>CM070025.1:26761186-27361562 GCA_036247105.1 Cirrhinus mrigala | reverse complement strand
GTCTGAGGATGTCCTAAAATGTACACCGTATAGTTAGGGTATGTCAAAAAATTACAAATCGTATTTTCTGCCTCAACTTCAAAAATAATTTCAAAATCATCCTACATCACTGCAGAAGTACCGACCCAGTCTTTGCAAAGTGAACATGCAAAGAAGATCAAACACCCTTAACAAAAAAAGGTAAAACAGCGATATAGGACGATTTTGAAGTTGAGGAAGAACATAAGATGGGAGTTTAAACCGGAACAAAAACAGTCCAGGCAGAGTAAGACAAGATGAGTGTTTGACATTAAAAAGTATATGAATTGTATTATTTTTATGAAAATGACCGATCGTTTCGCTAGATAAGACCCTTCTTCCTCAGCTGGGATTGTTTACAGCTGCATCTGGGATCGTTTGAAGCTGCATTTAAACTGCATTTTGGAAGTTTAAATTTAGGGCACCATAGAAATCCACTGTAGGGAGAAAAACACTAAAATGTTTTCCTCAAAAAACATAATTTCATGACGACTGATGAAAGAAAGACATGAACATCTTGGCTGACAAGGGGGTGAGTCCATTATATGTAAATCTCTGTTTTGGAAGTGGACTTGTTCTTTAACTCAATGCAAAACAAAAAGGTCCTATCCTCCATCATTCTTTCTTTTGACAGGGAATCTGTGGTCTGTGAGAGCAGATCTGTCAATGGATACACAGACCATAAACTTCATCACTTGGAATGTTAATGGACTTAAACAGAGAGATCAGAAATTTCAAGAACTACAAAATGCACACGTAGTGTTCTTTCAAGAGACGCACATTGGAATTGGAGATGAAAATATTATAGACAGCTATAAAAATGAGTGGTATATTTTCTATACAACGTACACCTCCTCCAGCAAGGGAACAGCCATACTAGTGAGGAAAACACTAGATTTTAAACACATAAGTGATGAAAAAGATCATTGTGGAGCTTATGTAGTGTTGAAATGTAAACTGAACGGTCAACTGTACACTCTGGTCAGTGTTTATAACCATCAGACAGACACAAAAACCCTTGATAAACTTTCAAGGTACCTGCAGTCAATGACCACAGGGTTGCTGGTGATCGGTGGAGATTTCAACACAATTCTCAACAGATTTACTGACAAAAAATGGAGCAAGATCACAAACAGGACTCATAGTAAATTACTCTTATTTGTGGAGAAGTTCATGAAATCTCTTCAGCTGGTTGATGTCTGGAGAAGAAAGAACCCCATAAAGCAGGATTATACATACTACATAAAAGACTCTCCTGTGTCCAGACTGGATTACTTCTTTGTTCCAGAAGAATGTATGTGGCGTGTCAGAAGTTGTGAAATCAGAGACTTAAAGATGGTGTGTGATGTGTACTATAAAGACCATCAGCCTGTGTCTTTAGAGATCAACAATATCACACCTTTTCAGAAAGATCCCCAGATACAAGTTATCTTCCAATGGCTGAATCTAAAAAAGGATCTTCTGACAAATGAGATGTGTTTATTATTGGACGAAGAAAGCTCTCATGCAGTTAGTGAGGTTGACATTGTGTCAGCTGTAAATTCTCTTCAGGTGTCAGACACACCAAGACCAGATGGCATCCCAGCAACCTCATATAAAGATAAAATCCAGGATCTAATTCCATACATAAAGATGCTTTATGACAGAATCCACAGGGGTGCATTTAACTGCTCTGAAAAACACTTTAACGAAACTGTGAAATGTCCACATGATGACAGTCAACACTTTTTTAACGTGGACTTCCTCATCATCGCAACTATTCTGGCAAGACGTTTGGAAGATGTCATGGAGACTCTTCCGAAGGGGCGAATACCAAAAGATTCAGCTACTGTCATGATCATTCCCAAAACACATTATGCCTTAATAAGCTTGAGTTGCATCAAGAATGAGCTACAACAGCAAAAACGGTCAAACCCGACTCTGAGCCAAGATCTTCTCATTATAGAAAATCTCCTCAGTGATGCAAAAGAAGATTTTTCAGATGAGAAATACAAAGTGCTGCATCAGGGCTGCCCTTTGACCCCAGGACTCCTAATGCTGGCTCTGAAAAGCTACGCCACACAGCTATTTGGACATTTAGAAAACTTTGGGGTTTTTATTTTCAAACAAAGTGTGATAGTTTGCTTTCAATCTGATGATCTAGAAATAGTCAAAGCTACTGTGGAGAGCAGTACTAATGAAGTATATGAAATTGAGATACTATCCGGAGGAAATGGTGAACTGCTACAGTTAAACTGCTTAGGAAAAGATGAGGACTGGGATGAATGGATCACAGAGGCATTTGGAAATAATGAAGCAGAATCAGAAGAAAATGATTTTAAAGCAGATGAAAGGGATGACGGGAGTAAGATGTGTGAAGAGACTGATCATGCAAAATTATTAGAGAATGAAGACCAATCAGTGGCAGTTGATGGAAAGTGAGGATCATGAAGATAACTTAGATTACATTTGTTGTTATCTAATATGAAAATGTAATTGCCCCTGCAGTTACTAATTCCCAAATCTATAAAACTGCATTCGTAATGGGGTTTAGCTGGACTAGATGCAACCAGGCCTGGTTACTGCAAACTCTGTTCAATTAAATTTACACTTGTAAAACACTTGCATAACATACATGAAATAACCTCCCATATAGCATACATCAGGGGTGCCCAACCCTGGTCCTGGAGATCAACTTTCCTGCAGAGTTCAGCTCCAACCCTGACCAAACACACCTGAACCAGCTAATTAGGATCTCAAGGAGCACTTGATAATTACAGACAGGTGTGTTTGATTAGGGTTGGAACTAAACTCTGCAGGAAAGTCACTCTCCAGGAACAGGGTTGGGCACCCCTGTTCTACAGCAAGCACTAGTCATATATTTGAATGATGAGCAGTGAGCTCATTGGCTACCGATACAGGAGAGAATCAATCAGCTGTGCCATGTGATGATGTCATTACGTCAGATTGATTTAGGCCAATCGGACTGCACCAGCTAGAGTTTCATGCCAGAACTTTGTATTGAGAGCCATTATCGCCAAATGGAACAAACAAATGGTAGCAAACTTTGTCAAAAATACCTTCCAAAATTCCTCTTAGAGCATTTAATAAAGGTCACTGTTCATGATTCCTCTATCCGAAAGACACTGGCCAATATAGCACCTGTGTGGCAAGGCCAAACGCACTGCTAACCCAGAAGAACTTTAAGGCTCATGTGAATTGTGCCAAAGCACACCTTGATGGTGTTCAAACCTTTTGGGAGAATGTTTTATAGACTGATAAATGAAAGTGAAACTGTTTTGGGGGTCCTGTTACATCTGGTGTAAACCAAAAACCAAATTCACACCTACACTGCCGTTCAAAAGTTCAAAAGGGATCAATATCATTTTATATATATATATATATATATATATATATATATATATATATATATATATATATATATATTTATATATTATTATTATTTTATTTTTATTTTTTTTTTTTAAGAAGTTTCTTGCTCCATGCTCATCATGGCTGCATTTATTTGATCAAAAATCCAAATCACAATGCCACATTTGTGCATGCAATTTAAAGCAACACTCCGCTTTTTTTGAAAATAGGCTTATTGTCCAACTCCCCTAGAGTTAAAGAGTTGAGTTTTACCGTTTTCGAATCCATTTAGCCACACTCCGGGTCTGGCGGTAGCACTTTTAGCATAGCTTAGCACAGATCATTAAATCTGATTAGACCGATAGCATCTCGCTCAAAAATGACCATATATAATGAGGATATTTTTCCTATTTAAAACTTGACTCTTCTGTAGTTACATCGTGTACTAAGACTTACAGAAAATGAAAACTTTCGATTTTCTAGGCTGATTTGGCTAGGAACTAAACTCTCATTCCAGCGTAATAATCAAGGAATTTTGCTGCCGTACCATGGGTGCAGCAGGCGCAATGATATTACGCAGTGCCTGAAAGTGACCGGCACTAAGTTTGTGTAGATGCAGAGTTGCAGCCGGCAGAGTCGACGGCTGCGTAATATCATTGCGCCTGCTGCCTGCTGATTATTACGCCGAAATGAGAGTATAGTTCCTAGCCATATCTACCTAGAATACCGCAACTTTTCATTTTTTGTCTGTCTGTCTGTACACAATGTAACTATAGAAGAGTCAAGTTTTAAATAGGAAAAATATCGAAACTCTTTGGTCATTTTTGAGCGAGATGCTAACGGTCTAATCTGATTCAGTGATCTATGCTAAACTATGCTAAAAGTGCTACCGCCAGACCCGGAGATCAGCTGAATGGATTCGAAAACGGTAAAACTCAACTGTTTTACTCTAGGGGAGTTGGACAATGAGCCTATTTTCAAAAAAAGTGGAGTGTTCCTTTAAGCGTGTGGGCAATAGATGCTATTTACACTATAGTGAAAATAGCATATTTTCTTAGCGATAAATGCTATTTACACTAAGGGTCTCAACAGAAAAAAAGAGTGTTTTTTTTTTCATTGAGACACTGTGGTTGTTATGATACAAAATATCTGCTTAAGTAATGGCAAACACAGCAAATAAAATGTCTCTCATTAATTTTTATAACAATAATATGGTAGTCCGGTAATTCAATCTGTTAAAGACATAAATACTCGGAGACAAGCAATATTAACTTCTCCAGTGTTGTTCAGCCATAGTACAAGCAGGGTACTATTAGTCCCGCCCCTCCTCCACTCCGATTGGTTAGCTGACTAGAAAGTGACAATGATGTCACTTTTTACTCAAAAGTTGAGCATTCTTCAACTCTCAGTGGCGAGAAAAAAAAAAAAGCCCAAACACTCAGCACGAATAAGATGCTCAGTACGCTCCTGGCATTTTAAAAAGCGTGGCGCTCCCATTAAGAACAATTGAAAAAATACGCCAGCCGCAGGAGAAAATGCTTTGGTGGACACGCGGGCGAACATCTACACATGGCCTGACGGTGTGTTTCCACTACAGCGTCATATCTGCACTTAGTGCCGTTGGCAACGCTACAGCGCCACTGCTTTGGGGTGTGTGAAATTTAGGGCAGAGCACGCCTTTGAAAACAATGTTTACACCCTATTTGTGTTTCATCTTCTTCTTCTGAATGTGGTTTGCAAACTAAACACTTTATTGGTGCCATCTAGGGCACCATAGCATATAATGAAAGCATGCAAAGTGCATTTACTTTTGCATGACTTGTTCAGTGATGTGTGATTTCAGCTCAGTAATCCACCAGTTCCACAAACACTTGGAAACATACGTCAAAACCTTGCCTTTCCTACTTCTCACAGCGATTCGTTGTCGCCCAGCGTTTTGCCTCAGCCAATCTCACCGCTTTTATGGGATTGAAAGCGGCGTGGAGAAAGCGTTGAGAGCATCGAAAAGGTTGGGCATTCCTCAACTATATGCAAATCTCAAGCACAAAATGCCGGGCGACAACCAATCGCTGTGAAAAGTAGAAAAGGTTTTGACGTATGTTTCCGAGTGTTTGCGGAACTGGTGGTTTACTGAGTTGATATCACATATCACTGAACAGGTCATCCAAAGGTAAATGCACTGTGCATGCTTTTATTATATGCTATGCTAAGGGTTTAGTTTGCAAACCGCCGCAAAAAACAAGGATATAAAACGCAAACACACTCTCAGAAAAAAAGGTACAGTTCTGTCGCTGGGGCGGTACCCTAAGGTACAAAAGTGACAAGGTACATCTTTGTACCTTACCTACCCCTAAACAGTACATATTAGTACCTTAAAGGTACATTTTAGTACTTTGAAAGTACATGTTGGTACCTTGAAGATACACATTGGTACCTTAAAGGTGCATATTAGTACTTTAAAAGTATTTTGTACCAGCATATTTGTACCTTTTCACTTTGTACCTTAGGGTACCGCCCCAGCGACAGAACTGTACCTTTTTTTCTGACAGTGCAGGGTGTGAACATTGTTTTTAGAGGTGTGCTCTACCCTAAATTTCACACGCACCAAAGCAATGGCGTAGTAGCGTTACCAGTGGAACTGACCACAGATTTGACGCTGTAGTGGAAACGCACCGTAGGTGTAAATAGCCTCTGCCAGCAAGGTGGGCAATATGCAGTCCAGTAACGTCATTAAACTGGAAAAATTAATCGCCTGCATTATCGCACTAATATATAAGTTTTGGAGTGGCCTTGTCAAGTCTTGTCTTGAACCTGGTTTAGATGCTGTGGCAGGACATTAAACGGACAGTTAATGCTCGAAAATTTTTCATTGTGGCTGAACTAAAGCAGTTTTGCAAAGAAGAGTGGGCCAGAATTTCACCACAGTGCTATGAAAGACTGATCTGCTAACCCATGTAGAGTCAGGTTGCCTGTCATATTATATTTGACGTCATATAACTGTTTAGTACAAGATCTTCATTAAAAAAAAAAAAAAAAAAAAAGGAAGAAAAGAAGAAAAGAAGAAATCAGGATAGAAGCAATTATCTCAATGTATTCTCAAAAATTAAGATGTCAGCAGGGATAAGCTTTTTTGTTGTTGTTTTAATTTTTTAACAGATCAGCCATATTTTCTGAAACACCAGGAGAGGAGATGGATGCATTTCATGGGATGAAACAAAATCACCCTCCACTATTGCCTGTACCCTCACAACCTGGCACTTCCTCTGATGGTGAGCCAAATCATTTTGTTATCAAGGTTAAGAAAAAATATCCTTAAATCAACAAACAACTGAACTTATTCTTTACTTATAATGTAAAGCTGTAAGTTTTAAAAATATGTTTCCTTTAATATGAAAATAGTCTATTAAAGGTAGAACCATATCGTTAATCTAAATGTTTTTTTTGTCTCCCTCCAGGGCATTCCAACCATCCCACAATGCCTAACCAAGGTAAACATTTTTCTGAAATAATAAAATCATTGTATGTTTACCTTTAAAGTCTGTGACTGAGGAAAAATAATTAAAAATCTCTGACAGGTACTAAAAGAAAGCGTGATCATAAATCATCTGATTCACCACTGACAGCAGGCAAGTACATTCTGATTCTGTCCACTCTTATTCAGACACTATTAGAGCAACAGATCACTTTAGCCTAGAACATCTACATAATTTATTCACAATATAGCTACAACAAATGTGAAGAGGTCATATGAGACATTTTCTTTAATTCTTTTTCTAAAGCCAAAAGATGTTTTTGTTGTTGTTGTTGTTGTTTTTTGATGTATGATGATTTGTATCGAATACAATACAATACCTATAGTGAATACATTACATACAATATATCATGCAACTTTGTAAAGATATATACAGGCCTATTGTAATTCATATAATGCATTTAATCAATAATTTTGATTGTCTTCTTCCTTGTGAACAGAAATGGAGATCATGGAGAAGGCAAAAAATATCATGAAAAGAGTCACTGATAACTTGGTCCACACAATCATTATGCACAATGACATCATTTCAAAGATAAATAAAATGTATACAGTCAACAGAAAGAAGGCAACCATTGGAATTTTTGGAAGGACAGGAGAAGGAAAAAGCTCCCTATTAAGTGCAATCTTGGGGGAAAAAGATCTCCTGCCATCTGGTTGTTTTGGTGCCTGTACATCTGTTGTTACTCAGGTGGAAGCCAATCTGACTGACTCCAACTACACAGCAGAGATCGAACTCATCTCTAAAGAGGTTTCCTCATTTACACTCATCTTACCATGACTTTAATGGGAGTTCTTAATAAATATGCAAATAAATAAGACTGGAGGAAAAGAAATAAAACCTTATTTTCTATATTGTGCCTGTGCAGGAGTGGGAGAAAGAGCTCAAAGATCTTTTTAGAGATTTACAAGATGACAGTGAGGACAGGAATGAGGAATTGACTGAAATTGCTGAAGAAAAGATCACTGCGCTGTATGGAGCTGATGCAGAAAAGAAAACATTAGAAGACCTCAAGAAAGATGATATATATGCTGAGATCGAAAAGTTATTGTCCATCAGTAAAAAAACAATCTCCAACAGTGATGTAACTGTTTTTTTGTTTTTTTTTTCCATATATTTCGCAAATCCTTAAAACAATATTAATACTAATACTGCCAATATGAATGCATTTTGAATGTATTTCTCAGTAAAATTAACATGAATTATTTTCTCAACAGGTGTCTGAATTTGCCTGCGATGTTGCACGGTTCATACAACACAGTAAGTCAAGTCCTGGTGGCTGGTACTGGCCGCTTGTGAAGAGCGTGAATATCAAGATTCCAGATTGTCATGAACTTCTGGAACACATTGTGATTGTTGATATTCCTGGGACTGGAGACTGCAATAAGACTAGAGATGACCTGTGGAAATCTGTAAATATATTACTTACTCAAAATAAATATTATAGAACCACACAATCAAATGTTACTACAAGCTTGTCCTCTAACTAACTATTTCAAATCCTGTAGAAACTGAGAGAGTGCTCTTCTGTGTGGATTGTAAGTGGTATCAATCGAGCAACTGATGACAAAGACCCCTGGGGGATATTAAAGCACTGCATTGAGGAACTGGGACCAGGAGGAGAATGTAAACACATCAACTTCATCTGTACAAAAACTGATGATATGAATCCAGTACCCTATATGAGGTCAGAATTAGAATCTCTTTGTCATTAAATGGGCTGTAAGTATTATTATATTTTGAATATCATAGAATATAGCCTAAATCATAGCAAAAAATGTTCTTACTATCTGTCCTGATATTACTGAAATAGGTGCCGCTGAGAAATTTGTCTCTGTGACAGATGCCTTATGTAAACAGCAAAAAAAAAAAAATCTAAGGGTGTGTTCACACTTGTCATGTTTGGTTCAATTAAAACAAACTCTGGTGCGATTGCTCTGTACCAAACAAGCAGACCGTAACTGCTAAAAAGATGGGTCTCGGTCCACCAAACAAACTCTGGTGCGGTTTGAATGAAATTTGAACACAACATGGACCAAAAACAGGAAGTAATGACAAGATGCAATGCTATGTACGCTATGCGATATAATTTCACAAGGGGTGTATCTAAAACAAAATGAGCAGAGGGTAAATGTGGAGCAACGAGGAGACTTTTGTGAGCTCCTTGTGGTGAAAATAAAATCATATACACGCAACAATGAGCGAACCAGGTCCAAATGTATAATTTTTCCTATATGAACCAAGCAGACTGAACTACAAGTGTGAACACACCCTAAAAGTGGGGCACATTTTTTTGACCAGTTTGAGGTGTCAATCAGTGTTCTTTAATTCCGACCAGAATTGCTGATTTCAGGGGCCATATTCATAAAACATTTTATTTAACCATTAAGAGTTCTCCTAAATAGCAGTACAATGTCTTAGCTAAAAGCTCTTAAAACCAATTCACAAAGCTGCTGAGACCTTACGAAGGAATGGAGAGAAATCTTCAGATAAGCGATAGGTCTCTGTAAGTGATTTAATCATTAGGAGCTGGTTTTAGGGCTAAAACACTTTGTGAAATATTCTTAGAGTAAACATTTAGGAATCCTAAAATTAGGACTTACACACCCATTACTTTTAAGAGTTTCTCCTAAATTTGTTATTTTTAGCCTCAAGGTGTTTTGTAAATATGGCCCTAGAATTTCAAACAACTCTTTTTTGACTTTTTTATCTGTCTTTTTAGATCTGCACGGCTTACTATCCCAAAAGACAAGGTAGAGAATTTACAAATAACAGATTCTTCTTTTTGTTGTATTTTACAAAATATCCCAACTTTCCTGGAAATGGGGTTGTAACTGGAATTTAATTAATGTAACAGTTCAGGAGAAAAGACTCACTAGGGGGCCTCAGTGATCTTTCAGGGTGCCACTGAAATAACTTAATCTTGAATAGCATGGAAAAATAGCATGAGGCATTGTAGTATTGATTTGGAGAGGAGGGGGCCCTAGAGTGAGAAAAAAAAAAAAAAAAGCTGAGAACTGTGTTATATAGTTTACAGTTTTTACATACATTTTGTATATTTTAAATTTCAATTAATTCTTGTAATGTGGTATTATTGTAATGTGGTAATTGACATTCCATAAAACATCGATAGAGATTAAAATGTATTATAAAATTAAGAAATGTATATTTTAAATATCCTTTAAATATTATATAAACAGTTTAAGAAGTATGTATATTCACTCATTTAAACAGACTTAAAAATTGCCTTTTATTACTTCGTCTCTTATTTTCATGTTGTTTTTAATCATTCTTCAGGATCAGAAAATAATGTGCATACGTCATAGAAATGAAGATGCCAAGACAAAGGTGAAAGAAAAGTTCGAAAAATCTGAAATCAAGGTATTTTCTTTACCATCGTTAACACCATTTCTTTTTGTTGCTATCGTTTTTAAGTAATTCTGATTATTTGCTTTTCCTCTATATTTATTTATAGAAAAAATTCAGAACTGACAATGATTTTCTTCAAGTATTTACTGTAAGTTCCAATGCATTTTTCGACACCAGCTTAAGTCTGGAATCTGCTGAAACAGGTAAACTCTCCTTGTTACTACACTACAGTACTTCATTAGAACAAAAAAAAAAAAATCATAAATGAAGTAGGGCTGGTCTTTTTTTTTTTTTTTTTTTCAGATTTTATCTCTTAATTTGAATGTAATGTTTTGCCATGATTTAATTTTTTATAAATCAAGAAATCAATTTTTTTTGCCATATCACCGAGCCCCATGAAAAAAAAAAAAAAAAAAGTCCATTCTGTAATTACTTGCATATTTTAATCAACCTGACATTTAAATGAGTCAGGCAAAATGTACCAAAGCACTAAACAAATTAATCAAAATCACACCTTTCTGTAGAAATCCCAAAGCTGCAGGATGTTCTGAGGAGCATTAATAAGAGCATCAACCGAGAACTCACCAGAGATTATGTGTCTGAGGCAAAAGGAGTTCTGTCTCTGATCCAAAGTGTCCAGCTGGATACAGACAAGAAAGCAGTATGCATCAAAATTATACATGTTTTACATGCAGATGTTTTCAGAATTTTGCCAATATATATTATTCTGTAATTCACTACTGTTGTATGGATGTGTTTTAGGCTGAGACGAAAGTCACCATCCGTATGGATCTTGAAAATAATCTAAAGAAAGCGCTAAGTCAAATGGACAAATATTTTGACAGAATTTATAATGATCTGGAGAAATGTCTCTCAAAGGGAGTGGAAGAATCAGTGCAATCATGTGTTGCTTCCGCAAAGGCACTGGTCGCACCTGTGAGTGTGATTTTAAATATATAGAAAGTATCAACATTGCTATGCCCTTTTAACACTTTACTTTTTTTCTCTCTCTTTTTTTTTTTTTTTTTTTTTTTAATTAGAAAAAAGATGGGAGAGGATTCCATAAAACCCTTCAAGCTTTGTGCAAGAATTATGGATGCTATTTGCCAAAAAACAGGGATGCAGTCCTAGATCTGAACAAGAGATTGGTAAAACCCCTGCATGAAAACATTGATGAAAATTTCAGCCAGATTTTCCCGTAAGTTGTTTTATCATTCTATTTTCAGTCTTTGTTTAAGTCAGAATAAAAAACAATGAAAACAATACAATGGTTGGTCAATGACTCAAGTCATGTTTAGGAAATCAGCATAATCAGTTTTAGATATGTTTACAACATTCAGTCCTTAAATCTGACTGGGCAAGTGTTCTGATGCGAGCACAAGGAATTTCTACTTTTTCAGAATGATATGGTACTAAATAGAACCGTTACTATTTGTAAAGAACCTTTGGTCACTTTATTTTAAGGTCCAATTCTCAATAACAAACCAATAACTATGACTTTTGAGTTAATAAACTCCTAATTTGCTGTTTATTTAGTAAGTTCGTAAGTTTAAGATAATGATACTGAGTGAATGCTCTCGACACATATTATATGTCCATCAAATACTTTTACTTCAAACTCACTAAAATCCCAGCCACAGCCCAATCAGAAGTACCGGTACTTACATGGAAACATATACATCTGAGCCTGATAAAAATGCATTTTTTAAAGAAAGACGTCAGATGGATTTAGAGGCTTTTGCATCTGAACTCTTCATTTAGAATTATACTGTTGACCGATCCCTTACACCTTAACCCACCCTTAAATCTAACCACACCACCAAACCTGTCCCTAACCTTACCCATATCAGAAAAAGTGTTCTGCATTACAAACTTGACCACAATAAGTACATAGTAGTTAAAGCCACCTAATATAAAGTGCGACCAAACCAAAGTTAAAGGAGAAGTCCACTTCCAAAACAAAGATTCACACATAATGTACTCACCCCCTTGTCATCCAAGATGTTCATGTCTTTCTTTCTTCAGTCGTAAAGAAATTATGTTTTTTGAGGAAAACATTTCAGCATTTTACTACATATAATGGACTGGTATGGTGCCCCGATTATGAACTTCCAAAATGCAGTTTAAATGCAGCTCAAAACGGTTGTAAATGATCCCACCCGAGGAAGAAGGGTCATCTCTAGCGAAAGGATCAGTTATTTTAAAAAAAAAAATACAATTTATATACTTTTTATTGTCAAACATTCGTCTTGCAATGCTCTTCTTGAACTCTGTGTATTCTGGTTCAACACAGTTAGGGTATGTCGAAAAACTCCAATCATATATTCTCCCTCAACTTCAAAAAACATTTCAAAATCATACATCACTGCAGAAGCACCGACCCAGTCTTTGCAAAGTAAACATGCAAAGAAGATCAAACACCCTTAACAAAAAAGGTAAAACAGCAATATAGGGCGATTTTGAAGTTGAGGGAGAACATGAGATGGGAGTTTTTCGACATACCCTAACTGTCATGAACCGGAACAAAAACAGTCCAGGCAGAGTAAGACAAGATGAGCGTTTGACATTAAAAAGTATATAAATTGTATTATTTTTAATGAAAATAACCGACCGTTACACTAGATAAGACCCTTCTTTCTCGGCTGGGATCATTTACAACTGCATTTGGGATCATTTGAAGCTGATCATTTTTTTTTTTTTTATTCTAAAGTGTTACTGAACCTTTAAAGAACAAGCTTATTTTTTTTATTTTTTTTTTAGAGCGCAGGCCTTCCCAGTTTCAGCAACTTTTTTTTTTTTTTTCAGCAAATTTTTATTATTGACGTATTTAATAAACATTAACCCCTTAGCATACCTGTAAAAATTGTGTAAGATGCCTAAAACACGCAAGTGTACCAGCAGTGCTGCAGTGGAATGCTAACAGGTTAATAAATAAACATTTATCTAAAATAAAAATGTAATACTTCATAAAAAAGACAATAGAGCTGTATAAGTGACATGATATATGTGAAATGCAGCATACCACTATTTAAAATGGTTTCATTATTGTACGTTATAAACAGTTTCACATAAAAAAAAAAAAAATGTCATATGTCAAAATGTTATTATGTCTCAAGGAGTACAACAATACTTTTAAAAATAAACTCTTTTTAAAATAAACTCTTATTGGTTTTGGATTTTTTGGCTTCAGTGTGAGTGGAAAAACAGGGAGGTCAGTGCAAGAACAGATTGATAAATTCACTATCATCCAGAGTGATCCTGCTTACCTCAGATCTTCTGTGGCACGTCACATTCAGAACTTCATCAAAACAGAGGTGAGTTCAGCATGCTGTTCTCTCATTGGCACTAGACATATTTAATCTGGCCCTGGTCAAGGGTCATTGTAAATTAGAATTAAACAGTCTGTTTTTGCTGCTGTACCTAAAGGGATACTTTGCTGAAAACCGAAAATTCTGTCACCATTTACTCAACTTCATGTTGTTCAAAACCTGTAAGATTTACTTGCTTCAGTAAACATAAAAAGTGCTCAGTACTTTTTGTCCATATAATATTGGTAACTAAAACTGTTCAGCCACGATTCTTTAAAATATCTTGTGTTACACAGAAGAAAATATGTCATACAGGTTTGGAACGACATGAGGGTGAGCACATGATGAGAGAATTTTTATTTTTGGGTGGACTATGCCTTAAAGGTTGACAATGTAAATAATAAATCCAGTAAAGTTTACACTTGCAGATTAATAAACCAGAGAGTGATGAAATGCACTAAACAAACTGTTAATATATTAATGGAGGGACTGACACAATCAGCTACATTGATAAAAAGACTTTTCTGACTTTTTTCCACTCCTTCTAAAAGGAAGCCAAACTGAAGGCATCACTTAACAAAGAAACTGTTGAATTAAAGAAAGACATCTACTCATCAATTATAAAAACCATTCAGAATGAAATGTCTCCCTGCTATGAAGGTAAGCAAGCATTAAAATGTAATTCACAAACTATTTATTTTAATTGCTGCAAACAAATATTCACAAACTAAATGTTTCTTATTTTAGAAGCTGCAGCTCTGACAGGAACAGGATCCATGAAGGAAAGGCAAAAAAAGCTAATAGACACAGTCGATGAGAAAAAACAAGACATGTTCAACAAAGCAAAAATGGAAGTGCTTAAAAAGTTAAAACACTTAAAGGTATTGATCTCACCTTTAATAAGACAAGCATGTATTAAGACAAGCATGTATGAAATGATTAAACTGATTCTTTTGTTTCTTTGTACAGATGAACATAAAAGATGTTCTTGAACCAGAACTGAAGAAAGCAATGGATCTCTCACTGTCACACAGCAGCAATATGAAATTGATGGGTAAGAGAAAATGTAATCCTGTTAAACTAAATTGTAAGGTATTGGCTGATTATTCTTAATCACTACACTCTACACATTTATGTAAATTGTGCAACACTTTGTAACACATATTTATTTTCTAATACATATTTCTAGATGTCTCCAGAGAGATTGATCAGATGGAGGCACTTCTAAAGCAACTATCTGACTGATGCTTTTCAAACAATAAGAAGTCCAAGAGAAACTGCACAATTCACAGTAGTGAAGACACATACAATTTCATTAGTTTCACAACAAAGACTTCTTTACTCAATGCATTCTTCTGTTTTGTTATATTTTCTGCATAAGTTTGTCTGATAGGAGGTGTGTTATCTCAAGCTGATTTTAAATCAAAATTTACATTTAAGTTAACTTTCATCATATTTCTCTGGTCAAATAGTTTAAGATTGATGCTGGCATACGTAACAGCCACGAGCTCCACACCCTCTTACATTCACTCTAGACCTGTTAACAGTTGAAACAGTTGAAACAATATGTTAACAACAACAAATAGGCTTAAGAGTCATCAGTTTTTGTACTGTATAAGTTTATTTGCTGTATAAAGTTAAACAGGCTTAAATGTGATAAATGTGTGTGTTAAGATTTAGTTGATTATTGGCTGTATAACATTTGCATTTTGTTGAAATTATGAGCTGTTCATAAATTTTAAAATGTTGAAGATTATTAAACAGGCTGTGGATTCTTTAAATGTTAAGCTATTTCCTCACAAAAGCTGTTTATTTAGCATAGTGAAGGCTCTCCTTCCTTGCATATTGCTAAGCCGCAGCGTTAGCATGAACCATTATGGGTTTTTTTCTGGCTAAAGGTTGACTGAGTCTGGTCTGACCTGATCGGTTTGTTTGTACTTTTAATAATGAATTTATCACAACGCAGCACTCTAGATGTGAACTGCAAATATATAAAAGATGATTAAAATGGCGTTGACTGTGTGGTTAGTTTCAGTGTATCAGCTTTTAACTTCCTCTACTAAACATAAAAATATAAAATTTGTTCCTGAAGTACTTTAGCAAGATGGAGCTGTTTTTAAATACAGAATAAAGCATGCAGATGAATACATATAAATATATTAATCTTTATTGTGCAGCATTCAAACCCAATGTGACTTGTTGAATGTTTAAGGTTGAGAATGAAAACAGGTCCTCCTTAATTTAAAGAAAAAAAAATGCACTTGCTGTGCCAGCCAAACACACTTATTCAGGTATTCTTAAAGCATATTACCTTGTTTCTTCCATTAGAGGGCAGTCTATCCTCACAAAGTAAGCAGTTGACTGTTGTAAGCGGTGCTTGGTTTGATAACTTTTTCCTGGTAACACAGTTTACCACTGGAGGGAGTCGTGCACTGTGTGTCCTTTTTGAAGCTTTTATAATTAATGTAACAATTACATAAAACATGAATCTCTATATATTTAATTCTGTTTTTCTTATAAACTATGTTATGAATGCAAACAGTAAAACAGTTCTCCAATTTCAGAATTGTGAGATATAAACTCATAATTGCGAGTTCTAATGTCATATTTGCAAGAGATAAACTTGCAATTCTGAACTGTGAGATATAAACTCACAATTCTGACTTTCAGTTTTAGAATTACATGATATAAATTAGCAATTGCGAGTTATAAAGTCAGAATTGCATGATATAAACTTTTTTCTCAAAAAACTGCAACTTTTTTCGCAGAAGCAAATTCGTATTTGCAAGAAAAAAAGTCTAAATTGCGAGTTTTTATCTCACAATTCTGACTTTATTTCTTTCAATTGTGAGTTTATATCAAGCAATTCTGAAAAAAAAGTCAGAATTACAAGATATAAACTCACAATTGCGAGAAAAGTCAGAATTGAAAGATACAAACTCACATTTGCAACAAAAAAGTCAAAATTGTGAGTTTTTATCTTGCAGTTCTGACTTTATTTCTCACAATTGAGAGTTTATATCACGCAATCCTGAAAAAAAAAAAAAAAGTCAGAATTATGAGTTTTTAATCTTGCAATTGTGACTTTATGGCTCACAACTGTGAGCTTATTTTACACAATTCTGAGAAAAAAAAGTCAGAATTGCAAGTTTATATCATGCAATTCTGGAAAAAAAAGTCAGAATTACAAGATATAAACTTGGAATTGTCAGAATTGCAAGATACAAATTTGCATTTGCAAGAAAAAAGTCAGAATTGTGATTTTGTATCTTGTAATTCTGACTTTATTTCTCACAATTGTGAATTTATATCATGCAGTTCTGAGAAAAAAAGTCAGAACTGTAAGTTTTTAATCTTGCAATTTTGACTTTATTGCTGGCAACTGTGAGTTCATTTTACACAATTCTTAGAAAAAAAGTCAGAATTGCCAGTTTATATCTCACAATTCGGAGAAGAAAAAAAAAAAAAGAATTGTGAGTTTGCATTACGCAACTCTGTGAAAAAAAAAAAAAGTCTGAATTGTGAGATAAAAGGCCGCAATAACCTTTCTTTATTTTTTAAATTCAGTGGCAGAAACGGGCTTCCATGGGAATATGATGTGACGTTTTTCCAAACTACAAACACGTTTTTACATATATATTCAATTTATTTGACATTAATATAACTCATTATATCAAGAGCAATAATTGATTTCTGTCATATTGCAGCCCTGCCCTATAATTAGTTTGCATTTTATTTATTATTTTTATTTTTTTTTTAAATGTAGCTGTAATTTACATACATTTTTAAAATGTTTGTTGTTATTCCTAATAGTTTAAACTGTTTGATAACGTATATAGAAACATTATAGAAACTGCCTTTACAAATGTAAAAAAAAAAAAAAAAAAAAAAAAAAAAAAGAAAGAAATGCTCCTGGAATTGATTTTCAGGGGGCAAATATCACCGCTTAATGCATGAGCTAATTTCTGACCCTGCTGTGTGTAAGGGCTCCTGAAAGGGCCGCTGTCTATTGATCCTGAAGCCTGTGTTACCAGATATAAAATAGATTATATCACACAACAATGTATTGCACCTTGATTTTGTCATACAGTGATACTATTCTATATACACTCTGAGAGTTGCCTTCTTAATTTAATATTTATTATAAAGCTAAAGCTAAAATGTAAATGTGGAGCAAATGGATATATAACTACTCTGATCTTTCCCTTTTAGCTTTAAAAGCCATTGACTGATAAGAATCACAGAGAAGACCTGTAAGTCAGAGTAATGGATGCTATAAAGTAAACGTCTCTCTCTAGACAGTGAATACATCTATTGACTAGCACTTTGCATTTAGCTTCAGATTTCCTTTCAAAGGGCTCATCATTAAGCCCTCCTTACAACACAATATTTCACTCCGATGGATCGAAGCTCTTGACCATTCTGTATGTCGAACAAGGTGCCCCTCTTGCAAGAAGTCATTTCATTTCCACAAATGGCTGCATCACACTGTGACGGCGGGTTAAAAAAGGTGTTTAAATGGAGTTGAGTCTGTATTGATCCGGGAGACGGCACAGCTTTCACTGGCCTCGCTATGACACCGGGAAGGACTTGGAGACCACTCTATTGATTAGCCCTGAGTCGGTGTGTGGTGGTTATATTGAATCGTCTCCTTCAGACTGTCACCCGACAGGTGCCACGCTGAGAATAATTAAGCAGAAAGTGCTAATGAACTGCCTGAGGTGAGACTGTACACAGCATGACTGTACTATGCACATGTTGCTAAATGGAGCTCTTTAGGTTTAATAAACTGAAAATTAAATTAAGGAAACATCTAAAAGCACAGTTCAGAAACCTGGATATCTGTAAATGACTCCAGCAGGGGCGGATATAGATGTATTTGTCAAGAGGTACACCGCCGTTTAAAGGTTTGGTGTCTTATGCTCATCAAGGCTGCATTTATTTTAGAAAAAAATACATTAAAAACAGTAATATTGTGAAATATTATTACAATTCAAAATAACCATTTCCTAATTTAATATATTTCAAAATGGAATCAACTCCTGTGATGCAAAGCTGCATTTTCAGCATCAGTAGTCTAGTATTTATTGTCACATGATGCTTCAGAAATCATTCTAATATGCTGATTTGCTGCTTAAGTAAGGAAAAAATATTATTATTATTTATGATGAAAACAGCTGTGCTGCTTAATATTTTTGTGGACACTTAGGAAAAATTATTACACAAAAAGAACAGCATTTATTTGAAATAGAAATCTTTTGTATTATGAATGTATTTCAGTTTTGTGTCCTTGCTGAATGAATGTATTAGGTTCTTTAAAAATCAATCAACCAATCAATCAAAAATCTTACTAACCCCAATACGTTAAACCGTAGAGTACATTTCTTGTTTCAAGTGTGAAATGTTGTGGGTTCAAAAAGCTGCGCATCTATTTTTTAACGAATCAAATTTTGTTGTCATTACTATAACTGATTAATATATTTTAAATTAAAGCATTTATTTTATTGCCATTAATACAAATAAAGAAATCATTTTAAAACAGTATTTACTGTAATACAGTACAAAAAAAAAAACAAAAAAAAACAGTAAAACTCTACAGTAATGAGAATAGAAGGGTAAAATGTCCCAAAATTGCCCTGAAAACAATGTCAAATGTCCAAAAAAGCAATTTCGTAAACTACATACCCTGCCATTCAAAAGTTTGGTATCAGTCAAAAATATCAGGAAAAAATACTGAAAAAACAGTATTGTGAAATATTATTACAATATAAATAATACGCTGATATAATCAGTGTTAGAAACTGGTGTGCTGCTTATTTTTTCTAAATATATGTCTTAACTATTACTTTTTTTTTTTTTTTAATCAGTTCAACACATCCTTGCTGAATAAAAATGTTAATATCTTTCAAAAACAAAAAAAAAAAGAAGAAGAATTACTGACCCCAAACTTTTGAACTGTAGTGCATATTGTTACAAAGGATTTCTATTTTAAATAAACGCTGTTGTTGAACTTTTTATTTACAGAAGCATCCTGAAAAAAGTATAACAGACTCAAAAACAAATCTCAGGAATAAAATATATTTTAATACATGTGAAAATATAAAACCGTTATTTTAAATTGCAATAATATTTCAATATATTACTGTTTTTTTCTGTATTTTTCATTAAATAAACAGAGCCTTGATGAACAAACTTCTTTAAAAAACATTAAAAATCTAACCGATCCCAGACTTTTGCTGTGTACATCACAATATAAAATACTTAATATATAATATATATTACTTAATATTTAAAAGTTCACTTCCAGAACAAAAATTTACAGATAATTTACTCACCCCCTTGTCATTCAAGATGTTCATGTTTTTTTGAGGAAAACATTTCAGGATTTCTCTCAATATATTGGACTTCTATGGTGTCTGCGAGTTTGAATTTTTAAAATACGGTTTAAATGCAGCTTCAAATGGCTCAGCTGAGGAAGAAGGGTCTTATCTAGCAAAACAATCAGTTATTTTCTTTTTAAAAAAATTACAATTTATATACTTTTTAACCTCAAATCCTTGTCTTGTCTAGCTCTGCGTGTACTCTGTGTATTCCGGGTTAAGACAGTTAGGGTATGTTGAAAAACTCCTATCTCATTTTCTTCTCCAACATCGTCCTACATGGCTGTTTTACCTGTTTTTGTGAAGGGCGTTTGATCGTCTTTGCATGTTCACTTTGTAAACACTGGGTCGGTAGATGGGAGTTTTTCGACATACCCTACACTCTTAAATATAAAGGTGCTTTATGATGCCAAAGAGGAACCTTTTTTGTCTAAATGGTTCCATAAGGAACCTTTAACATCTGAAGAACCTTTATGTTTCACAAAAGAAGGCAAAAGAAGCAAAAGAAGGTTCTTAAGATTGTAAAAAGGTAAGAAAGAGATGGTTCTTGAAAAAAAGTTTGACTGAATGGTTCTTTGTGGAACCAAAAATGGTTCTTCTATGGCATCACTGTGAAGAACCTTTTAAAGCACCTTTATTTTTAAGTGTGTAACTGTATTGAACCACAATACACAGAGTACACGCAGAGCTAGACAAGATGAGCATTTGAGGTTAAAAAGTATATAAATTGTCAATTTTTTTAGAAAATAACCAATCGTTTTGCTGGATAAGACCCCTGTTTAGAGCCCTTTGAAGCTGCATTTAAACTGCATTTTGCAAGTTCAAACTCGCATGCACCATTAAAGTCCACTAGAAAAATCCTAAAATGTTTTCCTCAAAAAACATAGTTTCTTCAAAACTGAAGAAAGAAAGAGATCAACATCTTGCATGACAATGGGGTGAGCAAATTATCTGTAAAATCTGAAGCCTAAAACATGACTATTAGTATTACGACTAACATTATTTTCTTTCTTTTCTTTTTTTCAAAGGATTTTTTGTTGTACTGAAAGATGTACAGAGCTCATTCCCACACATTTCTCTCATCTACTTTTGCACTGTTTTTCTCTAGGTTTGTTTCTTGTTCATGTCCTGTGTTCTGCTAATGTGAAAGACACAAACCAAGAACATACCAGACCCCCCCTTAACATCAAAGATGTATCTTTCAGCAGAGCAGCCATCAGCCCAGTGATGAAAGAGCACAGAGGAGGCTGGGGTGACGGGACGATTTATGTAGCAAACAGAAAACAGAAAGCGAGTATGGTGACAAAAAAGGTGGAGACATTTATGTTTGAAAAAAGAGAGAAAGCCTGTATTGTACTGTTGTAGGCTGGGTTGTGTAATACTGGGGGCAGTTGACCATTAGAAGCGACACACAGCAGACAGAAAGACATAAAAAAGAAGAGAGGATCAATTAGAGAGAAAATGTCTATAATGACTAGCAGGAGGGAGGCAGTGGAAGGCAGGAAGAGGAGATGGGGGTGAGGAAGAGCAAAGAGAAAACAACAAAAACAACAGAACTATTTAGTGTCTCGCTGCTGTCAGATACAGGGACATGAGCCAAGAGGAACGGGCGGCTTTGTTTGTCTGAATGTGCGCTTAATGGCTTCCTTTCAATTCACTGTCTGCATCTATACTTTTGATCACACGTGTCTGTCAAATATCACGGTACAGTTTTTGCCTCTAATTGTAGGTCTGTTTAAAATCTCGCGAGTCGCCTACTTTATATTCCAAAAAAAGAAATTATGCTGCCTTTTTAAATATGTTATGGTCAAATTCAAAGGCAGCATGGCATGTGTTGTTCATAGAAAAAAGCAATCCCATAATGCACTGCAACAACAAGCAAGAGAAATGGTTATAATAAATAAACATACTTTGATTTTAACAATAAAAGTATCAATTAAAATACTACTATCAATTCAAATGTATTTAAAAATGTATAGTGTACCCAATTTTTGTGTGGTTAGATTATTTAATGATTAAATAATTAAACTAAATTATTTTACACAATATTTATGTCATTCAAATAATCATTTAAAAATTATTTTGGTCTAGTTACTGTGTGGTTAAAATATTTTAACTATTTTAAAATTAAATTATTATTAACTAAATTAATAATTAAAAACTGACAAAAGTGATAATTTTACCCAATATTTAAGGTTAAAATAGATTATTTGAAAAATGCAATTACTATTTTTATTTTTACATTAATAATAATAATAATAATAATAATAATAAACCACTCTGATTCAAATAATTATTGGTTAAAAAGATATTTAATGATTAAATAATTAAAATGAATTATTTTACACAATATTTATGTGATTCAAATAATCATTTAAAAATGATTTTGGTCTAGTTACTGTGTGGTTAAAATATTTTTTAAAAATGAAATTATTTCTTATAAAATAATTAAACAATTACAAAATTGATTATTTTACCCTACATATAAGATTACTGCTTTAAAGATTACAGTTAAAAAATATTTTTGCTATTTTTAAAGATTACTAATTGAAAATTGCTTGTTATATCTATGTATTTTTATGTGCTGTGTATTTTGGTATATTGAGAATTACATCTTTCAGTATCTTACATCATGATCATCATGTCATTATTTTAGATGCTGTGACAAGTTAAGCATTTAAAAAAATAAATAAATAAAAAAGCATCTCGAATAAAACAACAGTGTTTTATTCTATTACATTGTACTACGTCTAGTTATTTTTTTTAAACACTTGTATGGCAGCAGTCTGATCAACCCTTTAATGGCAGCTGTCTATGTAGACCGCAGGGCAGCTCACTAGGTTTTGTACCAGGGCATGTATGTGTGTGTGTTCTCATCATTAGTAGCCTCTATTTAGTATCTCTCCTGACAGATTTGTCAGGTTTAGGGGGCTGGCTGTCTACCCTCTTTTTGTCTTCATTAAAAAGTCCCATCTTAGCTCCACTACGGTTAGTTATCAGGCATGGCGACGGCAAACGACTCTTCCAGTTCTCTCTTTGCTGCTCAGATGACTGCATTAGGCAGCACCTTTAAAGATAATTGCTTAATTGGGGCCTTTTCATTTGCTGTCAGCGTATGAGGGGCCATGAATGGCTAAGATAAGACTATAATTATGTGGCCAGCTTCAATATCCACTTTCGCTAGAGAAGGATGCTGACAAGCGGCTCTCGTGGTCCAGCATCGCTCGCCGCGGCCTGTCAGAGAGCCCGAGACACAAAAGAAGATGAGTGGGAGAGAGAAGAAAGCCTTCAGAGAACATTAGAGAGAAAAGGAGGAGGAAAAGGGGAGAAATGTGGTTTCGCAGACATATAAAAACACATGTGATTAGTGAGAGGACAGACGTGCTATTAGCCAAGATCATAAAAGGCAGAGGGATCGTATGGTCGGGCGAGCTATTACAGGGGATCAGATGGTTTGAAAACACGCTGTGATTGATTAAGACTGCAGGAACAGTAAAGCTTGGCATTTAAAAGAAAAAAGTGGAGTCTAAAAGTACTTTCACCCTGACAGCTATTAAATTGATGGAGGTCGCCAAGTCATTGTCCTGCTGGATGCTAGCCGATCCCATCGGTAGCTGCTGCATTGCACCACTGCTCAAGTCATTTTTAGGGCATTTATTTAGTCGTTCGGTTATTTGTAGCTCAATAAAGCTAAACAATCAAGGAAAGAGTTACTTAAATACACTATTTACAGGGTTCATACAGATACTGTAAAATAAAATTCCAATACTTTCAAGGACCTTTCAAGCATTACTTTTATTTTTTTTAATTTTGAAGGACTGCAATCAAAGTTCTCAATTATGTACATGTTCTCATGTATATTATTCTTAATAATAATTCCTTACATTTATATAGCGCTTTTCTGGGCACTCAAAGTGCTTTACATGGAAGGGGGAATCTCCTCAACCACCACCAGAGTATCAGACTTTGGCTGTTACAAGTCCACCAAAAGACCCTAACAATAAACCAAAAATCAACCAGTCATTGTAAACAAACACCAACTGTAGACCGGCAAATTAAAAAGTATGGGGCTTTTCAGGTGGTTTGGCCATCAATAGACTGGCACAAACTGATTAGCATGGATGGCGACAGGCCTCTGGGGATGAGAGCTGCTTAGAGAAAGTCCAAAACATTGAGTTGAATTTACTTTGATGTTTAACCAAAGATGACAAATGCATGACAAGTTCATAAGCTGTTTAGGTCAACGGTGTCATACATGTGGAAGGATTAACATACATCTATAAATACGAAAGTTAATGCTTTAATACATAACCTGATTTTCATTTAAGAACTTCTACATCTTTTAAGCATATACAAAGGGTCTGGTTTGGTCTATAATCATAGTTTTTTGGAACCGTAAATGTATGACTCAATAGGAGTCAATGTCTCTGAAACTATCACAATGTTTGGAATATCATTCACACTGTGAGAGCAGAGGAGACGACGAGGGAAACTGAGAGATAAGGGTGAAGAGAGAGAGCGATGCGCAACACAGGAAGTGGATGGGGGCCAGATTAGTTTTGCTCCGGTAGTGACAGATCAGAAAAACAGGAGAGGCGAGAAGAGAGATGAAACCGGGAGAAGAGGAGGATTAGTGCCACTCGAGGGGTGCTATGTGTGTGCGCGCATGCAGGCTTTACCGGGTCGGGGGATCCTGGAATATGAGGAATTCTGGGAGTTCAGTGGGGATTAGTCTTGCTTGAGGAGTGAGAGCTTGAGAGGAGGATGTGAGAACATTTCTTGATCTCGGTTTGCATCATACGCGGAAGAACCGTGAATTCTTACACTTCCAGGGTGGCACAATACTGAAGGTACAACTGAAGAAAAAACCTTTTGAGCAAGAACAAAATGGGTGAAGTTTTCTGAAACTTCAGGTCACTTACAAAGCGTCTGATATTAACTACTGTTTCTTTGACGTTCTAGAAAAAAAATGGAACATCAGTCAGTTGAAGGTTTGGTTTTGCTCAAACAGTTGTAATCAATCCTAGTACCTGTGAGATCTGAGATCTCTTCTTCTCTACATTTCTGGTACTACAGTATGTTTTTCTTCATTCACCAACAAGGTGATAATGTTCACAACTTTACAAAGAAACACTAGAGATTTGCTGTCTTGTGTGAAATGGATCATCCACATATAATACAGTTTTTCTGTTTGTGGGTGCAAGTGGCAAGTCTCATTTTAGTGGATGATTTATAGCCTTTTACAGTGCTTTACTGAAAAGTGCTTTACTACTGTTTGGGGTTGGTAAGATTGAAAGAAGTCACTTTTGCTCACCAGGACTGCGGTAAAACTACAGCAACAACAGTAGTATTGTGAAATATTAATACAATTTAAAATACCTTTATTGATGTGATGCAAAGCTGAAATGTCATCAGCCACTAATTCAGTCTACACAGTCACATGACCCTTTAGAAATCATTTTAATATGCTAATTGGGTGTTCAAGTAACATTTCATATTATTATCAATGTTACAAAAAAGTTGTGCTGCTTAAAGGAGAACTCAACTTCCAGAACAACCATTTACAAATAATTTACTCACCCCCTTGTCATCCAAGATGTTCATGTGTTTTTGAGGAAAGCATTTCAGGATTTTTCTCCATATAATGGACTTCAATTGTGCCCCCGATTTTGAACTTCCAAAATGTAGTTCAAATGCAGCTTCAAAGGGCTCTGAACGATCCCAGCCGAGGAAGAAGGGTCTTATCTAGCAAAACGATCGGTCATTTTTTTCGAAAAATAACTTTTTTATACTTTTTAAGCACAAAAGCTTGAGTAGCACAGGCTCTGGGATGCAAGTCCACGACGCCCTTTGAAGCTGCATTTAAACTACATTTTGGAAGTTCGAAAACAGGGCACCAATGAAGTCCATTATATTGAGAAAAATCCTGAAATGCTTCCCTCAAAAACCATAATTTCTTTACGACTGAAGACAGAAAGACATGAACATCTTGGATGACAAGGGGGTGAGTAAATTATTGGTGAATTGTCGTTCTCCTTTAAAGTGCCCCTATTATGTATTTTTGAAAATTACCTTTCATGCAGTGTGCTGACACAATCAAGTTGACGTCAACTTGGAACATTAGCATATTGCCTGCCCTCTTGTTGCGCACACAGACCCGGAAAAACATAAACCACCCTCCACCATAGCAGACTTCTGTGAAAAAGACGCTGTGCTCTGCACTGTGAGGGTAAATCTGTTAGGGTACAGCTAGGGTATGTCGAAAACCTCCCAACTCATTTTCTCCTCCAACTTCAAAATCATCCTACATCGCTACAGAGGTACAGACCCAGTGTTTACAAGGTGAACGTGCAAGGAGGGTCAAACATCCTTTACTAAAAAAAGGTAAAACAGTGATGTAGGAAGTTGGAGGAAAAAATAAGATGGGAGTTTTTCGACATACCCTAACTGTCTCGAACTGGAGAGCACAGAATACGCATGCACATCGCACATCGCACATCGCACATCAAAATCCTGGAATGTTTTCCTCAAAAACCTTAAATTCTTCGCAAGTGAAGAAAGAAAGACATGTACATTGTAAATGGGGGTGAGTACATTTTCAGGACTTTTTTATTCTGAAAGTGAAGTAATCTTTTAAAAATTGCTGCCGTTACTCTGTAGCATGCAAAATATGTATTTAGTTGTGTGTGTTGTGGTCGATTTGCACAGCTTGTAGGTTTCTGGCTAACTGGCTAAATGCAATATGTTCGCTCACAATTGTCTAGAAATGTGTTGTTGAATAGTGAATGTTTGTCGTTGTTATTACTTGGAGTTGTGATAAAGAATAGAGCAATACGTTGGTGTACAAACTGTAGTGCTTTATCAATATGTTTCTGCATTGTGCTAACGCATATGGGTTAGAGTAATGGTGATGGGCGTTCCGTTTTCAAAATGCGCTGCATGCAGTAGACCAATCACAACAGCCTGGGTCATCGGACCAATCACTGCAGATTAGCACCACACAAAGGAGGGGGTTTGGACAAATGATTCTTTAAAGGAACACTCCACTTTTTTTGAAAATGGGCTCATTTTCCAACTCCCCTAGAGTGAGTGGAGTTTTACTGTTTTTGAATCCATTCAGCCGATCTCCGGGTCTGGCGGTAGCACTTTTAGCATAGCTTAGCATAGATCATTGAATCCGATTAGACCGATAGCATATCGCTCAAAAATGACCAAAGATTTTCAATATTTCTCCTATTTAAAACTTGACTCTTCTGTAGTTACATTGTGTACAAAGATGGACGAAAAATGAAAAGTTGTGATTTTCTAGGTCGATATGGCTAGGAACTATACTCTCATTTCGGTGTAATAATCAAGGAACTTTGCTGCCGTACCATGGGTGCAGCAGGCGTAATGATATTACGCAGCCACCAACTCTGCATCTACACAAACTTAGTGCCGGTCACTTTCAAGCGCTGCGTAATATCATTGCGCCTGCTGCATCCATGGTACGGCAGCAAAAGTTCTTTGATTATTACACCAGAATGAGAGTATAGTTCCTTGTCATATGAGCCTAGAATTTTTTTTCCTTTTCATTATCCATCAGTCTTAGTTCACCATGTGTACAGAAGAGTCAAGTTTTTAATAGGAAAAATATCGCCAGTATATATGGTCATTTTTGAGCAATATGCTATCGGTCTAATCAGATTCAATGATCTGTGCTAAGCTATGCTAAAAGTGCTACCGCCAGACCCAGAGATTGGCTGAATGGATTCGAAAACGGTAAAACTCAACTGTTTAACATTAGAGGAGTTGGACAATGAGCCTATTTTCAAAAAAAGTGGAGTGTTCCTTTAAGCGAATCTTTTGGGAGTCGTTGAGCATAAACAGGTAAACATAAATGCATATTATAAGACAATAAGTTTTTGGAGTTTTTTTTTTTACCTTGCATGCATGTCAACCTGTTGTTGGGGACTCCCAAAACCAAAATATGAACCTTTTAATAATCCATAATAGGGACATTTTGATGTTTTTGTGGAAACTTACACGTATTCGTGTAAAAAAAAAAAGAAAGAAAGTTCTTAGTATGGCTTGAGAGTGAGTAAATCTATGAACTATCCCTTTAACATACTATTTTTATGCAGGTGGTGAGTTAAAAACACTGACATTCTGGATTCGGACAGCAATAAAAATCACTTATTTGCCACTTTAAATGTTGAAATTAGCTTATGTCCTCATGAGAAACAAGTACCATCTGAATAGGGCTTAAGCACCAATGATTTTTACATGCTATTTTCATGCTTTTTTTTATGATGTTATTCATGGCTCTATGAATCACCTCATCTTGATTTTCAGATTACTCCCTCGCTAGACTGAAAGCTGTGTCTGTTTAGTGTTTCCATGGCAACGTCCTGTCTGCCTTTTAACTGGGAGCACTGGAAAGGAAGGAGACAGGTTGACATGATACGAAACAACCGACAAAACAACTGATCAACATGTCTCGTTTATTGTAATATATTCACAAAATGTGAAACTGATGGAGAGAGTGATGCCGAGGGGAAAAATGAGAAGCGAAACAGACGGTGATGGGGGAGGGCGAGGAGGACAAGAAAAAGAGAAAAGAAATGGCCTGTGTTTACTGAGTGACCCCTGAGAGGTACAGAGGAAGACTGGATGGACTTTAATTGGCCCTGCACATAAAGGGGGCGGGGAGAGAGACAGGGATGAGCGCAAATGAGGCGAAGGTTTGATGGAGGATTGTACAGCAAGAGCAGCCGAGAAGCAACACCGGTGTTTGTCATCATTTTAAAATGGCAGGGGAGAATAGAGAGAGAAAGAAAGAGAGAAAAAAAAACAATGTTATCTCATTAGTATTCACAGATATTCCTACTTCAAGCGCACTTCTCCCTCACATATGCTTTTGTACATGTGGATAAAACCTGAAACGTGCAATATTAGCATACTGAACTAAACCTAAAACCTTCACATATGAACAAATTTCAGTTTATAATTTGATTATAACATCATAAATGAGATTAAATTTTACATTTACTACACTTTGTGTGAACATCATCAATATTTGCAGTATAAACAAGATGCTATTTGTTGCTATTCATATACTTTGTGGAAACTGTATTTACCACTGTTTATACTCCGTATAAATAGCATGTATTTTTTTTAAAAGTCTCAAAATCTGAAACGAACAATATTATCATACTGACAACATATGAAATATGAACACTTTCACAGTTCAAAACAACAAATTTCCTACAAATGTCAGTTTATAAATTGATGTTAATGTACAGTTAAAAAGATTGGTAACACTTTACTATAAGATCGTATTTGTTAAGACTAGTTACCATGAACTAATTATGAGAAATATATTTTGCAGAATTTATTCATTCTGTTTAAGATCCTATACTTTTCAAAACTAGCTTGCTATTGCTAGCCTCTCCGAAATGTTTATTAACATTATTTATCATTAGTTCTTGTTAGCTCACAGCACATTACCAAATGTTAACAGATACAACTTTTAACTGTATTAGTAAATGTAGAAACTAACATTAACTAAGATTAATAAATACTAAATAAGTATTGTTACATGTTGGTTCATCTTAACTGTAATTAACTAATGTTAGCAAACGAAACCCTATTATAAAGTGTTACCATTATATTAATTAAGTTTAACCCCATTCTATTTAACAGTTAATAGAATGATTTCTTATAGCAAACAAGTAAATAGGTAGCACATGTATTATTCCTCTCAGTACATTGATGTATGTTTCAATATCCAAGCGTATAAAATTAAAAATGTACACTTTATGAACAAATACCTACAAATGTGAATGAGTTCAGGCTTAAAAAAAAAAAAAGATATGCGAAGAGAGCAAATTAGGAGGTACTGGCAGAATAAAGCTGGAGCACATGGGGAGAGAAAGATGGATGATGGTGGACAGAATGGAAAGAGTGAGACAAAGATGGATGGATTGGGACTAGTCCACACACACACACACACACACACACACACACACACACACACACACATAGAATGAATGACTGACCAAAGGGAGAGAACTTCACAGATGGACTCAATAAAGCTGCTGGAGTCCTGAAAAATCAAGTGAAAATGCAAGAAGAGCTTAGAGGATGAAAATTAAAGGGCTTATATCATTAGGAATCTAATATTCCATGATATTTCGGTAACACTTTACAATAAGGTGTCATTTGTTAATATTAGTCAATGTATTAACTAACATTAATGAACAATAAACAACAGATTTATTACACTATTATCTAATGTTAGTTTATAAAAATACAGTCGTCCATTGTTTGTTCATGTTAGTTCAGACTGCATTAACTAATGCTAACAAACATGACTTGTGATTTTAATAATGCATTAATAAATGCTTAAATGAACATTAATTAAGATTAATAAAAGCTGTAGAAATATTGTTCATTCTTCGTTCATGTTAACTTTTGTAGTTAACTAATGTTAACTAATGAACCTTATTGTAAAGTGTTACTGATATTTTACATACAAATATCAGATGAAGACTCAAAATTTCTTCAAAAGTCAAAATTTCCTTCCCATTTACTGCATAAATCCTCAGGTGTTTCACATCTTACCAATGTTATTATAGGTAACTAAAACTAAAACCATAAACATTTTTGTTACCTCAAATAAAATAAAAATGAACTGAAATAAAATACCATATATAAAAATGCAAACTTATTTTATTTCAGCAAATTTCCAACTTTCTCATTTTCACATGAAAGCCCATTTACGCCACTGAATAAAAAATAAATGTTTTTGCAGCCTTTTCTCTCACTTTTCTGATTTTTTACTTAATTTTGAGATCTCAATTTTGGAGATCTTGAGATCTCGCAATTGCGAGTTTAAGTCGTAATTCTGACCTTTTTTTTCAGAATTGCTGATATAAACTCATTTGCAGTTCTGACTTTTCTCAGAATTTATTTCTCAGAATTGCACATTTATATTTAAGTTTTAAGTTCAAGTTAAATATAAGTTTATATCTCACAACTCTGACTTGATAACTCAATTGCGAGTTTATACTGCAGTTGTGAAGAAAAAAGTCAGAATTGCAAAATGTAAACGCGCAATTGCGAGAAAAAAAGTCAGAATTGTGAGATAAAAAGTCACAATTACCTTGTTTTATTATTTTATTCAGTGGTGGAAATGGGCTTCCATATTTTCATATAGTTTAACTTGATAGCTACAAAAAAAAAAAAAAAGTGAAATTAAAATTAGAAAAATTATATAAACAAACAAATAAATAAATGTTAACGGTTAAGTTGCTCATGTCATATTTCTTTAAGGCACAGTACCAAAAAATAAATAAATAAATAAATAAATATAACACTACAAGAGCAATAATAATAAATAAAAACTAATTATAATCATAACAAATTACTTTATTAATATAAAAAAATAAAAATAAATAAACAAATAAACAAACAAACAAATACATTAATTAATTAATAAATAAACAAATATTATTTTAAAAGGGACAGCTCACCCAAAAATGAAAATTCTGTCATCATTTACTCACCCGCTTTTTTTGTTGTTCAAAACCTGTACACATTTTTTTTTTTTTTTTTTTTTTTTTTTCTTCTGTGGAAGGTATGAACATATTTTTCAAAATGTGGGTAACCAAAACTGTTTGGCAAAATATTCATTTTAGTGTGCAAAACAACAGAATAGATGTAATGGGGGTGAACAGAAAGAATAAAGACCAGAGCTCGGCAGAATTCCTCCTCCCGCCAGGGCTGACAGCTATTATTCCAGGCAGAATGAGCTTCAGTCAATACAGGTGACTGGCTATTGGTGATCAATTACAGTGCAGGGACGGCATTGATCATGCTCAGTCAAATGTGACATAAACAAGACGCCGACGATCAATAGCGCTTCGCAGCGTTCAGCTCCGGACAATCGCCGTGCGTCTCAATTAAGCGAATCCTGAGCCACCGTGCACACTTTGATAAAGAGACTCATTTAGCCGCATCACTGTAAGACAATAGAGCTCGCCGCCATCGTCCACTGAGCGTGTGATACCGCCGCTGTGCCGGCAGCCATCAGGGAGCCTGCCAGATCAATCATCTTTTGTTGCTTATTGCAGCAAAGGGAAAGAGAGAGAGAGAGATAGACAGACTGGCAGAAAAGATGGCGAGACAGCATGATGAATGTTGTGGCAAATAAATGAGTCAGTGTTCTGGCTCAAGTAGTTGGTGGTGGTGGTTTATTATTATGATTATGTCAGTTTAGGAGTCATAAACATCATATTTTTTAGGATACATCCACACCACTTTATGAAATAGCTTAGTAATACAAAATAAAGAAAAAGAAAACATTTAAAACTTATATGAGGGCCAATTATAATCATAAACCCCTCAAATTCAAAGTGAAAATGTTTAAACGAGTCCAATGTGTCACATCTGACAATCAATTACTGATGCATTTATCCACTGACCTACAAAGACTGACAGCAGCAGAATGAAGTTATCAAATTAAGTATGTCACAAGTTCATTCGAGCACTTGAATTAGATGACAAGCATGATTGATCCCTCAAATCACTGTGTAATGAGAACATCAGTTATGTCAAAAAATAGTGACTCAATGAGTTATTGAAATTGCTGTTCAAACGATTTGTTTTTTTAATATTTTTACATTAATATTCATTTTATATATTCGTATTTGATGTATTACAATATACAAATAGAAACATAAAAATATACATAGTATGAAATCCAACAAGTATTTTATTTCAGGGTTGGTAGGATTTATTTTTTTTTTTTTTTTTAAGTCTCTTCAAATAATTTATAATAAACACTTTTCAATATAGTATTTATCTTATGTACTTGTGTTTTATATAAAGGAGAAGTCCACTTCCAGAACATAAGTTTACAGATAATGTACTCACCCCCTTGTCATTCAAGATGTTCATGTCTTTTTTTCTTCAGCCGTAAAGAAATGATGTTTTTTGAGTTAAACATTTCAGGATTTTTCTCCATATGATGGACTGGTATGGACCCCCGATTTTGAACTTCCAAAATGCAGTTTAAATGTGGCTTTAAACGATCCCAAATGCGGCTGTAAACAATCCCAGCTGAGGAAGAAGGGTCTTATCTAGCGAAACGATCGTATATTTTCATAAAAACAAAATACAATTTGAATACTTTTTAATCTCAAACGCTCATCATGCTCACTCAGGCTGCATTTATTTGATCAAACATCCCATAAAAATAATAATATTGTGAAATAGTACAATTTAATATAAAATGTTACATTTGTGCTGAAATGAGGAGGCAAAGTCCTCAAAGTTTTTTTTGTTTTTTTTTAAATGTAAATTCATGTCCCAGTAACTTTTTCTGCCTTAAATAAACATTACTTCTTATCAGCAAAAAGGGAAAGAAAAAAAAATCTATTTTACATTTTTACATGAACAATGTAATCAGTATTCTATTTATTAAAGCTAAGTATGAATCTCAATGTTTTTAGGCATTTTACATTTATTCCAAATTAATAACTCAAGGCAGTAACAACTGAAACAATTTATTTTATATGTGAACTTATTCTTTTTAATAGTGAACAATTTATTTTATATGTGAACAGCTATTCTTTTTAATAGTGAACTTGTAACTATTTTTGAACTATAATTTTTTGGATCATCGGTCATCAAAGCTCGGTAAATATTGGTCACAAACAGGGATGTTTACTTTAAATTTCACCAAGCTGATTACTCACTAAAAACTCCCACAGATCATGTTTTCAGGCCATTTTAAGTCTCATTTTAACATAACAAAGTTGTTATATTGTTATATAAGTGTACGAGTTGTTTACTTTAAATGAGTCTTTCCATTAACGGCATTATATTGTTCATTCACACCGATTCGCGAATGCAACTGATTCGCACGAACACAAGAGGCAGGATTTATCGCATGAACCAATCACAGCCGAATATAACCAGTCATATCTAATCATATCACGATGGAGGCATTGCCTCCTCTCACATGACTTCTCCACATTCATTCTCAATTACCCCACACCAAGCTCATCACACACTTTAGGGGGTCTGTTAAAGCTCAATGGGCTCAGGGGAGGCGAGAGAGCTGTAACTTTACCTGCTGGTGTCACTGTTGGACAATGTTTTTGTTTTTTTTTAGAAAAATTAGTGATTTATACACTTTAATGTTATATTTTGTAATATTGCCATTGTTTTATTTTTGTTTCATTTTTTTCTTATCCAGTATTTTAAGAGGACACTGTCTCCCTTGCCTCCTTGGAGGAAATGTCCCTGAAATATATATGTTATGGTAGTTTGTATATGAATAACCTAATTCATATTCATGAGCTAAGCCGTCACCATGCTGTGACCTCAAATCTGTTTCCTCCACTTTAAAAAATAAAAAATAAAAAAATGACACTCATGACTGGAGCACTGCAGCCATTGTGGTCTCATCCTCACTTTCTAGTCTCTGAAATCCCTTTATTAATTCTAGGTTATGAACGGCACTCACTAATGAGGTCCTCTAATCTTGACCCGAGAGCTGGAGGAACAATCGACTCGAACACTGCTGCATAGAGCTGATGAAGTGGGAGAGTGTGTGTGTGTGTGTGTGTGTGAGATTGGTGGATAGTGCTGCAATGGTAATATAAGTCAACCGCACAATACTAATTTCCATATGGCATTATCAGCTCTGTTTTTCCAACTCATCTTACATGTATATTGTTACTTATTTTTTGTATCTTTCATGTTACACATGACATAGATTCAACTGTGCAAAATGTCAAAATGATTCCATATCAAGTCTGAGTCCAAGTAACTCTAACTCTACTATATGCTGATCCTAAAACTTGACAAAATAGTTATGTATTTAAATTCACATTCTCTTTTGAATACATTTTGTGAGAACATTCAGAAAGCCTTGAAAACATGAGATAACTAGCGTCTTTTTCTCAGGAGAAATATCTGACAAGCAGTAGATGTGAGAAAAAGTCTCCATTTGCTCTCCGCTTAATCTCATTGCTGTCAAGGAAAAACAACTGAGGTATTAAAGAAGCAATTTTTCCAATGGGAACGGTTAAAAGAGCTGATCCTCAACCACCCTTCCCCTCCATTTGTCTCTATCCTATCTACACAAACAAACATGCTGAAGTACAGCACACATACGCTGAAGGTCTAATGCACTGAAGTCTATGTAACAGTGCACTCTGATCCGATGATGCACACTAATATATATCTCAGCTCACCTTTCTCACTCACCCCGAGCTCCTTCAGCCAGACCACGGCCACCCATAAACAGCTACATGGCTTCATCAAAGCTAAGCCACGGGAAGAGAATAGCATATATATAAATTATGTTAGTTTGTAACATATATCTCAGCTCACCCTTCTCACTCACTCTGAGCTCCTTCATCCAGACCACAACCACCCATAAACAGCTACATGGCTTCATCAAAGCTAAGCCATGGAAAGAGAATGGCACCAGAAGGAGATGCAGCATATGTTAGCTAATGGCATTGTGACCCTCAAATGAGTTCTTGCATTAACTGTGCTCTGGAACTGAAGCTATGTGTGACAATGGGCTTTCATCTCTTCTTTCAACTCTTCTTTGGGGACCAACATGATATGGACACATAAGGAGAAAGGATTCAGTTGTGTTTAAAAGGACTAAGCAAAAATGAAAATTCTTGACTTTATTTACATATCTATATGGGTGTTTTTCTATCATTTGAACAATATTTTGGCCACTCTCATTTCACTACACTCTTAAAAATAAAGGATCTTTACTGGAATTGACAGTTTCATGAAGAACCTTTAACATCCATGGAATATTTCCATTGCACAGAAGGTTTTAAACATGTTTTTCATACTCATTTAAAAACTAATGTACTTCATTGGTGCCCCGATTTTGAACTTCCAAAATGTAGTTTAAATGCAGCTTCAAAGGGCTCTTCTTCTTCCCAGCCAAGGAAGAAGGGTCTTATCTAACGAAACGATCTGTCATTTTTTTCGGAAAATAAAAATTTGTATACTTTAAGCACAAAAGCTCGTGTAGCACAGGCTCTGGAATGCGCATTCATGACACTACGTACTATTGAATCACGTCGAAAGGTCACGCGGAACGTAGGCGGAACTACAGACCCAGTGTTTACATAGCGAACTTGCAAAGACTAAGAAAGTGCAAGTAAGCCAAACGCTGTTTACAAACAAAAAGGTACAACGATGTCGGACGATTCTGAAGTTGTAGGAGAAAATTAGATGGAGTTTTTTGCCATACTCTACCTTTTAGAGCCGGAGTACACAGACGATGAACTTAGACGTAATTCGTAGTAGTGATGGGAAGTTTGGATCATTTTACTGACTCATCTTTTTTCGAGTCATTTCGTTAATTTTAGCAAAATATAATTAAAATGTTACGTGTTACTTCCCTAACACATCTACTGCTTACACAAACGTTGATCACACTACAAACAAGACAAAACTAAAATGCTATAAGAAACAGAAAAGATTAATTCATTGTTTACCTGGGTCTTTAGTCTATGATTAGCTCACCTCACCTCTTATCTGACAAGTTTTCAGGTTTGAGTCATTTGTTCATCACGTGACAGCCCCATAAGATGAACGAACGACTCGACAAACCCGAAGATTCGAAACAGGTGAACTAATTCCAGTACAGAACCTAATAGGATGTTGCGCACACAGGACTGAACGAATCACTCCCCGAGACAACTCGTTCTTTCCGGGTCACATTAAAGGTTTGTTCAAAATTAACGAATCGTTCAATAACGACCCATCACTAATTCGTAGCATTGTGGGCGCGCATCCCAGAGCCTGTGCTACATCAGCTTTTGTGCTTAAAAAGTATACAAATTTTTATTTTTCGAAAAAAAAAAATGACAGCTCGCTTCACTAGATAAGACCCTTCTTCCTCAGCTGGGATCATTTAGAGCCCTTTGAAGCTGCATTTAAACTACATTTTGAAAGTTCAAAATTGGGGCACCAATGAAGTTTCTCCATTATATGGAGAAAAATCCTGAAATGCTTTCCTCAAAAACCATAATTTCTTTACGACTGAAGAGAGAAAGACATGAACATTTTGGATGACAAGAGGGTGAGTAAATTATTTGTAAATTGTTGTTGCGGAAGTGGAGTTCTCCTTTAAGAGTGACTATGATTAGAGTTAAAGGGATAGTTCACCCAAAAATTTAAATTCTTCATGTTGCTCCAAACTTGTAAGAACTTCATTCATCTTTGGAACACAAATTAAGATGTTTTTGATGAAATCCGAGAGCTTTCCGACCCTGCATAGACAGCAACGCAACTGACACGTTCAAGGCCCAGAAAGACGCTAAGGACATCGTTAGAACAATCCATTTGACAGCACTGGTTCAACCTTAATTTTATGAAACTACAAGAATACTTTTTGCTTGCAAAGAAAATTTCTTCTCTTCTGATGTCACATGGATTTCATCAAAAATATCTTGTGTTCCAAAGATGAATAAAGGTCTTATGGGTTTGGAACAACATGAGTGTGAGTAATTAAATGACAGCAGTTTCATTTTTGGGTGAACTATTCCTTTAATAAGAAGCATGTGAACGATTCAGTCTCTCTTGTTTTCAATGAATCAGCCAATTGATTCCTTCATTCACTGTTTACTGATCCATATAGCTATCAGTCCTGAAAACAAATACATCACATTTTCCACAAAACATTAAGTTAATTTTACGTTTTCAACATTAATAATAATTAAATAAGCATATTAGAATAATTTCTGAAGGATCATGCGACACTGAAGACTGGAGTACTAAAAATTCAGTTTTGTCATCACAGGAATAAATTACATTTTAATATATATATTAGATATATAGATATTTTAAATTGTAATACTATTTAATAATATTTCACAATATTACTGTTATTATTATTATTATTTTTTTTTTTTATCATTAAATACATGCAGCCTTAGTGAGTATAAGACTTTTTTTCAAAAACCTAAGAAAATCTTACCAAGCCCAAACTTTTGAATAGGAAAAATTTGCATGTTTATAGTTTCCTTTATGATGCTCTAAAGCCATTTTTCATAACTATGTGAAAATGAGCAACCGGTATATTATTTCTCCGAATAATACAGGCTTGGACTGATGACAGAATTTTCATTTTTGGGTGAAATTTGGGCTCCTTTAAGCAATAACCTAATACAGAATTCAAATTTCCATCTCAGTTAAAAACTGTGCCAATTTAATGTTGTAAAGTTATCTGGAGCCAGTGGATGGCAGTAGAATTGAAGAAATCCAAACCCTGACCTCGGCAGAAACTAACAGCTGGAGTGCAAGTAGCTTATTATATAAAATCTAAAAAACTTCTCAAAAAAAATCTCTAAAAGTTGTATTTTTGAGACATTTATTAGTAGCATAATCAAGCTATATATCAACAATCTCATTCCCTTAACATCATTCATCTAATTCATTCATTATCCTGAAGTATTAAGTATTATCCTGATTGCCTGCTATTAAATTCAATTTGCTACATATAAACTTCCTTGATATAGAAACCAAACCCATCACGTTGATTGACTGGCGAGGTTTGCCCATACACAGACAGCAGTAATCTAATTTCAGCTGTGCCTTAATGTTCTCAATGTGAATACTATTAAAAGCTTGATTTTATTAAAGTGAAGTGCTCTCAATGAGAACAAGCAGTGGTAAATGGCACTTAGGAACAAAGAAGAAAGTGCCCGGAAATAGTTAGAAACCCGACTTCAATCACAGAAAGTGCTACTTCACTAACCGCAGGACTTTTGTTTGTTTCATAAAAGGTGAGAAAATCGTTGATTTTGCCTCTGAGAGGACTGGAACAGGAAGATATTGCTAAGAGTGTGAGTCTGTGCAGCACAGTCACAGATTGTTAAAAGCTTTTATGAAGTATTTCTCAGAATGACTGATCTTGGGGCTGTAAATTGCCACTCAATTGCCAAAGGACGTGCGCCACGATGAGTATAAATGCTAACTGCAAGGAATCAAGGATAGAGCAAAATATAACTCTGCTATTTCGTAAAAATGCAACAAAAATAATTTCTTAATCTTATTATCCAGTGAAAGATCTATACATTTAAAATAAATAAAATTGTAGCTGTTAATGTATTTTAATGGGACCACAGCTAGCATGAACTAACAAAAAACAGTTGCATTTTTATTAACTAACATTAACAAAGATGAATAAATACTGCAATAAATACATTATATCATTGGTAGTTAATGCATATGCTAACTTACTGTACCTAATTGTAAAGTGTTGCCATATAATATTTAAAAACTGCACAACGCTTGTTTTTAGGAAATGGGAAATTGGTTAATTTTGTTTGTATGTTTGTTTTTAAGCATAAAACTCACTCAATTCTGTCAGATGTGCTTAAAACAAGAAAAAAGATGACTTTGTGGTGAGAACAAAATTAATTTAAGATATACTCTTATTCTTGTATCTGTTGCTATTTTGCTTCTCAACTATAATGATCTTATTTTAAGGACACTAAAAAATTTCCACTGAGAAAAAGGCAAAAAAGTGATTAAGAAAACGCTTTTACTTACTGAAGCGCAGGCTGGAATACAAAGCGATGCACATTTTGTCCTTGAAACCATTCTGTAATTAGCTTCATCGTTTCTCAGCGCCAACTGCCCTGACCTGGGAATGATAAAAACACAAATTATATCGGTTCAGTCCCCCGACGCAAGAACTGCAAATGGACACACATGGAAAGATGAGAGCAACATATGTTTTCATTTCAGTAAGTGCTAGCCGGTTGTCTGGTGCTTTAGCTCTGATTAAAGTAAAGTTATTAGGCCCTTTGTGGTCAATGTTGAAAAGCCACCGCTCTCATAAAGCTGAGAATGATTTATCCTTGACCTAGAGGACTGTGGTGAGGACATGTGCCCAGTAAAGCTCCATTACGGTATTAATTCTTAACCCTGGACAATAGCAGAAGCTTATAACAGTTAAACTCACAGGGGAAGGATAGCGGAAACTAAGTCTCCTTGCTAACAGCTGCTTTTTGAAGCTGAAACCTCGGTCAGGTACTGTTAATATGCTGAGAGGTGATAATGAGACGGATAGAAAGAGCTGACAGCACTACACAGCTGTTACTTCCTGTGGACTTTCTTTTAATTTGTCTTGTTTAAGGGTTAATGGAAAGTAAGGATGTCTGAGATGATGAAAAGTAGAAAATGTCAAGATCATATTAATGTAATCTTTGCTTTTATATATATATATAAAATCAGTTAATTATTCTGATTACTTTTAGATTACTTTTGACTTAAAATATATTCCATTCTTTGTTGTCAACATCATGAAGTGTATTAAACATTACATTATGAATTCATGAATGAACTGCAGGTAATCTGATCGGATTTTGGCCATCTGATTGGATCAAATCTTGAAAATGGGTTGTTCAAAAGAAAAAAGGATTCTGAATTCGTATTAGATGACAAAATCAAATCTTGGTTTTGATCTGGATTAAACCCTCAGTTTATGTTGTTCAAAATGTTTTAGTAAGAATGGGATACTTTTAACCCCCCCCCCCCAAAAAAAAATATTCTAATCCCAGCAGTAGGATGGATTCAGGAACAAAAATGTAATAAAACTTTAAAACAAAAAAAAATAACATTTTAACATGTAACATACCCCCAAACAAAAATATTATATTTATTTATTTATTTTTATTTATTATTATCATTATTATTTTTTTAAATCACTGATTTTTACACTATTTGCATTGTGGAAATGCAATGCAAAACTAGAATGCAAAACACTGGCATTTTTCCCCCATCACCATTTCCCTTTAGGGGGTCCCTTAGAGCACTAGTACTCCAGATTTGGAAATCTGAAAAAGTGTGTCTGAATCAGGGTGATCCAATCCAATTTTGCTTTGGGGAAAAAAAAAAAATCCTGATCCTGGTCCCAGTTGCATAAACTTAGCCTCTATGTTAAGACAGTGTCTTAAGTACTAGTCTGACCAACTATCAGTTAACCAAAGGGTAATCATTCTTATTTTTTGGATTCAACAGACTAATCTACATTTTTGTGTAACTGAATAAAAAAAATAAAATAAAAAAAATAAAAAAAACATATGACCAAAGAAAAAGAAAAAAAAAATTGCTGACTAACTTTTTAAGACTAGTCTAAACCTTTTATGCAACTGGCCTCTGGATAGCAAAACATGGGATTTCCAAATTTTGAACAACTATGGGGGTTTGTGAGCTCATGAAAATCTGGAAGAATTTCCGAATTTATAAAAGGGTAAAATTTTAGAAAGGAAAAACCTAAGAGAGAAATTATAAATCATTTACTGTCATTGTGTGAATATGTAATCATGTATCTATAAAAAAAAAAAAAAAAAAAAAAAAAAAAAAAGAAAAATGTAATCTGATTACGAGCATTTTAAAATGTAATATAATCTAATAACAAGTACTTAATTTTTGGAATCTGATTACATAGTCCATATTACATGTAATCAGTTATTAAGCAGAACTGCATATATATACAAAATGTTGATTACATTATATCAGGATTGTTTCCTCCGAGAAGGCAAGGGAGGCAGTGCCTTCTCAAAATACTGGGCGAGAAAAAAAATTGTAGTGCAAAAATAAAAACACCAATAACATTAAAAGGTGCAGAAATCACTTATTTTTCTGAACAGCGACACCAGGAGGTAAAGTTACAGTGGGAGTCCAAGTCTTCCTCGGACCCCTTAAAGCGTACGGTGAGCTTGGTGGGGGGTAACTGAGAATAAATGGGGGAAAGTCATGTGAGAGGAGGTAGTGCCTCCATCACGACATGATATGACTGGTTATGATCGGCTGTGATTGGTTCATAAAATAAATCCCGCCTCTTGTGTTCTGTATTTTGTATTAATGATCAATATAATGGCGTTAATGGGAAAACCAACAAAAAAAGTAAGTGAACAACTCACACACTTAGGCTTTGTTTACACCTGGTATGAACGTGCATTTTCCGTCGATCAAATCACAAGTGGACAACGCTAAGTACAGGTGTTAGAGGGGTGTAAAACGTTTTGAGCTTGTCCACTTTCGACCACATCCAGAGGTGGTCAAAAACGCATTTGATCGGATTGCTGTTGTAGTGTAGACGTGCATGTGGTCGAAAAGCTGCTAAAGACCACCTACTGACCTAATACGCATTCATTGCGAGACGTACAAAGACGCGCACTTATCAGATGGGATTTAATCTTAGACAGGCCGAAACAAAACTAAAGCAGCTGCTCTCCGCATTTTCTCTTTTGTCTAATTTTGCGAACGTGTTAAATTTGTCTGAGCTTATGTCTTCCATTGCTCTGAAATATCTGAAAAAGCTCATACATATACATGAACAAAACTTTGTGCAGCATGTTTGCTAATAACACTAGCAGCAGTAAGTACAAGTGCATGATAACTTTAGCCCTCCTGCTCCTGTTTTGACACTGACAGAGGGATCCGTCCATTTACCCTCCTCTTGATATAGTGGTCAAAACTGGACAGAAGAGACAGATTAAAATGGCAAGTGTAAATGGCTATGTGCCTCCATTGTCCAGTTGCGATCCAATTGACTAAAACGCATCTTAATACCAAGTGTAAACAGGGCCTTAGATATAACCACTTTGTTACATAAAAATAAGATTTAAAATGACATTAAAACACACTGTAAAAATGCAAATGTATATTTTCCAGTTTACAAAACATTTTGAGTGTCAAATAATGAAAAATGCTCTTTTCTTGAAACAACAGTAAAACCCTTGTCAGACCAACAAAATTGCCCCAAATGTTGTCCCAACTAGTCAAACACAGTTGTCTGAACAAAGAATTTCATATTGTTGAAATGTTAAGGCTTTGTGAGTTCCCAGCATGCATTGCAGCATGAATAAATTATGCAGTTACTGTTATAGGATTATTGCTTTGCTGTTTGCTGACCTAATTGAAACTTTTTGGTGTTATTTTTTTCATTATTGTTAGTTATTTGTTGCACTGTGATGTAAAGAGTTCTTGAGGTTAAATGTGTCTAGTTTTGAGGCCTAGAGTATGTTTAACCACATATCTGTTTGCTAGATAACTTAGTCTTGTAAGATGTTTTAAAAACAAACACAATGTTGTCTACATATTAGACTAAGTTATCCATTAAGGTTTCTATAACAAATTCACTGTTTGCCATTTGTAAATAATAGGTATGTGAAGAGATCCGCTGTGTTTTGGCAGACCAGTCGGATCTCGCGAGATCTCGTGACCATATCCTTGCAATTTGCAGTGTTTACATTAGAGCTGCACGATTAATCCTTAAAAGATCGAGATCTTGATTCAAACACCCACGCGATCTTATTCCTGAATGACAACGATTAATTGTGTCCATTATGACTGTTTCACATCACGAGTGTCAGTGGAGCGTGAGAAGCACGTTTTGTCGCTGCCCATGTTAATAAATCAGAGGGTCCGCCATCATTACACTTCCGATGTGAACGCTGTCATTCGCTAATATGGGCGGCGACAAAACACGCTGCTCAAGGTCCACTGACGCTTACTGTGTGAAACCGGTGTTAAAAATATTCAAATCGGCATTCATGCTGCTGATCCAGAAAGAGCAACACAAACTGTCTTTTCAACCACATTATAATCATTATTTCTGTGTTACAGACATTTAAATAACAGAAATACTGGGATAAAAGTATATAGTTTGGGTATAAACACTTACTGTCTAGAGTAGCGATCATAACGAAAGTATCTAAACACTTGTTAACGCTTAACCTCTTCCGCCAGGAGGTGGCGACAACTGCCCGTTTAAAAAAAAGTATGTCATTGAATCATTAATTCAAGAGATTTCAACAGTCAAACAAGTCTTAATAAATTGAGACACTGACTCCTTCATTTAATTTTTTATTTTATTATTATTATTGTTATTATTATTATTATTATTATTATTATTATTATTATTATTTAATTGTGTTTAAATGAATATATGTTTTAAAAGACTTAAGCAATGAACAGTTTGTCAGTAGTAAATTACGTTATTTCGTTTAGTTTTCTAATCTTTTTTTCTCCAGAATCGTGAGGGAATCATAGTCTCCAATTTATTAAAAACAACTGGGATTCTCGATTTATCCAGAATCGTGAAGCTCTTGTTTAAATGTTGTTTATTACTGCATATAATTCATTAAAATAGAAGTGTAATTTTATAAAGTTCAAAATGCACCTACATTTTTTTTTAATTGTCTTTTTTAGTTGAATAAAGACTACTTCCCCTATTTCATCATTGAGGATTTCTTTTAAAGTTTAAAAATCTTGTCTCGTCTCGTTCTCGTGAACCCAGTCTCGTGTCTCGTCTCATCTCGTGGGATAAGTGTCTCCTCACACCCCTAGTAAATAAACAAAAAAAATGATACATAAAAAAATAAATTACCTTAACGACAGTAATTGTTGTTTCAGTTGCTGTGACAAGCCTTTTTCTATTAGCAAAATAAGACAATCAGCACTGCATGAAAAAATAAATTTATGCTGGCTAAAAAAGTATCTTTACTGAGAAAAACTGAAAAACTATTGTTGAGAGAACTCAACAGTCTTACTGCATCAACTTGCCCTACTTTAAGTTTTCTCAACTATTTATTTTTTAGTGCATGATGTGTGGGAGTTTTAGTGAGTAATTAGCTTGAAAGTAAAATTTAAAGTAATGACCGATATTCACTGAACTTTGATGACTGATGATCCGATAAATTAAAAAATAGTTAAAAGTTAACTATTAAAAAGAATAGCTACACATCAGTTCACAAATAAAATATATTGCTTAAACTGCCTTGAGTTTTCATTTTGGAATAAATGTGAAATGCTTAAAAACACTAATGTGATGAGAATCATACTTGGTTTTAATAATTTGAATATTGATTACACTGTTAATGTAAAAATGTATTTTATTTTTATTTTTTCTGATAGTGTAAGTAATGTTTATTTAACCAAGAAAATGTGACTGAGATTATATATAATTGGATTCTAATCTTGAATGCATCACAAAAAAAAGGAATAATGTAAAGAATCAATGTTTGTTGTGTTGATCAAGTGTATTATTTTGATATTTTCTATATAGTAATACCTCTGCCACAGTTATTAACAACAGTGAGAGAATATCAACTTTTAGTTAACATGAGCTCTGCAACAATGTTTGGATGTGACCCAGTTTTGTCGGCATGAGCTATCTAGCGCTTGCAGTTGGTCTGAACACCAGCACAGAGTTTGACTGACAGCTCTAAATACTGTGTTATCTGAAGCGCCATTTGTCCGTGTAGCAGCACATTTAGCTCAAATCAATGCAAGCCAAAGATTCTGCAAATGAGGAGAAAAATCAAGGTGCTAAATAAATTCAATTAGAGTGATAGGACGTTTGTTTAGAACCGAGGCTGATGAAAGTGTAGCCGAGGGCAGGAATCATGTGGTAATCATGTTTACCAAAATGATGATGGAGTCGGGGCTCATGGGATTTAATTGCTGGAAAACAAAACATTATGGAGGTGTGGGTTTAATTATAATTATAGTAACTTAAATACTAAGTACTTATTACCAAAAAAATCTATAGTTAAGTAAACAATCAAGATATTCACATTTTCTGTGTCTGGTAAAACTAGGGTGTCGTGATTGGTTGTCAGGGTGTTGCTATGCAGTTGCTTAGTGGTTGCTAAGTGTGTGGTAAAGTTAAATGCGAAATACCAGAGGTTTGTTGTAATCACTATGAGCAATAATGCTTGGATCATCATCAAAATCAAGTGATTCATCTCTTGTTTTAATAATACAATCACTTGAGATTCATTTTTTTTGTGTTTGTGTAAAAATATCTCTTTTCTCAACACTCAGGATGAATGGTGCTAATTGAAAACAAAAAGATTTTTGATGAAGCTTTTTCATATATGCAGTTTGCAAGCACAATCATTTAGATGAGGTTTCTTTTTTGACTATGTGATATATTACAAAAATGTTTGAGTAAAGCGAGGGGCAGTGTGTGCTAAATATTTGAGCAGTCATACATAATTTGTAGGCGCAGGAGCTGAACAGTGATATTACACTCATGTTGCATTCAGGTGCAGATTCATCTCACTCCTGTAGAGGAGAACTGATGAGAGATGCATTATAAATCAATAACCCAGTGTTTTAATGCATGCAAAGGTGGACATAATGATTTTAAGACTGGATCTTAAAAAAAAAAAAAGTCATGCCTGCATAAAATATAAAAATATATTGGTCTGAACCAACAGCCTTAGTAGTAGCTCCATTTTATCTTAGAAAGACTGGAGCATTTTATAGTCTTATGATTTGTCCTATTGAAGGACAAAAGAAACGATGCCAGCAGATAGAGGGTATATATATATATATATATATATATATATATATATATATACACACATAACATAATATATATAAATATATAAAATTCACTATTAAATATTATTAATATTAATAAATATTAAACTACTGCTTTATTTACATATATTTGATAATATAATATGTATAATAAAATGTTATTATTTTTCTGAGATACCTTAATTTGGCCTAATTCTAATGACGATAATAATAATAATAATAATAATTCATCACAAGGTAATCCCACAATAATATAATATAATATAATATAATATAAACGTAATATTCATTTTAAATATATTTCTAATAAAATATTACAATATAATTCATTAACAACAACAACAACAATAATAATAATAAAAAACATACTGAACAATATAAATATACGAAATATTAACTATTAAATGTTGTTAATATTACAACATTTATCATTTGTTTAAAAAAGTACAATAAAGAAAAAATATATATAATTAATAATTTTTCTAAAATACCTTAATTTTACTTAATTTAAATGACGATAAAAATAATAATAATAATAATAATAATAATAATAATAATAATAATAATAATAATAATTACAAAATTAATCAACTTATTTTATATGAAATATGGGTCTGGGGATTTTTTCCCCATTATTTATTTATAATATAGATTTTCAACAATTATTTGTGTTAGCTTTACCTTAAATTGACAACAGTCATCTTATGGTTATTATATTGTAATTTTATAATAATAAACACATTTATAAAATAATATAAACATAAATAATAAATAATATATAAAATATTCACTTATCAATGTTAATAAATATTAAAATAATATTTCATTTCAATATATAGTTTTATAATTGTATAATAAAAATGTTATATTTATAATTTTCTTTAAAAAAGAAAAAGTACAATGAAGGGGGAAAAAAAATTCTTAATTTTTCTTAATTTGGCCTAATTTTAATGCAGTATCACATGTATTCATCACAAGGTAATTATATTTGTAGTTTCAATCAGTACTGAAAACATTACAATACATTACAAAAATAATATGCTTATTTTATATTAATTATCTGCATCAGCTTTACAGCAATAACACTAATTAAATGGTTATTTGAGTGTTGTAATTTTAAAAATTAGTTAACATAATCAGGAACCAAATTAAGTACTACTTTATATATAGCTTCCCATGAAAAATGCTCAAAATCCATCATCTAGGTTAGGATTCTAACTTTAAAGGTAGCTGCCTATGTAGACAGCAAGGCAGTTGCTTTTAAAACAGAGCTAATGTGTGTCACACCTTCAAGAGGCCATTTCACGTCACCGCTCCCCCTTCCACAGGCTTTCTCTCCATCACCATGTCAAAGAGCGGAATAGACAGAACTGCCTAAAGCCAGCCGAGCAGTGGAGCGAAAGAGAAACACAGACAGGAATAAAAGACAGCGGCAGAACGAGGGAACAAGAAAAAAAAAAATAGCAGGCCGGCAGAGGGATATAGAATAACTGCAAACGAGAACAGGCGCGAGAGTGATTACACGTGACCGTGGGCCGGGGCCAGAGGGGTCACTCTCCTCCACGCTCTCGCTCACTGCATCCGTGTCAGAGTATGTGAGTGGAACGGAGCGGCAGCAATTTCCCCTTCCCACTCAAAATGCCCCGTAATCCCTCCATCAGAATCCACTCCGGATTTTCCTGCTCCGAGTTTACTCTATAACAACATTTGCACCGTCACAGCTCCACTGCAAAGATCTGTAAAGTTCAAAATGGTGTTATGTTACATTCCACGCTGAAGCCCAGAGGCTTGTGTCAAAAAAAATACAACAAATTTCATAGGAGACACTGCATCAGAGCTTGGTTTGTTTTCGCCAAAAGCACATGATCTATGTTTTAAAAAAAAAAAAACACACGTTATGCAAGTAAATAGGTTTTATGTAGGTTTCATTTAGGTTTCATTTATTACTAGGGCTGTCAGTTTAACGCGTTAATTAATTAGTTATAAAAAAGTTATGCGATTAAAATATTTTAGCGCTGTTAACACTCTTGCCCTGCCCCAGACCTGTATGTCATCTTACATTTTATAGCCTATAGTTGACTGTTGACAAATATGATGCAGGGCAACAACAGTTATGCCTCAAGAGTTATGCCTTAAAATTCAAGACATTGGTGTAAAAAATGCCCCTGTATGTGTTGTCGTCACATATTTATATATATCACACGGGCAGCAATATGACACCAGTGTCGATTTTGTCGTGATCTATCAGTAACACAGCGATGTTTAGTTTCTGAATGAATCTGTGTTTTGAATAAATCATGTGAATCAATGATTCAAAGGCCCATTTACTACATTCCTGAATGAACCAGCCATCTGAACAAATCAAATGAATGAATGACTCACATAGACATTTACCGCCACCTGCTGGCAGATTTAGTTTCTTATTTAAAGTATCATTTTGTTAATTAAATAAAAAATAAAAATAAATACAATAAAGGGATAGTTCACCCAAAAAAAAACTGTAATTCTGTAATCATTTACTCACATTCATGTCGTTTCAAACCTTTCTTAAAAAAACATAAAAGAAGGTATTTTGAAGGCTGTTGGCAACAAAGCTGTTTTGGTTACCATTGACTTTCATTGTATGAACAAAAAATACTGATGTTTCTCAAATTATCTTCTTTTATGTTCCAATATTTTACATTAGGCTGTTGCAGCCTAAATGTTTTTGTGTAATAAATTTCATGTTAAATCAAATAAAATATTTCTTTCTAAAGTTACAATTTGTAGTGTCTACTTGATATTTTTTCATTTAACACAAAAATAGCTTTAAATGATCTTTTGTGTATATTTTCATGCGATTAATTAGATTAATTATTGGAAACGTCATGTAATTAGACTAAAAAAATTATTTGACTGACAGCCCTATTTATTACACTTATTTTAGTGACAATATACTGACACAAATTAATCATTTTGACAATTATTAAATTAAATGAAATGGTGAGAGAAGAAATTGCTGAATTAAGTCATTATTTTTCTTTTCTTTGGACACAGAGTATTTTCGTAGATTTATAACATTACGGTTGAAGCACTGATATCACTGGACTATTGTATCGATGTCCTTACTAACCTTTCTGGGCCTTGAACGTTGTAGTTGCATTGCAGTCTATGCAGGGTCAGAAAGCTCTTGGATTTCATCGAAAATATCTTAATTTGTGTACCAAAGATGAACGAAGGTCTTACGGGTTTGGAACGACATGAGGTGAGTAATTATTGACAGAATTTTCATTACTGGGTGAACTATCCCTTTAATATGTTTATGATAGAGCGGTATCATGGAGTGAGAGAAAACACAGACGCTCTGACTTCCAAACCAATTGCTCCTCGCTCCAGGCAAAATCCCATTCCCCCAGCTTCATACATACTCCGATCCATGTTCCGGCCCTCCCCATCTCTCTTCAACCTCTTTGTCGTTCTCTGTCAGTCTTTTTCTCTCTGCTCTGATGCATTTACACAGAAGACCTGCCCGGCCGCAGAAACACGAAACACGAGCTGTGTGTGACAGCTGTGGCTTTGACCCTTGACCTATGAGATGTACACGAACCGCAACATCGCCACACATTCTGATGTGCGCAGCCAGACACCAGCTGGAGCTTATAAGTTAATTATCATAAACACTTCTTTGTGCATCGCTATGCGTGTTTGTGCACGCAGTGATGGGTGAACAGCTTCTCATCATCTTTTTGTCTGACTGTATCTCCCTCTCAACCTAAAGTGACTTTTCACTGCACATTTCTTTTCATGACGTGATAAATCTAATTTCATGAGCATGATTCAGTGACCACAAAATGACAAACTTTGTAGTGTACTGCTAGAAAGGAACACCAAATTTGAAACTTTTTACTTCAATAAATGAATTAGTTTTTTCAGGGTGGGTTTGTTGTTTTTGTATAGGCACACACCTTAAAGTCTTGGCTACAAAAACACTAATAATTTCATTTTTTGGTACAGGAAGTAAGACACAAGCAGACCTATACCAGGGCATTTTGTCACAGTGTAACCATATTATGTTATCACGTTTTTGAATGAGCAAGGTAATCATTAAAGGGATAATTCACCCAAAAATTTCACCCAGTAATTTTTTTTTCTTTGAGCACAAATAGTATTCTTGTAGCTTCCTAAAATTAAAGGAGAAGTACACTTCAAGAACAAAAAATGACAGATAAATGTACTCACCCCATTGTTATCCAAGAAGATCGTGCCTTTCTTTCTTCGTAAAGAAATTATGTTTTTTGAGGAAAAAATTTCAGGAACATATAGTGGACTTGTTGCCTGCGAGTTTGAACACCCAAAATGCAGTTTAAATGCAGCCTCAAAGGGCTCTAAACGATTCCAGCGGAGGAATAAGGGTGTTATCTAGAGAAGCGATCAGTCATTTTCTAAAAAAAAACAAAAAAAAAAACAAATATATATATATATATACTTCTTAACCTCAAACGCTCATCTTGTCTAGCTCTGCCATGCGCATGCATACTCTCTTTGTAATCCGGGTCAATACAGTTAGGCTATGTCGAAAAATGCCCGTCTCATTTTCTCCTCCAACTTTAAAATCATCCTACATTGCTGCAGAAGTACAGACCCAGTGTTTACAAAGTGAACATGCAAAGAAGGTCAAATGCTCTTTACAAAAAAAAAAAAAAGGTAAAACAGCGATGCAGGATGATTTTGCAGTTGGAGGAGAAAATGAGATGAGAGTTTTTCGACATACCCTAACTGTACTGACCCGGATTACACAGACTACACATGTGCATCGCAGAGCTAGACAAGACGAGCATTTGAGGTTAAAAAGCATTTAATTATTTTTATTTTTTATTTTTTTTAGAAAATGACCGATCGTTTCGCTACCCTTATTCCTCGGCCAGGAAGCCCTTTGAAGTTGCATTTAAACTGCATTTTAGACATTCAAACTCGCAGGCACCATAAAAGTCCACTATATGGAGATAGCTGAAATGTTTTCCTCAAAAAAAAAAAAACAATTTCTTTACAACTGAAGAAAGAAAGGCATGATCATCTTGGATGACAACGAGGTGAATACATTATCTGTCATTTTTTTGTTCTTGAAGTGTACTTCTCCTTTAATTTTAGGAAGCTATGAAAATACTTTTTGTGCTCAAAGAAAAAAAAAAAAAAAAAAAAAAACAACTTTATTATTCTTTACAACTGAAGAAAGAAAGGCATGAACATCTTGGATGACAACGGGGTTAGTACATTATCTGTACATTTTTGTTCTGTAACCGAACTTCTCCTTTAAGGTTGAACCATTGATATCACATGGACTATTTTAATGATGTCCTTGCTACCTTTCTAGGCCTTAAAGTGTCATAAGTGTCTCAAATTTTCTCCCATGTAACAAGTCTGTCATTCACATTCACAAACTGACATGCATCACAGTTGCATATAAATAACTTATATATTGGCTACTGTACAACAGCACTGACCGTGCCTCATCCAGTCAGATTCTAGATCCGTATCTGTTTCACAAAGCTATTTTGCAGCCATGGTAGCGATTTCAGAAGTCCCGAGAGTGCTAAATAGTTAATTGCAGTCCAGTGAATTGGTAGTGTCACCATTTTCAAAACGGTTGTTCCATTAGCACCACGCATTTGCCTTTACTTGATCTAATTTCCTCTCTCTTCATTCGTCCGTCGGTGTTATTCATTCCGGCCGATATCTGATGATCACTCTTAGTGTTTCAGTCGTGTTTGTATTTTCTATCTCTTCTCTCTCTCTCTCTCTCTCTCTTTACAGTCTATTGCTCTGTCTTTTCTAACCCTCTGGCTCAATTTGCTGGTTCATCTCTTTATCTCGCCTGCACCCTTTCCTCCTCCTCCTCCTCCTCCTCCTCTCCTCTCTTGCAGTGTTTATTTAAGCACTTTCACGGTCACTGCACTGTGCTCCCTCTCACAGGACAGAGCCGTCCTTTCTCTCATTCGGTCTCAGAAACACGCTGTTCTCATGCATTTGCACACCGTCCCTTTGTTCCTCTTATTTACCTCCCCTCAACTATCTCGAAATCCTCTCTGACTAAATGTACATCCACTCCCGTTGTCTTTAATGCAGTTTTCCCATTCTTTTATCCCCCCAACACCTTTAATGTGGGTTGCACTCTCTCCCTTTTTCTTTTTCCTCGCTCTCATCTCGTCGGAAAAAAAGAGCTCTGAAATTCTGTCATGCTTCACAGACATCGCTGGCTCTCCTCTCCTCACTTTTGAGATCTAAGGCTGAATGTGAGCCAAATATAACTAGAAAAAAATCTACCACTTACACTTTCACTGCCTCACGGTTGTTTAAATGAAAAGGGGACTTTTCTAGACAGCAGACGATTCAATTTAGTTTTTACCTGCCATAATTACAAAATGAATAGATCATTAAGTACAACATCAAAATGGCACGATAATTCACAATAGCAAATCAGTTTGGTTGAATATGATTGAAAATCCACATTTCAGATGGTTTAAGTGGAAGTGTGTCTCGTAAACCAACACATACACTGAATATATCAGTGAAATTTCAATAGAAATTTCAATATAACAGCTACCATATATATTTTAATTTTATTTTTTAATTATTTGTGCAATATAGCAATATGCAAGAAACGTGACTGTAAACAATATTCTCAGTAAAACAAGGCTGGCTTCATTGGGACCCTACGTAGGCCATGCATCCCAGAAATCCTATGTATATTCACATAGACTAAAGTGAATCACAAAGAGTGAGACATTAAAGGGACAGTTCACCCCAAAATGAAAATTACCCCATGATTTACTCAAACTCAAGCCATCCTAAGTGTCTATGACTTTCTTCTTTCAGACAAATACTACAAAAAAATCCTTGCTCTTCCAAGCTATATAATGGCAGTGAATAGCTGTTGAGATTTTGAAGCCCAAAAAAGTACATCTATCCATTATAAAAAATGCTCCACATGGCCCCGGGGCTCAATAAGGGACTTCTGAAGTGAAGCGACACAGCTGTGTAAGAAAAATATCCATATTTAAAACTATAAACCATAATCTGGTTTTCCTTTGCTGTAACAGGGCTCAACGCTAAGGATTTTTTCTACTGGCCCGGTCGGGCCAGTGGTTCAAATTTTTACTTGCCCGGTCAAAATTTTCACTGGCACCTACCACAAAAAAAATTAAATAGTTGCTGTTATCATTGTTTTTGACTCATGTTATGTTTTATTTTAATAAATAAGCTTATATGACACCAACATTTTACATAGCAAATAAAATTGTACAATTCTCGATTCCAATTTCGATACCACAGCTAAACATTTTAGCCTAACTAAAGTCCAAACATTATTTGTTTGTTAATATTTTACTAAAAATTAAAAGATGCTTTAGGGAAAAACAGCAGACAGACTGAAAGAGCGAAAACTCAGTCAATTGCCAGCAGGTGGCGCTTATGGAATAAGAGTGATATTAAGTTTCTATGGTTACCGCTGTAAACAAAGCAGCTTCATGCTTATGAACTCTACTTAAAAATACATCATACATGGGCAAATGAAAAAAAAAACGCCATGTAAACAGTCAGTTCCCCTCACAGATACATTCTCATAAACCACAGTTTCAATATTTAGGATAATATTTCGCGCATTGTACACCGTGATCTTGGCCTGCCTGCTACATTATTTTTTTTCTCTTTGTATTCGTCTTTAGCGTCTATGGCCTCTGTTAACGGATGTCTAAAGAGTTTGTCATATTTCTGCACACATGAAATTTTGAAAGAAGACTGCATGCAGTTCGTGTGCAAGCCCAGAATAAGAGATCGGTTGAAATATGTCCGGTCGATCGGTGCATCTGTATCCACTCTATAAATTATGAAATTATCAAATGATTATTGTTAAAGCTACAAAGCTAATACTTTTGTAGGCTATTTGTCAGTCAGAGAGGCGTCTCTCTGTGATCGCTTAAAATTTTAAATTATCAAGGTTAAAAAACACGTGCAAATGATAAACTTTCATGACGACGCGGCAGTGACATATTCGTCAACTGTCTCGAGCGTCTTTCACGCTGGCCCTGGGCCATCGGGCACTCCTTATTGTCGAGCTCTGCTGTAAGCAAAACTTGGCTCTCGAGAGACTAGCATTTTCTCACTGGAGCTTCCAACAGATGCGCCTACATCTTACGCACGTACTGTTCTACAGTTAGTAATTTTCATTTTTGGATTAAATATCCCTTTAATTACATGCTTTCATCACTAAAGTATTATGCTACACTATGAATGACAGATATTATACAAAGTGTTTATTCATAGATAAAAGTCTCATTTTTAATGGATTTGTAGGGGAAACTAGGCTTCCAATCCAGCAATCGCCATACCGTCTACCATCATGCCTTTCTACACTTTCTACCTTTAAAACAGTAAGTCAACAACAGCAGTGAAGTCAAATCCCATACACTCTCTCTCCATTTATTTTCCTCTCTCATTCCCTCCATTTCCCAGAGGACCTTCTTAGTGTTAAGAGAGTTCTGGTCTGATGACTCGCCCTCAACCTGTCCACCTTCTCTCATCTCATCTCTAATGTGTTGTCTTCCCTGTTGATCCCACAGGTGCACATATACATGCGCATAGACACATAGTTCTCAGTTATGTTTCAAAAATATAGACACTGTCTCAGATATTTCTCCTAAAAAACAGAAACATATAAGACAAGTAATACTTTATTAACACTATAAAGCCTAGCCTGTTTGGTACTCACATTTCTGAGGCCTCTAAATGATCAACTACAGTCTGATTGATAGTTTATACTTTTTAACAAGTAAATGACCACCTTCAGGTCACGTAAATGTGTCTTTTCGTTGTGAAATCTTCACTTATTTGTATAAAATTAATGTAAGAATAACTTTTATATTTTTAGTAAGATTTCAAGATGAAAACTTACTGAACTGAACAATCTGTAAAATTTACAATAAAAAAAACAACAGCTGTGGTTGTCAGAATTTTACAATTTAAAATACGGTAGCAATATTTTAGGTTTTACGGTTTTCACTTAAATTTACACTTAAATACCGTAATTTCATTAACTGATATAATATTAATACCAACCTATTGAAGTACTGAAATCTGTTTTGTACCTTTGTAATACATTTATTAACCACCAAAAGCGGGTGGTGATGAGAAAGTCACATGATGAACCAAAGCCGATCACAAGCAGCAATATTAACATACTGTATATAGAAGGTGCACAGTGTCATTCACACAAACACTAAACATCATCATGGTAACACACGTGAAACAGAAATCATTCAATGAACATTAAAGGAGAAGTCCACTTCCAGAAACAAAATTTACAGATAATTTACTCAGCCCCTTGTCATCCAAGATGTTCCTGTCTTTCTTTCTTCAGTTGTAAAGAAATTATGCTTTTGGGGAAAACATTTCAGCATTTTTTTTCCATATAGTGGACTTCAATGGTGCCCCGATTTTGAACTTCCAAAATGCAGTTTAAATGCAGCTTCAAACAATCCCAAATGCGGTGGTAAACGATCCCAGCCGAGGAAGAAGGGTCTTATCTTGCGAAACGATTGGTTATTTTCATAAAAATAATACAATTTATATACTTTTTAATGCCAAACGCTCGTCTTGTCTTTTTCTGGTTCATGACAGTTAGGGCATGTCAAAAAATGGGGCAGCAGTGGCCTAATGGTTAGGGAGTTGGGCTTGTAATCGAAAGGTTGCGGGTTCAAGTCCAGCAGGGATTGAAGATGGAGGGAGTGAATAACCAGCACTCTCTCCACCCTCAATACCACGACTGAGGTGAGTCCCTTGAGCAAGGCACCGATCCCCCAATATGGCTGCCCACTGCTCCGGGTGTGTGTTCACGGTGTGTGTGCGTGTTTGTTCACTACTCACTACTGTGCGTGTGCACTTGGATGGGTTAAATGCAGAGCACAAATTCCGAGTATGGGTCACCATACTTGGTCACACGTCACATTCTTTCCTTTCCTTTCCTTAAAACTCCCATCTCATGTTCTCCCTCAATTTCAAAATTGTCCTATATCACTGTTTTACCTTCTACCTTGAGTCAGTACTTCTGCAGCGATGTAGGACGATTTTGAAACGATTTTTGAAGTTGAGGGGGACAGGAGTTTTTCGACATTTCCTAACTGTCTTGAACCAGAATACACAGAGTTCAGGCAAAGCAAGACAAGAGGAGCATTTGAGATTAAAGAGTATTTAAATTGTCTTTTTTTTATATGAAAATAACCGATCGTTTCACTGGATAAGACCCTTCTTCCTCAGCTGGGATCATTTACAACCGCATTTGGGATCGTTTGAAGCCACATTTAAACTGCATTAAGGAAGTTCAAACTCAGGGCACCATATCAGTCCATTATATGGAGAAAAATCCTGAAATGTTTTCCTCAAAAAACATAATTTCTTTACAACTGAAGAAAGAAAGACATGAACATCTTGGATGACAAGGGGGTGAGTACATTATCTGTAAATTTTTGTTCTGGAAGTGGACTTCTCTTAAGAAACCCTTCTCTTCTCTTGAATTTAACAACATTACATGTAACATACAACCGTAATGTACAAAACCGATAAGAAAAAACTAAGAAGAAACAGTTATTTCAACAAAAAATTTGAAATGTAAAACAGGGAATTCTGGGAATGTCATTTTACGGTTAATCACTATAAATTCCACATTCTTTTTCCACTTCCAAAAACAGTATACTACCGTAAAATTACATGTAATGTGCGATACAGTTTTTCACCGTATATAGTCAGGGAACTTGCTGTTAATCTTTTAACAGGTTTTTACTGTAGCATATTTACAGTCATATACCATTAAATTCTCAGCCATTTTTTACAGTGTAGAACTATTTACTTTTTCTGTGCTTACTTGATTTTACTTGATTATCCATACAATTTTTTACAGAATGACATTGCATTTTATGTTTTGCCCTCTGCGGTAAAAAAAAAAAAAAAAAAAAAAAAAAAAAAACTGCAAACGTTTGTCTGTAAGTCCACTAAAGCATTTCAAGAAAATAGGTTTTTCTGGCTATTAGCTCCACTGCTAGTGTGGTTTACAATAAAACATGATCATAAAATGGTAAAAAATAAATGGATATTATTCTTTCATGGGTTGGAATGAAGGTTTAAGTCAGATATAATTCTCTTGGAAGAACTGGATGAGAAATTACTTTAGCAAGATTGAAGTCTAAGAGACACATTTGTAATTTATTCATTTGTTATTTATCTTTACAACAGGCTTCACACGTACATGCACGCACACAGAAACACACACCTTCACTTCCTTTGTGGAGCTGAGAACGTGTTCAAAATGTGGATGAATTGAGGGAATACATGTATGTGGAGATACAGGAAGACTAATGAAAGCATTTTTCCAGTCTCTCCCGCTCTTTCTTTTCAAGCCTGTGTTGTTTCCTCTGCCCTGTGTTTGTCCTCCAAATTGAATTATTCCTTTGACGTGGCGATAAGGGACGGCTTTAGTCCATTATGCAGAGACCATCTGCGTTTCTGAAATATGTTTTGCAAAGGCACACATTCATACCTGAGGGGGAGCTTACGAATACACACACTACGCACACAAACATAGAGCGGACTCTCTCTTCCTTCTCTTACTAGCTCAGCTTCACCAAATGTTAGTCAAAGTATTCCCAGATCCATGTCAAGGCTCTTTTTTAAAAGACAGCAACCTGCAAACAGCCAGAGGGTTTGGTTATGTTTCCAACCAACAGTTGAGTGCATCTCAAAAAAACAGCATAACATCTCAAAACACATCCAAAAAGCAACATCTAGCCAATGTCTCCCTCCCTCCTGGTGGACATTACCTCTGAAAGCTGCACAGATGGTTTTCTGTGGCTCCTCTGTGTCTTCATTATCCGCACAATTACTAAGGGAGGACGCCCACAATTACAACCAACAGCCAGAGCCCGTGCCGCAGCGCTCAGTATTTATTACTGCTACACCTGCACCAGCGCGGCCCAGGTGTTCCCTCTGTCACAACACTGCTTGTGTCATTTTCATATTTTAGTCTCTGGGTTTATGGATAAAATATGAAAATCTGCAGCAGACCTTTCCAGCATTGTTGATTTTGTACAACGCTTCGGAGCCGTAATTTTAAAATTCGATGTGCCGTTAGTCGACAGAAAGACATAAACTTCACTCTGTTGGGAGGAGGTTCAGCTTCCTGCTGATTTATTACAATTATTGATATTACAAATGTGTGCTAGTATGGCAGCTAATTAGAATTTTTAATCACCTAAAAGCTCATAATTTTTTTGTAGGTAGCACATCTGTTCCTTTTGTTTTTGGAAAAATAAATAAATAAGACAAATATTCACAAAGGCAGTAATTTGTGTGGAAGACTATCTAAGCAAAATATATATATATAATTTATGAAGAAAGTTTTGGGTCACTATAAACTTTAAAAAAAAAAAAAAAAAAAGAAAAAGAAAAAAGAAAGTAATACTTGATCAAAAATTGATCAAGGATTTAATAAATTGACAGTAATGATAGTAAAGACATTTAAAATATTACAAAAGATTTCTATTTAAAATAATATATATTTATTAAACTTTCTATTCATCTATTCAGAATATGGAGAAAAACGTTTTCCAAAAAATATTAGGCAACACAACTATTTTCAACTATATATAATGATAAAAGTTTCTTGAGTAGCAAATCACAATATTAGAATGATTTCTGAAGGATCATGTGACACTGAAGACTGGAGTAATGATGCTAAAAATTCAGCTTTTCGTCACAACAATAAATTAGATTTTACCCTATGTTAAAGTAAATAATAAAAGTAAAAAAAAAAAATGATATCTCACAATATAACTGTTTTCACTGTTAAGGTTAGGGTTAGATGTACCAAGCTCATGAAATCGTGTTCAAATCATATTTTACATAAACTTGTGGATTTCATATCATCTAGAGGGCTATCTTAAGAAAACACAAAGAAAAACCGGCAGACAACCTAATTAAGATCTACATCAACACCAACAACACAGTTATTAACACATGAATCCATAAAGTAGTCTTAAATTGTGTCCTGTCCCTTTAAGAATGATTACCAGCAGCAGTTTAGCTAATGAGATTCCAGTGAGTCAGAACTGAGTAGATCATTCACTTGTTCAGCAGACAGATCTTGAGGTCTCGAGCGCTCATTTGGAGGAACAACAAGTCCATGGAGTGCTGCTTCAGCAGCAGTACTCATGACTACAATATGCTAATGCGGTTGCATACTCATGTTTCTAAGTGGAGCAGATAGTACAACTCAGACACACACATACACAAGTGCATATAGTAACAATTACCAGGCCTAGGGGAGAATTTATAGGCTGAACTGTCAAAAAAGATCATTTATGATGTTTCAACACTGATTTTACTGAAGGAATGATGATATCTGCATATTTATACTGTACTTTTGCTGTTTAATATGATGTTCCACTCATTTTAGAACAGATGGATTATCACTGACCTGCCACTATCAAGAAATCACGATTTTTAATTGGTCATTTGTCTATTTACACCAGTTTGATGAATTCAGGCCAGTCAGTGAAGCTGTTGCAAGAACGAGAGACATGCGTTATCTAACCAAACCTCACCTGACTTTTCGCCACCGTTCCCTTCTTTTTATTTTTGTCCTGTAGACTATTTTCCTATCCGAATTTGAGAGAAAGCACTGTCTCCCTTGCCTCCTCAGAGAAAACGCCTCTGGAACAGGGACAGAAACAGAAAAAAAGTGAGAGCGGAATAAAACAGATGAGAGTAGCTATCTCTTCACTCTAGAAAGTTGGTGTCAAACTTTTCTCTTCTATGGAAACAAGAATCTGCATTAGTGCAACTTGAAAAAAACTAACACAAAACCACCTAAACAAGCTTGTACACATATTTACTATATTTACCATCTACTGTAAATGGGGCGATAGACTATATTGTTTACACTCTTAAAAAAAGTGATGACCTGTAAATGTTACCTTAAAGAGCTATATCTACTCGATTTAACCCATTTTGTTTATCCATTAACGGAGTGTCTACTTACACTAAGTGCAAATAGCCTGCCTTGTTGGCAGAGGCTATTTACACTAACTCTGCCCACCAACGTGTCAACACTACAAATACGCCAGACTAATAACAGCTTCAGTGGTGCAGCTGGTAAAGCGCCTGCTGAAGTCTCTTTGACGTGACCAACCCGGGGTCAAATCTGCCTTTTGGCAAACTTCTTTTTCTCCCTTTTCAAATCTCATATAATATCAGAGAGGCATTTATTTTGAATAAAAATGAAGGAAATGATCGAAAAGTTGAAAATAAAGTCTTGGTTAGGGTTTAGGGTAGATGCAGGGAGTGATTATTGTCCCAATAAGGCAGCATCCATTAATTAATTCGAATTAAAACTATAATTCACACTCAATATGTTATTATTGCACACTGTTTTATAATGTACTACAATACTTAGGTGCAGACAATTGCCTCTGTTTGCAAGAAGTATTATGAATAGCAGAAAATCTTGCTATTTTAACATAGTGCAAATAGAATCTATAGCTATTTGCACTTCCAGAACAAAAATTTACAGATAATTTACTCATCCAAGATGTTCATGTCTTTCTTCTCTTCAGTCGTAAAGAAATTATGTTTTTTTGAGGAAAACATTTTAGGATTTCTCTCCATATAGTGGACTTCTATTGATCCCCCGAGTTTGAACTTCCAAATTGCAGTTTAAATGCAGCCAAGGAAGAAGGGTCTTATCTAGCAAAACGATTAGTTATATTCTAAAAAAAAAAAAAAAAAAAACACAATTAATATAATTTTTAACCTCAAATGCTTGTCTTGTCTAGCTCTGCATGAATTCTCTGTATTCCAGTACAAGACAGTTAGGATAGGTCGAAAAACTCCCATCTCATTTTCTCCTCCAACTTCAAAATCGTCCTACATCGCGGCAGAAGTACCGGACCAATGTAGGACGATTTTGAAGTTGGAGAACAAAATGAGATTGGGGTTTTTCGACCTACCCTAACTGTCTTGAACCAAAATCAGAGTATGTGAGCGGAGCGGTGTGATTTTTAATGGAGTGAGGAGCGGATATTTTAAAAGTTGGAGCATCGTGGTTTTCACTCGTTCCAAGAGCGCTCCAGCATCGCTCCATCACGAGTACAATTCATGACAACGACCCATAATATAACTGCATATTTAGCAAGAATTCATGTGTTAAACAGTCTATTTAGCTAGCTTGATAGAGATGGATCACTCAAATCAGAAAGAATAGGAAGACTAGGATGACGGCAATGGACATGAGCAGAAAGTTATAGTTTTCAATTAGTTAGTTTGTTTCTTCAAGATACTGAATATTTTCAGGTGAAAGCGTGATTTAAACAAGTACACAAGTTCTTCACACGCAAACGCTCTCTCAATAGTGCATTCAAACAAATTAAAACTTACTGTGGTACTTTATCTGTATCCGATTTCGAATGAGATTTTGAAAGAAATCAGTAAGAAATGCAGCGATCTGTAGGTAAAATAACTGACGAAATGTACTGTTATTATCATCACAAACATTTGCCCCGGAAATAGCAGCGATTATACCTTATATATAGGAAAAAAGTTTGCACACTAGTGTTCCAATAAGCCACTTTAAAACTATCCTGTTGTTTTATTTCTGTTATTTTCTTCTTCGAATATACGTTATGAACAGAACTGTAGTATTTCAAACATGCTGAAATAGTTTAGACACGGAGCGAAGGCAGAGCAGTGCTTCTGATATCAGTGAGCGAGGAGTGGAGCAGGAGCGGGAAACGGTGAACCCGGAGCGGAGAGCGGAGCGGTTATTAAATGCTTGGAGCATGGAGGGGAAATTGTTGTCGCTCCACTCTGCTCACATACCCTGACAGGAATACACAGAGTTCACGCAGAGCTAGACAAGAAGAGCGTTTGAGGTTAAAAAGTATATAAATTGTAGTTTTTTTTTTTTTTTTTTTTTTTTAACATTGTTTCGCTAGATAAGGCCCTTCTTTCTGGCTGGGATTGTTTAGAGCCCTCTGAAGCTGCATTTAGACTGTATTTTGAAAGTTCAAACTTGGGGGCACCATAGAAATCCACTATATGGAGAGAAATCCTGAAATGTTTTCCTCAAAAAACATAATTTCTTTACGACTAAAGAAAAAGAAAGACATGAACATCTTGGATGACAAAGGGATGAGTAAATTATCTGTAAATTTTTGTTCTGGTAGTGAACTTCCCCTTTAAGAAAATATGCTATTTACACTTAGTGTAAATAGTAGTGTAAATAGCATCTATTGTTATTTGCACTTAGGGTAAATAACCTCTATCTCTATTTACACTTAGTGCAAATAGCCGCTGCCATAAATGAATGTATTTAGGTTGATTCCACTTTATTAGATAATATTTTTGACTTAACTTAGATGTTAACGTTGGTGTACACATATTCTGATTATGGATAAACGGGACATATCAAGTTAAAGTTTACATTTCCGGAAAAACATTTTTTACTTTTATTTATTTTTCCAAATGATGATGTCCTCAGATGCCTCCAAGGGAAGCTGCAACTTCTGCACTGCAAAAAAATATTTTATCTATACTTTTTTTGTTTTCCCATAAAACATCCTTGAAACAAGATCAATTTACTTGAGAATGTGAGAGTACATTTTGAATTACCTTTCTTTTTGTTGACCCTTTGGCAGATTGCTATCTTATTTTAAACAACTCCACTACATTTTGTTCAGTAAAGTCTTAATATCTCATCCAATCAAGCAAACGTATCTTGCTTCAGGTTTGTTTACATATTTTTACTCAATAGCAAGACACAAATACTGAAGAAAATGACTTGAAAATATGTTTTGTATTGCAACGAAGGGATTAATTGAACCCTAAAGCTAAACCAACACACATGCCTTACCACTACCAAACAGGCCTTTCTTTTTGGTCAAACCATATACTCTCAAGCCTTGTAAACAAGTTAATTTAGCAAAAAATGGTTTTGCAGTTACACTCCGGAGATGCAGTAGCCTTTGCCACTAATTAAAAAACATGAAGTCTGCTTATTAGGCAAATGAACCAGAGGCTAAATTTAGTGGACTGAGCTGAAAAGAGAAAATTATAAACCAAACATACTAATTTCACTTGAATATTTAAATACACCATGAAGAAGATGAAAAAGATTTTTTCTTAAAAAACTTTCATTGCTCTGAAATATTAATGAGTTGTTTAATTAATAACTATTCAAAGAACTAAAGTTTCTAAAAAATTAAATCATCTGAAGTTGAAGTGCAGCATTTTAACTGACCTGAGAACAGCTTTAACAGCAAGTCCAGACATTTATATTTTTGCATGTAAGGGTGTGCGTGTGTTCGAGTGGGTGGATTATTGAGTGTTGGAAGTACGCCTGCAAGCGTTTTGTCTTCATTTACATACTTCACCTCAACTTGCGGCGGCATTTGCATATTCAAAAACAAATGGGATTTCCAATCAAGTGCTTGATACCAGGCCAATCAGAACAAAACGGAAAGTGAATATTTGAGCGTATGCAACAGTTGCTGATATGAGCACACTGAATGTAAAAATCCATGCCAGCATGAGAAGTAAATAACTATTTTTGGCCCTGCCAAGAAAGAAATATTCCAAGGTCATGGCAAATTTGACCCGAACAAATGCTCTCCTAACATGATTTAAATACTTCTGTAGCCGGAAGGAGCCGTCTGCCAGTTTCTGCCTGTCCTCGTGGATCATTGGAGGGGTTTTGGAGCCCCAGCCTGAGCTTCAGTGGCAGGGAACACGTCGGGATGGCTTCTCTGCAGGCAGCAGATCAAAGCCAAGTAACGAGATTCCAAGAGCCGCATGTGGAGAGATGCTGGATTAGCAGGATTAAGTGGGAACGCACTACTGCTTGGGGAACCGCTTCCTTCAGGACTCGAACGGGGAAGCCTGAACTCACCGGGGCCAGCCGAGAGCCAAAGGAACCGGAGCCAGGGCCACCTTCTCTGTGAATTTCATCCCGAAACAGCTCGGTTTGGCAGGGGACAATATAAGTCATGCTTTATCTCAGCTCTCCGGTGCTTATGTTTGGTTTATTTTTTTCCTCCTTCTGGGGAAAAGAGGATTGTATTGCTTTTTCTTTCTTTGTTGTATTTCTGGTCTGCCTCCACTTTTGTTCTTCTCATTCCAGAGACAGCCGCTAAGCCATCCGAACCATCGCGGGGTTCTTACATTTGGCTGAGACAGATGCGCGCGATGTACAAACACACTCACGCACATAAAAACTGTGAAACAGCACTTTATTTTTTCCTTTCCACCGAGTCATAATTGCCCGAGGAATAGAGTAACAAGTCTACGAGGGCGTTTAGAAATGATAATGGCTAGATAATGGCGATATTTCTGCGAGGTAACAAACGCTTTGAGAGAAAAGGCTAGAAGCATTATCTGGACACATTTAAGTGTTGTGTTTCACGGAGACTGGCATCACTGGGAGCTATTTGGACTGGAAGTTCACTGCTAGTTCTGCAGGAGCAAGAGTTGGCATTTCATCCACTACAAAAGCGAACAGAGTGCCTACATAAATTTCTGCTGCTGCTCTATAAAGTATTATTGATTGTTTTTGAATTGAAACCTGCTATCCTCTCGCTCAGGAAAAATAATCTGATATCACTTTGCAGTAGGGAGGAATTCATTAACACTAGTTACAGTTGAGGTCAAAAGTTTGCATCCCCCTTTCAGAATCATTAAAAATGTTAATTATTTTACCAAAATAAGAGAGATCATATAAAATGCATGTCATTTTTTATTTAGTACTGACCTGAATAAGATATTTCACACAAAAGACTTTTACGTATAGTCCACAAGAGAAAATAATAGTTAGATTTATAAAAATTACCCATGTCAAAAGTTTGCATCCCCTTGATTCTTAGTAGTGTGTTGTTACCTGAATGATGCACACCTGTGCTTTTTTTTTTTTTTTTTTTTTTATAGTTGTTCATGAGTCACTTGTTTGTCCTGAACAGTTAAACTGCACGCTGTTCTTCAGGTCCCACAAATTCTTTTGTTTTCCAGCATTTTTGTGTATTTAAACCCTTTCCAACAATGACTGTATGATTTTGAGATCCAAGGACAACTGAGGAACTCATATGCAACTATTACAGAACATTCAAACGCTCACTGATGCTCCAGAAGGAAAAACTATGCATTAAGAGCTGGGGGTGAAAACTTTTAAACAGAATGGAGATGTGTACATTTGTCTTGTTTTGCCTAAATATCATATTTTTTTCATTTAGTACTGCCCTTCAGAGGCTACAGAAGATAGCTGAATTTCCCCAGATGACAAAATAACTTAAATTTACCCTGATCTTCAAATTCTGAAAGTTTTCACCCCTCTGCTCTTATTGCATTCATTCAGGTAAATACAAAGTATTAAGAATCAAGGGGATGTAAACTTTCGAACCGGGTCATTACTATCATTTTCTTATATATACTATATGTAAACATCTTTTATGTGAAATATCTTATTCAGGTCAACACTAAATAAACAATAATGCATTTTGTATGATCCCTCTTATTTTGGTAAAATTAACATGATTCTGAAAGGGGGATGCAAACTTTTGTCCTCAAATGTAATACAGTAGATTTCATGAATTAAAAATGAACAAAATACTTTTGTTAATTAATTAATCTAGGTTAATGTTAATCTGTTAATACGCTATACTATTTTTCATTTCTAATTAATGTTTGTGCATAATACATTAAAGAAAAACTTCATCTTAAAAATGCTGAATAATAATAATAAATAAAAATAAAAAAAAAAACATTAAATGTATTAATTTAGCTGATACTTACAAATGAGACAAAAATGGGGGAAAGAACAAGCTAACACTCTACAGTAGTAAATGCATTATATTTCAGGAACTAAAAATGAACAGCATTCAGTAATCTAGTAAATTTATAATGTTTATATTAAATATACTGTACTATTGTTCATTGCTAATTCATGTTTGTACTTTCTAATAAATAAAAAATGAATGGCACCCCTAAAAATTCTTATGAGTAAAATATCTCTGAAGTATATTCCCATCTTTTTTAGCACACCAGGGTGACTAGGAACATGAAATTGTCCAATCATGACTTCCTGTTGCACAGGATTATAAATATAAGAACACAAAGGCCAAATTCCCTTAATTATCCATAACAAGGAGTAAAATCAAAGAATATAGTTTGGATGTGCAAAACAAGATTGCTGAGCTTAACAAAATAGAAAGTGGAAAAAAAAATAGAAAAAAAAAAAAAAAAAAAAAATAGCCCCTACATCACCACATGTTGTGTAGGAGGGTTTTTAGGAGAAATCCTGCTCACTCACCCAAAAACAAACTCCAGCATATTCAGTTGTCAGATACAACTAGAACTTCAAACGGGAGTGGCTTCTATGGTCAGATGAAATTTAAAAAAAAAAAAAAAAAAAAAAAGAGCTTTTTGGCAGCAAACACTCAAGATGGGTTTGGTGATAAAAAAAAAGTACCCCATACCTCTTGTCAGGTGTTCTCCAGACTCATCAGGGATTATAGGAGAAAATTATCTTTGGGACAAGAACGTTATCTTGGGACAAAAATGTTGCAATAATTGGGTGCCAATAATTGTGGTCAACGTGAACTAGAGAAAAAAAATAATTTAATAATGATAATTCCCCCAAACTTTTTATTGTTTTACTTCAATGAAAGGTTAGAATTTTGTGATTTTTTGAATGAAAGACCAAAAGGATAAACAATGCAAATTTATTTCCACAGCTGCCTTTGCTCATATTTATCAAGGGTGCCAATATTCATGGAGGGCACTGTAGTTCATAATATCTAATGCATTACCAAAGTTAACAAATTGAGCTTTCTGAATAAATTGAATGATTGTAAAGTAAGAATATGTTCCTTAAATCCGGGGATAAAACACTTTCTCCACACTTTTAGTATCATTAGTGCTGTCTTTTTTGGAGAAACTTATACTTAATCTATACTTAAAAACTGGCTCTACATGACAGCTTTATAAATATAACAGTTGCAGTCACTATGAGTGTCACATCAGACAACCATTAGTTCCCCATATATTTCCCTATGGGCTTTTCTCACAATGCAACAGTCAAAACATATAAGAAATGTGGTACCTCAAGGCTACCTCTGGTCAGAGCACATGCAGGCTGCATATAAGTAGATTTGTTCTGCCCATTAATCTTGACAACATGCCTTTATAGGGCCACGATACCCTGCTGGGCTGGGCTGTGTTTTGTTTTGCTCACTGTTAGCGATATTAGTGTGACACTGGGTCCCATTCCACCTTCTCCAGCTTATGAATTAGGGAGAAAACTCCCTTTAGAGGGTTCCACCATCACTCACAGAGACAGTGGTACACGGCTGTTAATACTCTACTCACTGTGGTTCAACCCTAGCAGTGCGACCTGGCTAGTCCTGTGGGACTGCATATGTGATTAATGTAGCATTCTAGGCTGGGAGTTTTCATTTTCCCCCTATCAAGGGAACCAGTCTCTGGGGGTCTAGCTGCCGCGGGTGAAACTGTGTTCTGTGTACTGTAATTCTCAGGTGTCCCATACGTAAGACACCCAGAAGGACAAAATGCACCCTCAGTGTATTACCCCAGTGTGGTTGCCATAGAAGGTTGACACCAGTGTTGAAAAGCTACAAGCTACTCATAATTTAAAGCAATTTAGTCAAGTCTCATTACAGGCTACTAATAAAAACTACTTTTAAGTTTATCTGTTTATTTTTTCTTAATTACTTGTAAACTGAGTAAAATTTATCTAGCACAAAACAATAAGAATCTCAATTATGGTGACAGAATTCAGCTTTAGCAGATCAATTCACACCAAACACCACCAAAACAATAGAAACAAGTGCAATTTCGTGAATCGGTTCATTCGAACAGTTTCTTTCAAAGAACCGGTTCAGTGATTCTTTTACGTCTTTAGTTGTTTGAGTCGCTGACTTGCGAATCATTTAGACTGATTCCGTTTCGAAACGTTCACGATGCTTTGAGTAACGCAATCCAGGCCTGTTTTGTGAACCTGTTCAACCGATTCACTGAAAAGATTAAAATATTAAAGTATGTAAAAATAACAAACCACAGACATCTGTGCAGAGAATCAACAAAGAGATTCACTAAAACAAACTATAGCTCTCCAATACATCGTATCAGGAAAAGAATACATATTTTAGTTGAACAAATCTGATTATTACCTCATCATGTTCGGCTGCAGTAAGGATTACAGAGTAGCATTTAATACCGCTGTGTAGCCGGTTTTTCCAGCTGTCGTTAAATCGAGCCAAATTCTGCTGCGCGTGCGCACTACGACTGCTTTTTAATACTACAGAGGACAGCGCGTGTTTGCTATATTTCCTATGAAACAGAAGTAAACGGATAGTTCGCTCAAAAATGTTCACCACCCAAAAAGTTATGTTAGCAAGTGATGGGAGAAACGAACCTTTTAGCTTCGCAAAATGATTCACTGCTTCGAAGCGCTCGAAACACCACGTGTTAGTGACGCTTGCTGGTCAAAAGTGTGTAAATACAACAAAAACTTAGGCTAAAACATGCATAAAATAGCTTTTATAAACCCCACTGCAAATGTTTTATTGAACGTATGATACATTAACTGCAATAAAATATAATAAAACACCATTAAATATTAAGTGTCCGTATAATATGTGGATTTTAAAATATTTTATATTAATTTGCAGGGCTTGTTTTGTTTGTTTTATGGAGAGCTTAGAGACCAGTAAGAGACTATTAACTGCTGCTCATCCTTTTAATTACACAAATGTGACCCTGGACCTCAAAACCAATCATAAGGGTCATTTTTTTTTTTTTTTTTAAATTGAGATTTATACATGAATAAAGCTGAATAAATAAGCTTTTCATTGTTGTATTGTTTATTAGGATATGGCAATATTTGGCCGAGATACAACTATTTGAAAGTCTGGAATCTGAGGGTGCAAAAAAATATTCTAATATAATATTGAGAAAATCGCTACTAATCAAAATGTACGTTTTGATATAATTACGGTAGGAAATTTACAAAATAGCTTCATGGAACGTGATCTTTTCTAATGATTTTTTGCATAAAAGAAAAATCGATCATTTTGACACATACAATGTATTGTTGGCTATTGTTACAAATATACCCGTGCTACTTAAGACTGGTTTTGTGGTCCAGGGTCACAAAACGTCTTGTTAAAAATGTCTACAAATTGATGAAACTGATCTGAGATCAGGTTAAAACCCGTTGACGCTGTTCTAAACTCAATTATCTTGCATGATTCACGGTTTTACAGAGATCATCGCCGCCCAACGACAAACCATTGAATTTTTTTTCCTTGCATTCATAATACAAATCAACACAATAATGGATATAATAAAATAAAACAGCAAACCATTGAAATTTCGAGACCTTTCGAAACAGTTATGACGTAATGAAGCCTCGTTTACGAAGCTTCAGATTGTTTCGAAAGCGCCCAAAACTAGTTAGCATTTACTCACTCTGTTGTTCCAAACCTGTGTGATTTTTTTTTTTTTTTTCCTATGTTGAACGAAAACAAAGAAATTTTAAAGAATGTTTGTAACCAAACTGTTGCTGGTAGCCAATAACTTCCAAGCTGTAAGTATTTTCGTTGTTATTTCATGATTACCAGTATATTAACGGTACCCTTATGAAAATTAACCATGGTTTACTACAAATAAAACCAAAAAAAATAAATAAATAAATAAATAACATGATTACTATACTTAAACCATGGTAACTACAAATTAACCATGGTTTTGGTATTCTGCCCTGATGTTTGTAGTAAAACTGTGGTTTTACAAATTGTAATCAATATGCCAAAAAAAAAAAAAAACATGGTTACTGCACTTTTACTATAATAAAACCATGGTTAATTTTCGTAAGGGAACTAATGTTACTGAATAGAACTTTGTTGTAAAGTGCTGCTTATGTCTTTTTACTTGCAAAGTCCACTAGTTATCAAATCCAAACCCACAAAACACAAAATATGCAGGAATAAGGCAAAGTGTGTGTTTGTATCTGTGTGTAATGGTGCACAAAATTATGGAACAAAATCACTTTGGCACAGAAGAGGTCAATTCCAATACAATTTCGAAATTTGGGGCGGCAATTGGCTTGGAAATTGAAGCAAAAGACAGTCCAATTTACGGACCATTTCAATTCCATTCCCGTCTCCAGCTGGAAGGCTATTCTGAAACCAGAACTGCCACAGAATGCAACTTGCTAGTGAGACTTGGGTATGTTTATCACGTAAAGGATCTACCACACACACACACAAACACTAACCCACCTCAGTGGTGTCTCAGCAGAGCAGGCCCTATTATCGGCGCTCTAAAGCTTGGTTATAAGTGCTTGTGATTGTTCACACTGAGGCAGAGAGGGCACAGGAAATGTGTCATTTACTTCACTCTCAGTGACATGATCGCAGCAAAACTTTACAATGACAGGGATGGGAATCGAATGTAATATAACCACTGTAATTCTGTTTCCCTATATTGCTTAAAGGATACATTAATGGTTCTTAGAACTTCTGAGGAAGTCAAAAAGAACTGATTTTATATTATACCATATCTACTGTAAATTTTAAAACCAAGGTATTATTATTTTGTTCAGTATTTATTATTACAGCAAAACTGCTCCTAATGTAAATTTTTATTGACTTTGCCATATTTGAACGCATTTAAGTGTCACAGCCAAGTACGGTTTTATGCAAAAGTTTGGGAACCCCTTGCACAATCTGTGAAAAAAGAGAGATCATACAAAATGCATGTTATTCTTTATTTAGTACTGTCCTGAATAATATATTTTACATAAAATGTGTATACATATAGTCCACAAAAATAGCTGAAATTCAGATTCTTTCGTTTTCCAGCATCTTTTGGATATTTGAACCCTTTCCAGCAGTGACTGTATGGTTTTGAGATCCATCTTTTCACACTGAGGACAATTGAGGGATTCAAACACAACTATTAAAAAAGGTTCAAACATTCACTGATGCTCCAGATGAAAACAAGATGCATTAAGAGCCGGGGAGTGAAAACTTTTTGAATTTCAAGATCAAGGTAACTAATTGAAACATGAAAGTACCTGCTGTTGCTTCCGAAGGGCAGTACTAAATGGAAAAAATTATATTTCAACAAAATAAGAAAAATATTGACATTTCTACATTTCATTATGACTGTTCAAAAGTTTTCACCCCCAGCTCTTAATGCATCGGGTTTCCTTCTGGAGCATCAGTGAATGTTTAAACTTTGTGTTTGAGTCCCTCAGTTGGTTCAAATATGCAAAAGATGCTGGAAAACTGAAGTCTGAATCTGCAGGACCTGGAGGATTTTTCTGAAGAACAGTGCTCAGTTTAACTGTTCAGAACAAACAAGGGACTCATGAACAACCATCACAAAACAAAAAAAAAAAAACAGTTGTAGATCATTCAGGTAACCACACACAGTATTAAGAGCAAAGGGTTCCCAAACTTTTGAAGGGGGTTATTTTAATAATTTCAGCTATTTTTTGGTCTTGTGAACTTTATGTAAACATCTTTTATGTAAAATATCTTACTCAGGACAGTACTAAATAAAAAATAACATGCATTTTGTATATGATATCTTGTATTTTGTTAAAATTATTCACATTTTCACAGATTCTACAATGGGTTCCCAAACTTTTGCATAAAACTGTACAACAAAGCACAGCAGTGATATTCAGTTTATATCTGTTATTACTTTACCAAACAATGTTAGTTTCAGTGAGTGAGTCAGCCAGCTGAGTGAGCTGATTCAGACCGATGAGTCATTTTGACTGATTTATGAAAACTCACTTGTTCATGAATCAAACGCTGGTGATGCAGTTTTTTTTTTTTTTTTTGCTAATGTCAGTACAGTGACAAGAAATCACTAAAATGTTTACAAGAAAATACTATTTAAGTCTTTCTGCTTCAAAATTTCACATTCTTATTATTTGTGAAATTTACTATCAGTTTCTAAGTGAAAATTGTTTAAAAGTTACCCTTTTCTTCAGCTTAAAAGAAAAAAAAAGTTAAAGGAGAAGCCCACTTCCAAAACAAAGGTTCTCATATAATGTACTCACCCCCTTGTCATCCAAGATGTTCATGTCTTTCTTTCTTCAGTCGTAAAGAAATTATGTTTTTTGAGGAAAACATTTCAGTATTTTTCTCCATATTATGGACTGATATGGTGCCCCGATTTTGAATTTCCAAAATGCAGTTTAAATGCAAATTCAAACGATTCCAAATGCGGTTGTAAACGATCCCAGCCGATAAAGAAGGGTCTTGTCTAGCATAACGATCGGTTATTTTAATTTAAAAATAATACAATTTATATACTTTTTAATGCCAAACGCTCATCTTGTCTTACTCTGCCTAGACTGTTTTTGTTCCAGTTCATGACAGTTAGGGTATGTCGAAAAACTCCCATCTCATGTTCTCCCTCAACTTCGAAATCGTCCTATATCGCTGTTTTACCTTTTTTGTTAAGGGTGTTTGATCTTCTTTGCATGTTCACTTTGCAAAGACTGTGTTGGAACTTCTGCAGTGATGTAGGATGATTTTGAAATTATTTTTGAAGTTGAGGGATAAAATACGATCAGAGTTTTTCGACATACCCTAACTGTCTTAAGTCAGAATACACAGTGTTCAGGGAGAGAAAGGCAAGAGGAGTGTTTGAGATTAAAAAGTATTCCAAAAATTAAATTTTTTAATGAGAATAACCGATCGTTTCGCTAGATAAGACCCTTCTTCCTCGGCTGGGATCATTTACAACCGCATTTGGGATTGTTTGAAGCCGCATTTAAACTGCCTTTTGGAAAATCGAGGCAACATAGCAGTCCATTATATGGAGAAAAATGTATTTATTACATTATATGGAGAAATGTTTTCCTCAAAAAACATAATTTCTTTATGACTGAAGAAAGAAAGACATGAACTTCTTGGATGACAAGGGGGTAAGTAGATTATATGTGAATCTTTGTTTTGGAAGTGGACTTCTCCTTTAAAAGTAGTAAATAAAACAAAGATTACTGTAGTACATTTTGCAAGAAAGTACTATTTCAAAATGTCACATTTAATTCAAAGTGTTAATTCAATGTGTTACTAAGTGCATAAAAAAGTGAGAGTGAGACTTGTATTTACTTACAGTTTTTTTTTTATCAGTGTTGAAACATTTTAATTTATATATATATTTTTAATTTTTGCAATATTTAATCTTTCTCTAATCGCATTTAATTTAATCAGCCTTATAACTGATGTGGCACTGTAGATTTATTATGAAACTGATTGTCTGTTTTTAGTCTTCATAATAACTTAAAACAAGTTCTCGGCTTCCAACCAAGCAGATTTGTATTGAGATAAATGTAAACTGAATTTTCCTAGATGAGAGCAATAGAGAAACTATTGACCCAAACTGTTGTTTTTCACTCCCTTGATAGCTCCTTTCTTCCGATTGTCAAATTTGACAAATTTGATTGGTCTAACCTTTACAGAGTGACTTAAAATCAGATAGGAGCTTTCTGCGGAGCAGCGCTGACAGATCTTGAGGACCATTGCAATTTGTTTGATAATCTCATCCTCCTTGTATTTTTTCCTCCCTCAAATCTCATCTGTTTGTGCCCTATTACTCACTTCATTTGGTATTCTGCGCTCTTCCTCTTTTCCCTTAATGCAACCCCTTCTCTCTATCCCTCGTTTTCATATTACCGTCTCTCTAGCCTTGTTTTATCCCTTTATTCCTGGCTCTCTTCCCCCTCTCTCTCCGTAATAACAGGCCTATGGTAAATGCTGCTCCCTCATGCCCTCCCTTGCTCTCCCCCTCTCCCACCAGCCAAATTACCAGTTGGTTACTATAGAGACGTGTTTATAAATGCGCTTTCCTCTTTTTATGATTCCCAATCTCCCCCTTTTTTCTCTCCACCTCCCCTCCTGCTTTTCTCTGCCAGCATTTCCTGCCCTGCAAGGCGCCTATTCTTTCCCTTTTTTCCTTCGCGTTCTCTTTCAGCTTTCCATTTTTGGGTCTTATTATCCTTTTTTCCCCATCTCCATACTATTTTTTTTGCCCTCTAGGTTCATTTTAGCATTATTCGGACCGTGTTTTTCATAAGTTGTCATCATCGCTCGAATCTCCCCCATAGTTCCCGGCGAGACCGATCGGCTTCTGTGACACATTTTGATTTGTTGTGTAGCTCTCGCAGTCTTTCACTGCGGAGAAGCCCTCGGTCCCATCTCAATTAAACAGCTGCGTCAAATGACTAATAATCTAAGATGTTTACCTCGCAAGCTGACTTTCTGTACTGACACAGGTCACTTGAAAAAAAAAAAAAACGCTGTATTTGCTAAAGATGTTAGAGGAAGATTACAAATTGGACTGTATATCACTTATCAAATTACATTGAGGGGACCTTTTCACTAATCAAGTTAGGAAGGAGGAAATAAAAATGATAAATACCAAATACTGCATCCATCAGTCAAATTTTATCTAGAATGCGCATTTCAAATGCAGCTTAATTTGTTTAGAGCAAAAGGTCAAAACAATTTAAAACAGCAAAGTGTATAAGTGTCATGGGAGACAAGTAGGCCTACAGTCTGCTGTAAATTCAGTGAGCATTTTTTCGCCCTCATGTCATTCCATACTTTTAATATCTTAAAAATAGATATTTTTGAGGAATTTGACATATATGTATATTTCCTTACAACTAAAGTGGACTGTGATTGTCATGTCACACAGCATATGTAAATATAGGTGACTATAAATAACATTTGAGATCTGCGGAAGATGCCAAGATTTCATCTGAATAATGGCTTAAATCTAAAAAAGAGCAATGCTTTTAAACAATACAAAGCTAAGTAAATTGTGATTAAATTTAATTTTTAATTTGAACTAGCCCATTAAAAATTCATAACTAAAAGATATTAAGCTATGAATAAATGCATTAAAATGATTTGAGCAAAAGTTATGAATAATTAGTTTTGGTGGGAACGATTTGAATAAAATGAAATGAAATGAAATGAAATGAAATGAAATGAAATGAAATGAAATGAAATAAAACTTGTGGTGTTCCCTGTCAAAAATAACCAGCCTTTCAAAAATTGTGAATAAATTTCTTATTATGCATTATTATTACCAAGTATTGGATTCGATCTTTTTGTCAGCTCATTTAGCTCAATTAGCACAGGTGTTGTATTTCTTTTTTGGACTGATTGCTTGTAGGCCTCATTGATCTGAACTTTAATTTGAACGTTGCTAAAATGATTCACAAATAATGCTTTTTCACTCAAGAGGTGCATAAACTCAGATCAATAAGGCCTGCAGCCAATTAGTTCAAAAAAGAAATACAAAACCTTTGCTAATTGAAAGAAAACAAGTTGACAAAAAGACTGAATCCTAGATATACCATAATGATAGATTTATAAGCAATTTTTAAAAGGCTGGCTATTTTTGCCTCAGAACACCAGTTTAGGTAAAGGATTCTCAGAACAGCACAAGGACAGATACTCTGTTTGCTAAATGTAGTTAACTATCTAGAAACAGAGAATCATAGTCTTCGATTCTTGTAAAAGAAGGACATGTTAGCCAGTAAGGTTATTAGTTCAAGTGCTGTTAGAAACGTCGTACCTTAGCAACAGTCTATAGCACTGGACCTGATGAACTAGTTTTGCCTCATTACGCAAGGAAGTTTAATTTGTGCTAATGGCAGTGTAATTTAGAGCCTAGGCACTTTTTGTAAGTGCATTACAATTAGGTCTTATGACTCAAGCAAAGAAAGTCGATGATGAATTTGTACAAATCAGACCAGAAATATTCAAGGACAAAGTAGGGAACAGGTAAATGGCCGCACCAGGCTTAACACCCTCTAAGATTATTATTTTTTACATGGCAAAATCAATTCAGCCAAGCTAATGCACACTGAGCACGACGTATTCAGACCAGCAAGGGTTGCACTGCACAAATGACTTGTCATTAAAGGCCATTCAGGCTAAAAGACAGATTGATTTAAGCACCATGACGCACTCTTTTGCTGAGATGTGTTCTGACGGTTGTAATTGGCGTTATTTACTTTGTGCAGCAGGGCTTCTAAAATTCAAGTAAAATTGTTTTTGCATGCTATGCAATCAGATTACTTTTTGAAAGTTACACAGTGAATGCATACCATAATACCAAACGATTTTAAAAGAAGTAATGTATGTAATAATGTCATAATTCTATATAATTAATTATATTTTTTTTTCTGACAAACACATTTGAAAAGGAAAAACAGAGACAGCACTTCCACTTATGGAGGAAAAAGTAATTTCTGCAACTCTATTGCAACGAACTGCAAAAATAAACATTGTTTTAAACAGGTTTCTGTACTTGTCAGCCAATGATTGAACAAACCAATAGTCCCGCAATATTGTAACAGCTAGAGTTGGGAACCGAAAATTGAGTTCTGAATATATTCCTGTTCACACTAAGAATGATTACTGGGTCATTTTATAATTGTGGGTACATCTCATGTCTGTGAAGTATATTTTTAATATGTTTTCATCAATATAATATAATGCCTTGATGCATTTTTTTTGTAGTACACAATTACAGTTAAATTACAGAAATACATTTCCCAATCACACTACTATATGTTGAAAAAGCCATGTTCATAATATTGTTCATATCACATACAACCCTGGTATTCAGCTGTCCAGTTTTGTAAAGTTGCTCATTCTACTCTGCATTTAAGCATGAAAATAACCTCAAATATAAATTAATTTCATAGTTTTGCCTTCAGTTAGATAAGGTTATCAAGACATTTGGGTGTGCGCTTCAAAAATAATAAGTGTTTATTGTGATATAACTTTTGTTTGTGTCCGAAAAACCATTGTCAACTAAGTTACCCACTAGAAACCCCCCCTCAAAAAGTAATGGTTTGTCCCATTCTCGCATAATTTGCACAGTATGATTATTTTTCCTCTAGAAGGACATGGATGAAACACTAGAAGTTATATTCTCTCTCTTTCCCCTAATATTAGTTAAACTAGTTGACTGTCAACAGTGTTACACAAGTATTATTGCTGCAAATTTTAACAAGACAATTTAACTAAAACTTATGTTTTGTTTACGAAAATATATTTCTAAACATACCATATGCTTAATAGTTCTAGGCTTCCATGTTGAGTATAGGCCCAAATCAATAAAAATGTCAACTAAGTTACATGTCAACTGTGTTACCCAGTAAAGGTAAGATGGTGGACAGTAGCAAACATAAATTATATTTTATGCACATATTCCTACAGATCACCTTTATATAGCACTTTTTACAATATAGATTGTTTCAAAGCTGCTATGTAAGGTCATGTTTACGTTTTTGGGAAAAAGGAAAACACTTTTCTTCACTTTGTCAAATTCTAAATGTACCCCTAATTATAGAATGGCCCTACTATAAAGTAATAATGATTACTATATATATATAGAACATATAGAAACAAAAAATGTTGAAGGAAATGTTACCATAATCTGTTTAACATTTATTATTAAAAAGTTCTTAGCTTTTGGTGACAGAATTGCATTTCTCTTTCCCAAATTATTCTTACTTTAAAAAGTATCATTAAATGGAACTGTTAAGTAACCAGAATCGTTTAGAGGATCATTAAACTTGTTATGATTCCCACCCCAAGTAACAACACTGGTGTCTTTCGCTCGAAAGCCTGTTTTTGACGGCCTTGTTGCCGTCTTCAGTCACAGCCTGTCTTGCATCAATTTTGCAGCCCACTTTTTCATTGTCCCAATCTGCATGCAGCAGAGGGAGGAAAAACGATTTGGACGCAGAGCTAAATACATTCACACACCTTCTGTCATCCTTCTGTTCCTCTCATGGGGTGTCGTTCTCCGTGCCTTGTTACCCGGGTGTGCAAAGCCATGGACGGGAACGCTCATGTGATGTCATAGACATGGGGGAGAGAGATGATGGGATGCAGAGACATGACACTGAAGATGTAAAGCTAGTTACCTCCTGCTGTGTTCCAGCAACTGTCATGCGCCTCGAATACAGCCAAGGCTTCTGTAAATGCTTCACCTGAGACCAGAATTAATGGAAGCACATTGCCAATGTTCAGTAAGAGTTTGAATGTTATGTTTGTGTGGCCTTCATTCTTAGCTAACATAGCTTCAGCTAAATGCTCTTTTAAAAACCCTTGTGCTTACCAGGTATAAATTAATTAAACATCATTAACGTGAAATAAGAGCTACAATAATGAATCACCCTTGACATAAAGGCTTGAACAAATACAGATTTCCTTGAACAGTTTGGTCAGATGAAGTTCAGTTTCTTTTTTTTTTCTTTTTTTTTTTAAATATGTTTAGGTACTTTTGAAGGCTATATTTTTATATATTACCTGCAGATTTCAGTGTTGCACACATTAAACATTTCCTTTTGCACAGATGAGTCATTGCAGACCGTGTCATTGAGATAAGCATTGGGGGCAAACAACAGCACTCCACCGCTGATTTGATTTAAAACATGAACTTGTCCTTGAAATAGAACAAAAAATAAAGCCAATAGTGTTAGTGTGAGAAAGTTTCCATTTGTAACATCTGAGACTTATGTAATACTGCTGAATAGCAAACTTCTCTTATTCTTTGTGTTAACTCAGCTTGCTGAAGACTGAGATGATGTCTGAGATGGATGTCAGATACACCAACAGATGATAACGTAGTTTATTATTAGTGTGCACTGCAGTTTTGTTGAAATACTCAAGCTCTGTATAGTCTGATTGGCTCTCAATGTTTTTATCATTCTGAAAGGGATTCCAACTATGTAGTTCCTCTGTGTTGTTATCGTTATAGTTGTGGTGTGGACTTTCCTATTCTTATACAATTAGAATGATTATTTGCAACTTTTTATCTCACAATTCTGAGTTTACATCTCACAATTCAGACTTTCTTGCAAGAATTGCAGGAACAAAAACACAATTGCTATACATAAATTCAGAATTCAGAGGAGAAAAAAATCAGAATTGTGAAATATACAATCAGAAATCAAAAAGTCAGAATTCTGACATACTCCGAATTCCGAGAAAAGTCTGAATCGTACGGTATAAACTAAGAATTCAAAAAGTCAGAATTGCAACATACTCAGAATTGTGTGAATACTCCCAAATGTGAGATATAAAGGAAGAATTCAAAAAGTCAGAATTGCAACATACTCAGAATTATGAGAAAAGTGTGAATTGTGAGATACAAACGAAGAATTCAAAAAGTCAGAATTGCAACATACTCCGCATTCTGAGAAAACTCCAAACTGTGAAGAATAAACTAAGAATTCAAAAAGTCAGAATTGTGACATACTCAGAATTCCGAGAAAACTCCCAAATGGAGGATATAAACTAAGAATTCAAAAAGTCAGAATTGCGATATACTCAGAATTCTGAGAAAACTCCAAATTGTGAGATATTAACTAAGAATTCAAAAAGTCAGAATTGGGACATACTCCGAATTCCGAGAAAAGTCTGAATTGTGAGATATAAACAAAAAATTCAAAAAGTAAGAATTGGGACCTACTCAGAATTCCGAGTAAACTCTGAATTGTGAGATATAAACTCAGAATTCAAAAAGCCAGAATTGTGGCATACTCAGAATTCCAAGAAAACTCCCAAATCTGAGATATAAACTAAGAATTAAAAATGTCAGAATTGCAACATACTCCGAATTCCGAGAAAACTGAATTGTGAGATATAAACTAAGAATTCAGAAAGTCAGAATTGCGACATACTCCGAATTCCGAGAAAAGTCTGAATCATGAGATATAAAATTAGAATTCAAAAAGTCAGAATTGCGACATACTCCGAATTCCGAGAAAAGTCTGAATTGTGAGATATAAACTAAAAATTTAAAAAGTAAGAATTGGGACCTACTCAGAATTCCGAGAAAGCTCTGAATTGTGAGATATAAACTCAGAATTCAAAAAGCTATAATTGTGACATACTCAGAATTCCGAGAAAACTCCCAAATCTGAGATATAAACTAAGAATTAAAAATGTCAGAATTGCAACATACTCTGAATTCCGAGAAAACTCTGAATTGTGAGATATAAACTAAGAATTCAAAAAGTCAGAATTGCGACATACTCCAAATTCTGAAAAGTCTGAATTGTGAGATATAAACAAAAAAATCAAAAAGTAAGAATTGTGACATACTCAGAATTCCGAGAAAACTGAGATATAAACTAAGAATTCAAAAAGTCAGAATTGTAACATACTAAGAATTCCGAGAAAAGTCTGAATTGTGAGATATAAACTCAGATTTCTGAAAAAAATAAAAATGCAATATAAACTCAGAATTCAACAAGTCAGTATTGCGATGTACTCAGAATTCCGAGAAAACTCTGAATTGTGAGATATAAACTCACAATATGTAAACAAAGATAATAAAAAAAAAGTCTAAAGTGTGAGGTATAAACTCAGAATTCTGAGAAAAAAGGAAGAATTATGAGATCTTAACTCAGTATTGCAAGAATGTTTGAATTATAAGCTTATATCTTGCAAGTTTAAGTTTACATCTCACAATTGAGTTTACATGTCTTAATTCTGACTATTTTTTTCCCTCACTTTTTCCCCTCACTTTATGAGATAAAAAGTCTTGATTCCTCTTTTTATTTTTTATTCTATGGCAGAAATTAGCTTCCATAAGTTCCATAAGAGCCAAACGATTTTCATAATGTTCTGTTCGTTCCACATTCTTCCGCCGATGTGTACAGGATATCATGTGACACTGAAAATGTTCCCTGCAATACTTTTCATTGTGTTTGCGTGACCAAGTCTGATTCTTGAGTGAATGATTCTTATGAGCCCTTTGTTAGTGAATCACACATTTTAATACAGATTGATTTGAACTAAAATTGAACTTGTCCTTAAAATAGAAGCAGTAGTGTTAGTATGAGAAAGTTTCCATTTGTAACATCTGAGGGTTACGTAATGCTACTGAAAAACAAACTTTTGTTGTACTTTGTGTTAACTCAGCTGGCTGAAGACTGTTCTGAGATGGATGTCAGTTAACACCTTTTCTTTGTGTCGTACATGAAAAGAGGACAGTGCATTCTATTTTGAGTTCCATGAAAATGCAGGCTAGCTTATTAAAGTCCTTATGAAGTGACAGGAAAGCATTTTATTTCAAATTTTGTCATGACGTGGTGTTATGACAGAAATTTGTCAAAGTGCTTTATTAAATCAGATATTCCAAAATTTGCCAGCAAGCTCAAACTTTTTCTGTCATGGTTATGGAAATTTCAAGGGTATGGGTAATTTGAGTCATAGTTATACCTGGGATTTGTGTCAATTAATGAAGTATTTTGGTGAGTTCCAGGTGTATTGGTCTTGACGCCCTGCCATTGTCTCTCAATAATTGAAGCCTATAATAGTTTGCACTAACTTGGCACCTGGAAAGTCCATTGTTACAATACCAAACCGTTTCGTCTGACCGACATAGCCTGTCAGGTATTCGTACAGGCGGGGGTTTATTAGCTGGGCCAGGGCATTGGGATGTGCCAGGATACTGGAACCGCTGCTGTAGGTGAGGAACATTTGGTTTTTGCTACCAGCCGCAGCCGCCTCCAGGTGAGTGGAGACACTTGTCCATTTCTTATCCACATCCTCCGGCTGCAGAGAGGCCACCTGGGGCGAGAAAAAGTTTTTATCAGTACAATTTCAAAAATGTGGTGAGGGAGCAAAAACTCTCTCTGATGGATTTTTAAAGACAGTTGACAGATGAAGATTACACTCTGGAAACTAAATATAAAGAGTCTTCCAGAACCCTTTGAAATGATTCAGATATTTAATTTAATATTTTGTCTCCCACCCCATTGCTCTTTTTCTTGGGTTTTGTACTTTTATGTTTCAGCAGTTGAGTTTAAAAGAACTAAAAGTTTTTTTTTTTGTTTTTTTTTTTTGGTTATATGAACATGAAAACACTAAACATTAAACCGTCTTGGAAGCTACCCTTTGTGGCAGATTCAGACTTTTAATCTTAAAATTACAATCCATCATATTAAATATTCAATTTTTAAAAACTATGATAATCTATGCAAATGGTGAAATAATACATTTCAGTATTTATAGTTAAATTATGTACATTATTGTGTTCAGTAGTCTGGGATCGGTAAGATTTTGTGTTTTTAAATGAATCCCTTATGCTCATTAAAGCTGCATTTATTTGATTAAAAATGCTGTAAAAACAGTAATATTGTGAAATATTATTACAATTTAAAGTAACTGTTTTCTATTTGAAAATATTGTAAAATATAATTTATTCCTATGATGATGAAGCTGAATTTTCAGCATCATTACTCCAATCTTCAGTGTCCAGTGTTAGTAAGAACAGAAAGAATATATTTGAAATAATCTTTAACTTTTGATCAAATAAAATAAAAGTATTAAGTTCTTTAAAACTTACGGTGACTTACGGTCAATATCACTTGTGAATAAAATATTTTATTTGTCATTTCCAATCAAGTTGTAATTTTATCAAATAATGTAAAAAGGTGTAAAAATGTTACATTTATGGCTGTCAAACGATTAATCGCAATTAATCGTATGCAAAATAAAAGTTTGTGTTTACATAATATATGTGTGTGTACTCTGAATATTATGTATATATAAATACACATGTATGTATGTGTATATATATATATATATACTATTTAATATATATCAGAGGTCGTGTTAACCGAAAATTCCGTCATTGACAGAATTCTTTTTTTATCAGTGATGGAAAAATCTGAAGGCCGTCCGTCATTTTGTCAGATTACACTGAGGGTGATCTATTGTAAATTGTAGCTGCAATCCCGTGTAGAGTGCGCTCCAGTCTGCCAGCAGAGCAGGGGATCCAGAACAAAAACAAAACTGTCACGAATGTTTTGCTATGCCTTTGATTAGGCACAGGCGAGTACACAAAAGCTACAACGATCTATCACGCCACATTAAAGAACACCAAAACTGTATTTATTGCTTGAATTTCCTAATGAAATGGACAAAATTTCATATGAAAAGTAACACAAAGTAGCCTGTTGCTATTTATTGGAAGGAAGACACACTATGTTCTGTTCATTCATCAGCTGAAAACAGCATAGACCAAAAGATTGATTGTGATTTTAGAATCGATACTGGTTCATAGAAATGAGAATCTATTAAAATCGAGAAATCAATTTTTTTATTTATTTATTTATTGTTTTACCCAGTGTATTTTGTTGTTTTTAAACACTATGGTTTTGTCCTGTATGTTCATGATTAAAAATGAAAATGTGAACAAAAATAAAAGCAATTAAATGTGTTATTCTAATTAAAATGTGAAAATTAATGACGGAATTTTTACGACCCTGTCCGTCAAAATGACGGACAATGTTTAAGTCTAGCGCAACCTCTGATATATATAATGAGTATAAATATTTCATATTTAATATAACATTTTTCTTAAATATATACCTGTCTGTGTGTCTGTTTATATATGCATAATAAATATACACAGTACATACACATATAAACACAAACTTTCATTTTGCATGTGATTAATTGTTTGACAGCCCTAAAAATGAGCTTAAATGCACAAAGAATGCCTCAGCAACTGTCAGCTATTTTATTCCGGAAGTGTTTAGAATGCGTTTCCGTTTCCATTTTTGCAATCGTTTAATACATTCCAAAGGCGTAAATGCCGAAACTGTCGAAAAGTCCTTCCCATATTCACAAACCCGTCAGTGTGTCCTTACCTTCCAATCATCTGCAATGTCCAGTGAGTTGTACTGCATTCCCAGGTCAGGGCCGGTGAAGTCTCGCAGTACGATCAGCTTTCCTCGCGCTTCTCCCATTGTGGGCATCTCACGACTGTTCCACAGCAGGTCCCAGTGCGCATACTCATTAATATAGCGAACCACTGAATCGTAAATATTCTGCGTTTCGCTCAACTCCTCTTTTAGCCTCATCAACACCGTTTCCGAAGGATACTCCCTTAGGAAATCCACCACATCTATTAAGACGTCCCCAAAGTCGGCATACTGATACGAGATGCCGTGGTGGATGGTCAGGTTGCCATTGACATGGCGAACACGGATATCCAGAAAGCGGATTCCGGCTCGTAGCTGAAGGGCAAGGGACCAGGAGTTGCATTCGGCCAGCGTGCCACCGTAGAGGGCCATGGTGTTGTGTGTTCCGGGCATTGTCACATCTGATATGGAGTAGACGTCAGGGATGGTAGCCATCCAGGAAGGGTTCAGGATTTCAGGCGTGGAGGTGTCATCATAGTCAGGGGTCTGGATGGCCCTGTGTACCGGGACGGTCGCGCTATGAGGTCAAACAGATGTCAGATCATCAACAGACAAAAGATGCATCCTTATCTATCTTTCTAAAAAGATACAAGATTACTGTGAATACACTCGTGCTTATCTATAATGGAAGGATATAATGAAATTAGATAATTGGTTCATTTGCTCACGATAATACCAGGTAGACAAAGAGACAGAGCCATTTGGCCAGTCTGAGATAAAAGCACTTCTTAAAATAATGGATAACAGATGGACTTTTCTTTTCAGTGAAATGGATTTTGCTTTACTATAAATGGAATAAGAACTGTAATTTGTTATATAAGATACTATGAAAGAGGTTTGGGAATTATGGGTATTAAGAATCTCACCCCAGCAAAACGCCCATCACCATTAGCTGCAAAATGCGTCCTCCGGTGCTTTCCATAATGAGCCTTTTCAGTGGCCACTGATCCTTTACTATAAAGATAATCATTGGAATAATTCAATTAGAATTTCACTTTCACTTGTGATACGTTTTTTGTGAAATGACATTATCCTACATAAAAACCAGACATTTGGTAATTTTATGGGGTCCAAAAGTCTGCTTCTATTTGGAGTCTTTTCTAATTTAATCAGTTTTCTTCATCACAAATTATATTATCCAGAAAAGATCATTTAATTTTAGAAAAGATGAACATTTGTATGAATTCCAGAATTTCCAGTATTTGGTTTGTCATCCTTTTGCTTTGAGATGACAGAAGCTAAATCTGATGATCATGTTCTCCAGCATAATTTTGAGCCTCAGTTGGACCAAAAATATCTGACAGACTACAAGAAAAGTTTACATAATCGTTGGGTCTCATTCACTAAACATGTGTACACGCAAATTTGTGTGTGAAACTTGCGTGGGAACGATTTTTTTCTAAATGTAAGAAAAAATGTGAACAACTAAAAGCACACGTATGCAAAAATCACATTCTGGTCTTAATAATCCATAGCTACAGTTAAGACAAAATGTATGTTTCATTTTAGGATTATATATATTATATAATTATTAGGGCTGTCCCCTAATAGTCGACTAACGGTTAGTCGACAAGAAAAGGCTTGGTCAACCAAAATTTTATTAGTCGCAGAAAAAAAAAAATCCACAGAAAGTGGCGAAGTCACGCAGTCCGTGACGGACAGACCGTTAACGGCTGTGGTAATATAGTACATAAGGCAGGACATCTAGGACGCTCACCTATCATTGATCAACCTCAAATATGGCTTTTCATCTGAAATATGTATGTAGAAGCAACTTCACATGGCGCTCAATCTAATGTTAACCTAAAAAAGGTGCGCTATTCAAGTGTCTGTGTGGAGTGTGGAAGATAAACAGCATGCTTACTACATGACAGACTGAGGTGCCAGTGCGGTCACTTTCTCTTAAAATACTCCATCATTTTTGGTCATACAAATAAAAGTAATATATTATTCAGATCTGTAAACACTCTATGTTTATTTGTCTGCACTCACAATAACAACAAAACGTTGCGCTTTTGTAAAGAAAACAGGATGCGCTTTCTGCCGCCTCGGTCTCTGTGAACTTGAGCGTGAAACTCTGAAACTCTGTGTTGCCTTACGGACATTAAAGTATATATCTATTAAAGAGCAAAATCTCTACTTTTAAATGAACCAATTCAAATGGAAAACAAATATTCTCAGACTATGTCATCCGTATAAAGCCTGCATAGAGGCACATCACTACTGCAGAGATGACGAGTCAGTGTTGTTGACTTCTTTTAAGCCGTAACAAAGAAAGCACTAGTTTATCAAAAAATTATTAAAATGTTAATGCAGTCTCCTAGCTGTTTTTCCCTGACACAGTAATAATTCTTATATCTGCTGATGCACTGTTTTGTGTGCGTTTGAGTGCTTATTAGGCTATGTAGGCAATTAAAGTTTCATTATTATGATTTATATGATGTTTCATTAACAAAGTTCGGGAGGAGCACATTCAGATAATTAATCAACACAAGGGGAGCACAATCAGTAATCAATCCAATCAACAAGTGTATATATATGCACAGCTGTCTTACCTCAGTTTCTTGACAGTTTTCCAGCATCCCTCCACTACCCCTTCTCCACACTTACACCTATTTCCGTCCCAGTGTAGGGGTGGGGGGTGATACTCTGGGCTCAAGCCAAAATTCCAAGCTCGGAGCCCTCCCCTCAGACAGCACGCCAAATACGCATAACCTTTACCGTTTCATTATATGTAAGTGTGAACTCATGAAATGGTTTAATAATAAACGTGCGACTAATTGTCGACTAATGCTTAAAATGAACGAGCACTAGTCAACCAGAAAAATCTTTAGTCGAGGGCAGCTCTAATATTTATATATAATTATGATAAAATGTATATTTCAACGTAAAATTATTTTGCACAGAAAAAAAAGGGCCAGAATTGTACTTTTTAGGGTACAACAGCTACCCTTAAAAGGACATCTTTGTACCTTTTTTATCCCTAATAGGTACATATTAGTACCTTAAAGGAGAAGTCCCCTCTAGAACAACAATTTACAGATAATGTACTCACCCCCTTGTCATCCAAAATGTTCATGTCTTTCTTTCTTCAGTCGTAAAGAAATTGTGTTTTTTGAGGAAAACATTTCAGGATTTTTCTCCATATAATGGACTGATATGCTGCCCCGAGTTTGAACTTCCAAAATGCAGTTTAAATGTAGTTTCAAACGAACCCAAATGTGATTGAAAATTATCCCAGCAGAGGAAGAAGGGTCTTATCTAGCAAAACGATCTGTTATTTTCATTAAAAAAATAAATTTAAATACTTTTTAATCTCGAACGCTCGTCTTGTCTTGCTCTCCCTGAGCTCTGTGTATTGTGGCTCAAGACAGTTAGGGTATGTCGAAAAACTCTATGGTATTTTCTCCCTCAACTTCAAAAATAATTTCAAAATCATCCTACATCACTACAGAAGTACTGACCCAGTCTTTGCAAAGTGAACATGCAAAGAAGATCAAACACCCTTAACAAAAATGGTAAAACAGCGATATAGGACGATTTTGAAGTTGAGGGAGAAAATACGATCAGAGTTTTTCGACATACCCTAACTGTTTTGAGCCAGAATACACAGAGTTCAGGAAGAGCAAGACAAGATGAGCATTTGACATTAAAAAGTATACAAACTGTATTATTTTTATGAAAATAACCGATTGTTTCACTAGATAAGACCCTTCTTCCTCGACTGGGATCGTTTACAACTGCATTTGGGAACGTTTGAAGTCACATTTAAACTGCATTTTGGAAGTTCAAACTCGGGGCACCATATCAGTCTATTATATAGAGAAAAATCCTGAAATGTTTTCCTCAAAAAACATAATTTCTTTACGGCTGAAGAAAGAAAGACATGAACATCTTGGATGACAAGGGGGTGAGTACATTATCTGTAAATTGTTGTTCTGGAAGTAGACTTCTCCTTTAAGGGTACATATTACTACTCTAAGGTACTAATATGTACCTATTAGGGGACAAAAAGGTACAAAGATGTCCTTTGAAGGGTATTGCTCCAGTGACAAGCTGTTGTATCCCAAAAGGGACCATTTTGGCCCCTTTTTTCTGTGTATAAAATGAAAGAGTAAGAAAAGCTGTGTTAGACTATAGCTTGAGCCACAAGATTTCTCTGAATAACAGCCCATGTAAAGCCGGCTAATGAGAGCTCTGTAAACTGTGTCTGTCTAAAAGGTGTTTTATGTGTATGAAATGATTTTGAGGACTGCGCACCTGGCATTGCTCTAAGATCTGGTGAGAACGCATCTGTAGACAGCATCATATGGGGTTGCGTGGAGTATCTTTGACGAGAGTGACAAAAGGCTGTAAGGAAAGAGCCCTTATATGGAGATGGCCTGGGCTTGTTTTATGCAAATGACTAACCTTGTGCACCTGCTCTCTCATTTAGAATACTCCAAATCAGGCCGAGCTCCACTGGGGGGCCTCCCTGTCTCCACACTACATAGCCTAACAGCCAATCACAAAATTGGAACTATAGTCAGTTGAGCTAGATTTTAATTTTTCCTTTTTTTTTTTTTTCTTGCACCCCGACACATTTTAATATTGTATGTAGTTTTCGCGCTATCAGTATTCAGTGTATTGAAATCACTTTTGCACTGTTTACTTTCACTTTCGATTTTGTGATTAACGCGCACTCCGCGTAAAGAATGTTTGTCATTGACCACGGCAAAGTAAATATTACCTGACTAAACGATTAAACGATTGCAGGAATGTTATTTATTTTAAGGGTTTAAAGTGTAGTTAACATTATGTCACCGAACAGAACGAAATGTTAGCATTTCATACTGAGTAAACGATTAAACAATTTAATAATGCAGTTGAAAACATAAGGCCATTGATATGACAACTAAAAACAACAACAATAATGAAATTAATGCTGCGATGTTAATATTTATAAGGTTTCATTTTTAGGTGTCGTCAATACATCAGTATGCTAAAAAAAAAATACGTAAGTATTTGTACGTTTAGATGCTGTACAGTAAATATGTCAGTATTGTACATTTAGTGTCTGGAAAAATGTAAGTAGGGTAAATGTACGTTTTATAGAACCACTTTTTACGTAAAATACATACGAATTATCATGAGAGCACATTGGTACAGCAGATGCTCTCAGTTTAGAATTGTAGCATATGTTTTCCAACTGAACTAAATGATTTTTATTTCTATAAAAATGCCAATCAGTGTATGACCATACACAGTATAACACCAACCACCCCAGGTGAAAAAAAATGTGCAGTTCCATAATGTAAAGTGCTCTATTTTTACACATAAGTTTTATACATAATATACAAAAAAATATTCTTTAATAAGATAATCTTAAGAACATCTATAGTGTACTCAGCTGTGCTATTTTGAGACACTATGAATAGGTCCTATAAACTAAACTACTAAACTACTACTACTTTTGCGAACTAGTCCTAGGTTTTTCGCCCGATTGGAATTAAACCAGTGCAGGAAGATTCTCTGGAGAAGTTGAACTTTCGACTCAGCACCAAAACGTTTGAAAAGGGCGGGACCACTTTTAGTAAAATGCCTATAACTCCTGAACGGAATGAGGTATCCTTGCCAAACTTATGTAGGAGCTCAATCTGTGGTCACAGGGAAAAAATCAGAGCTTGGCCACTTGATGGCGCTATAAGAGGGAAAAAACATAAAAGTGGCTATAAATACGCAACCATTTGTCCTATCAACATGAAAATGTTGTGCATGGTTTTGGTCCAAAGTGCCACAAGCGTATATAAGGACATTTGCATATCTCAAACAAACATTGGCACCAATTAGACAAGGTCAACGGAGACCGATCGAAACGAAACTCGGTAGGCCCGCTTGACTCAGCCCCAAAGGTCTGTGAAAAATTTGAAAGAAATTACTGTACGTCACGCAGGTTTTTCGCACATACATGAGATATTCGTATCATATGGTAGAATTCCTCATTCCGGACAACTTTGCCTATAGAACCATAGAACCAAACATTGATTTGGTGGTTACAGGCTTTAATACTTTAAAGCGCTTGAACCCAGATAATCGCTGCTTACAGCTATATTTTTTTCTTTAAGTTTGTTTCACTTTTTACAGGGAAATATTATTTGATTCTTCAAAAATTCACATTTATTTAATGTGTTACTTGTTGTTTTTTGTAATCATAAAATTTACTAACAACTTCTGTGTGAGGTTGTTTTCAGTGTGATTCATTTTCTGTCATTTATTTATTTTAATGTTTCTATGTTCTCATTTTTTTAAACATCCTCTTTTTTTTTTTTTCACCCAGGCCACACAAAAACATTCTAGATTTTCAGACTTCTGGACTCCACAGTATGTATGCTGATTTGTTGCAAAGCTAAAACCCTTCTAACATACTTTGTGTTGGTAAATACAACTTTAATATGCAAATTCATCTCAATCCCAGCTGGAGAAGTCATCTCTTACCGTGCAAGTTGGGTTTGCCGGTGAACCAGAAGAGGTCTGTGATGCCGATCCACAAAGAACCAACTAGGCAGAGTCAGGTTAGCCGAAAAGCCAACCGCTGTTTTTGTACCTTTTTTTTTTTTTTCAGTGAGTACACAGGGCTTGTTGGAGGCACCAATACAAACTGACCCTTTTGTTTGAGGGGTCATTGTGCCTATTAATAGTGTACAGTAAAAAGCTGACTCAATGAGAGCGGACAAATGCTCCACAGCGAACTCAGTTGCCCTGCATATCAGATGAAGTTATATAATATTTCAAAATCTTTAGTACACTACTTTAAGTTTCCCTTAAATGTTTCTCAGTATATTTATATGTTTATTAATGAGCAAACATCAAAAGGAAGGCAGGCAGAAATAGAAAATATTCTATATGGAATGAAATAGCCGAAACAAAATATTACCCTGCTGCTGTATACTGTATATATTAAAGCTACATTATCTCCTAGAATAAACATCTAGGTTCAGTGTGAATAAACATAAGCCTGAACTTAACGATAAACATAGTCAAAGTTATCTTTTTTTTTTTTTCCCAAGGTTTATGGGAAAATATAAGTTTACATTTTCTGTGAGCTATCTACAGTTCTGTAGTTTTTCCCAGGGGGGAAGCAAAAAAAGTTCACTTACTTCCAGAGCAAACATCTTTGTTGTTGTGCGTACAGTACAGCGTCAAACCTTGGAAAGCGAGTTTAATTTTCTGAAAAACAAAACAGCCTTAGTATTAGCATACGGCATTTGTCATTGGAATGTAAAAGTGTCATTTGTTTTCCACACAGTTGCTGTCTTTAATCTTGCCATGTACCATGGCATAGTTTTTTTGTGTCCAACCAGCTAATACCCCTAAAGGGACATGATGATAGAAGTTACTGTAGGTAGGAAAATTATATTTCAGTGCTTTTGCATTGGCTCACAAAACTTTTGCAGAGTTTCTCGTAAAAGAGAATGCGAAAAGTGAATGCGAAAGTATTGAAATATAAGCAAATGTGGACTTTGGTAGTTTTCAAAAAAAATAAATAAAAATTGATATCTAATGCCAACACCTTTAATCAGTTAAAGTAATTTGAAAACAGCATATGTTTCTATTACTTTAACTCATCAACATAAACTAACCAGTTTTGCCTTCATTTTAAAAGTTTAAGATTTTTTACAGTGAGCAAGTAAATAAATAAAGTGAAACTCAAAAATGTCCAGTTACATGTATTTAACAGACACTTTCCATCCAAAGTAAGTGATTTGCTTAATAAACTGGTGCCAAAAACATGTAATCTCATGTAAACACATTTCTTGCATAATAACGTTCTAATTAGCTTAATTTTAATTTTGATGTGCATGTAAATACTCCCCAAAAACACTCCATCAAATCATAGCCCTATTTGTGTTTAGCTGCATTATTTCCACAAAAATCTCTGTTGCATTGCACAATAGAAAAACTACTTTAAAGTTTAAAGGCTCAAATGCAATTAACAGTGAAATACTATAATAATGCCCAGCATGACGTTATCTATGCATCTCACTTCTGCTGCTTCTATTCCCATCACGCTTTTGAAATCAGCTGGTTACTTCATCCCCCATGCTCCCTGAGCCATATCTTCTGAAATAAATAATAAACATATTTAATTAAAATGAAAATGTGCCTTGTTTTCCCTTTAATCCTAATGTATTCTCTGTAATTGTGCTTCTATTAGCTTTGCTTGTATGCAGTGGCATACATAAATATGTTATTGTGTTGAGGCCATCAAGCATTTAACAAAGCAAATCTTAATACACTAATTTTGACTTCACCTAAATAAACAATATTCAACACAGTCTACGCCAATCTGCGTTGGCTGTGCAATATAAAGTGGTATCTTTCAAAGACTTCAAGGATTTCAACAAAAATCATCTTTGGTCCCAACTGTTGCATACAAATTCCCCCGTCACGTTAGTCAATTAGGATTTCTTTTCAAATCCAAACTGGACTCTGACACCAATTATGAAGACATAATACAATCCACGAAAGCTGTGAGTTTTATAACGAACGCTGATAATCATTTTCACTTCATTTGGCGCTTTTCTAAATGAACCGACTTGAGCTTTCCTCGTTTATCTTTGCCGTCCCCACGTTCTCTCTATCTGTTTCTCATTAGTGTCTGTGGTGACAGAATGTGTATTGTGATGCTTTATGTCCTTTGTTTCCTTTTGTCTCTGTCTGTTTTGTAATTACAGGGAAACAGTGGTTTTCTATTGGTTGATGATTCTAATCTGTGTCTTTCTATGGTGGAGTAATTACAAGTTAAAAGTGGAGTGGTGTCTTTCAGTGTCTTTGGTTTCCACATCCAATCCTTCAAACAACCTTTATTAAAACTTGATTTTACTGCTTAATCCATCGCCATCTTTGCATAACTGTACATGACGCAGAGTGAGAGGAAATGAGCGTTCATTTTCAATTCATTCTCTAGGAAAACTGAGTAGGGGGATTTTGAGATTGACAGCAGTTAAAGAGACAAAAATGTATAAATATTCAATTTTTAGCCAGTCGCTGAGAGATGGAGTCAGTGAAATCTGTCAAAATCTCCTGATACTGCTGGAGTTTCTGATCGATTCAGAGCATAATTCAAATTTTATAACTGTATTGTACACTTTCATTATAGTTAGGTTAAAAAGTGTATTAAATTGACATTGCATGTATGGGCATTTGGAAATAATTTATAGGATGGCTTTACTGACTGTGTATTGACATCACTCATAGACCACACATTTACAGCAACATGCAAAAGTTTGGGAACCCCTTGCAGAATCTGTGAAAATGTGAATAATTTTAACAAAATAAGAGAGATCATACAAAATGCATGTTATTTTTTTTATTTAGTACTGTCCCGAGTAAGATATTTTATATAGACGATGTTTACATATTTTCCACAAGACAAAAAAAAAAGAAAGAAAAAAAACTGAAATTATCAAAAAAAAAAAAAGCATTCAAAAGTCTGGAAACCCTTGGTTCTTAATACTGTGTGTGGTTACCTGGATGTTCTACGAATGTTTTTGTTGTTGTTGTTTGTTTTGTGATGGTTGTTCATGAGTCCCTTGTTTGTTCTGAACAGTTAAACTGAGCACTGTTCTTCAGAAAAATCCTCCAGGTCATGCAGATTCTTCAGTTTTCCAGCATCTTTTGCATATTTGAACCCTTTCCAGCAGTGACTGTATGATCTTTTCACACTGAGGAATTTTCACAATTGAGGGACTCAAGCACAACTATTAAAAAAAATACAAACATTCACTGAAGGGAGGGGAGGGTGAAAACTTTTGAACAGGATGAAGATTTTTCTTATATTGTTGAAATATAATTTTTTTTTCCATTTAGTACTGCACTTCGGAAGCAACAGAAGATACTTGCATGTTTCCCGGAAGACAAATTAAATACAATTTACCTTGAAATTTCTTAGCTCTTCATTTTACCTCTGTTGTGCTTGGCCCCCAAATTTCTGCTTGCAGCTATACTTTAAATTGTTTTATTGTTTCATTGTAACAACAAATAATGCTGTAGTTTAAAAAACACTGTCATTAAAAAAGCACTGAATTATTTTGCTATCGAGTTACTTATTATAGTTTATATAAAAAATGTATATTAAAAAAATGTAGTAATTGTTATTTTTTTAAATGTCTATACAGTTTTTATTAATATTTAAGTTTTGGTTGTAATTAGTTAAGGAAAGTTAAACTAAATGAAAATGACATTTAGTTAGTTAGTAAGTTAGCTACAATAACCCTGCTTTAAGACCCTATAATAATGCTGAAATGTCAATAAAAAATAAAACAATGAAATATAGTGGCATATCTTTGGCTTTTTGGACATACAACAACATTCCCAGTAGGACCAACATGGTTCAAAGGTTAATTTTATGTTGGTTCATGATTATTAAAGTTATGAAATCTCTTTATCCTGTTCTCCTTTTAGGTCTGCTGGGAAATGAGCAAGTGTCTTGGGAGTCTGAGACAATACAAGGGCATCAGATGCTCTAGCTGTCCATGCGTTATCATTTGTCTTTCCAACGACTATGAGGCCAAGTATCAGATGTGCATAATTATATTTCAGGTAACAAAGAGTTGCATTTGTTCCCTGCATATACATTAAGCAAAGCAAGCATATTTAAATTTGGGTCCTGATCTGAAAATACTACATACAGTCGCACCTGACTTCAGTCAGGTTCCTGTATTTTAGCCCCAAGAGCAATAGCGCTAGCAACACCAAGGTCATGAGTTCAACACAAATGCACCTGCAATGAACTATAAGTCACTTTAGATAACAAAACCCTGCAAAATGTAAATAATATGCACTGGCATAAATGCACATACATTAAAGTAGAAAGATGATCTGTGTTAATCAAACAAACCTGACCATCTGGTTTACATTTACATTTATCCATTAAGCAGATGCTTTTATTCAAAGGCAATTGGAATGGAGAAGCATAAGCAATTTGTCACAGGGCCAGCAATATTCAGAGTATACAATGCAACATTTATGAGATTGCTGGATTAGGAAACAAACTAGAGCAGAGGAGAAAATTGTCAATCAAGTGCATTGATTGGTTGTTGATTGGTTTAGTGCTGGCTGAAAAGTTGTGTCTTCAGCTGCTTTTTCAAATTGCGATGGGTGGAGGTTGGTGGAAACCAACCTCTGAAGGAACAACAAGGCACTGACCGATCAGGAATTCCAACATTGCAACCAGTGGTGTCAGTTTAGGCCAGACTCTCTGTTTAATGACCAATTGCAGGGGTTATGAGCGGACGTGTTTGGCAAACCAGTTTGAAAAAGCCATTATATTCACAATTATATCTTGTGACACTCATAGTGCATAAATTACACATTTTACCTTTAGAAATGGTCTAAGACTCCAAGGGTCTTCATTGGTATCCATGACCCCTATCATGGTGCATCATGTGAACATCTGTGCTGGTGCCGGTTTGCTCCACCCTTCCATTCAGCCTTGGGCGATGCATCTGCAAGAGTGAGAATTCCCCATCGCCTCGTTATCTCGCACTCAGCATCTCTGTGATTTACTCACCTGCTCCGATGTACGCCGCACAAACTACGGGACGAACGAGGGGGGAGGGTGTGAGAGTAGAGAGAGGAGATGTTGGAAAATGTAAGAAGCTGACAGCAGCAGCAGAGCTTTTCAAATGGAATTGTTTATGGAGATGGAGTATGTGAAAGACAGAGAGAGGGAGAGAGGGAGAGAGGAGATGATAATGACCAGATGTCAGATTGAAATCTAATACACTTAATGTGTTGAAGCTCCATGCTGAGCTGCGCTTGTAGCTCACACTGTGGAATTAGAGATTTGACACGCATTTGCAAGCGATGTGAGACATCTACATTGTAGTGATACATAAGATGTGCAGGTATATAATAGAGTAGGAATACATGAGGATGTATTCCGCTGGCTTATAAGTTATTACAAATCTGGGCGGTTTGACTGCCCGCTGTCAAGAGATATTTATAAAATCACAAGTGTGTTATTATTTTACTTTTACATCCGTATATTATTTATTATTTACACAAAGCAGTTTGGTAAAATCAATCAAAAGCACCAGTCACTCATCATTTTTTTCAGGCATAAAACTCCCAAAAGAAATGTCAGTACTGAACATTACAATATTAAGTGTATGAGCTCAAGAAACAACAACATCTGCAAAAAAAGAGCTTGCGCAATACATCATTATATATACATATATATAATAAAAACTTTACTTTAAAGTTAAACTGAAGCCGTAGAGATACATCTGCACATGTATAGTATAATTACATGTACGTGTATAATTAATGATAATTATGTACCATAATTACCAGAATTTTAGAAAGTTTGTCATTACAATAAAATGCAATATAATTTGGGATCAAGAAGAAATTAATACTTTTATTTAGCAAGGATGCATTAAATTTACCAAAAATAACAGTACAGAGACATAGAACGTTCAAAAGAACAGCATTTATTTGAAATATAAATCTTTTGGAAACTTCACAGTTGAGGTCAAAAGTTTACATACACCTTGCAGAATCTGCAAAATGTTAATTATTTTACCAAAATAAGAGGGATCATACAAAATGCATGTTATTTTTTTTATTTAGTACTGACCTGAATAAGCTATTTCACATAGATGTTTACATATAGTCCACAGGAGAAAATAATAGTTCAGTTTATAAAAATGACCCTGTTCAAAAGTTTACATACACTTGATTCCTAATACTGTGTTACCTGAATGATCCACAGCTTTTTTTTTTTTTTTGTTTAGGGATAGTTGTTCATGAGTCCCTTGTTTGTCCCGAACAGTTAAACTGCCTGCTGTTCTTCAGAAAAATCCTTAAGGTCCCACAAATTCTTTGGTTTTTTCAGCATTTTTGTCTATTTGAACTCTTTCCAACAATGACTGTATGATTTTGGGATCCATCTTTTCACAATGAGGACAACCAAGGGACGCATATGCAGCTATTACAGAAGATTCAAACACTCATTGATGCTACAGAAGGAAAAACAATGCATTAAGAGCTGGGGGGTGAAAACTTTTGAACAGAATGAAAATGTGTACTGTTGTCTTACTTTGCCTAAATACTTTTTTTTTTTTTGTTTTTTTTTAGTACTGCCCTTTAGAAGCTACTGAAGATGCTTGCATGTTTCCCAGAAGACAAAATAAGTTAAATTCACCCTGACCTTTAAATTCAAAAATTTTCATCCCCAGCTCTTAATGCATTGTGTTTTCTTCTGGAGCATCAGTTTTTTTTTTTTGTTTTTTTTTTGGCAAGGTGCAAGGTGTATGTAAACGTTTATCTCTACATTTTTATGTCTGTACATTTGGCAAAAAAATCCTGAAAAAAAAATGCATTACAGGTTAAACAAAAATAGTAGAACAACTGTTTTCAACAATAAATGATAACAAAAATGTTGCTTGAACACAAAATCAGCATATAGGTTTCTGACACTTAAAACTCAAGAAAAGGCTGCTGAATATTCAGCTTTGACATCACGGAAAAAAATTAGATTCAAGTAAAAAAAGTCAATAATATTTCACAATATTACTATCATTACATCAAAAAAATGTAGCCATGGTGAGCGTAACAAACTTCTTTCGTAAACCTTTAAATCTTACCAACCCAAATCTTACTTTCGAATGGAAATGTAAAGTATATGTATTATTAATTATTATAATACTGTTCTTGAAGAAGACGAACTTGCAGTTTCGCCTTTAGTAGAGACGCTGAAAAAAGTGCACTTCCATAATGTACTTAAAGTGCTCTATTTGTGTATTACAAATGAATAAATACATTCATACTTGGAATGGCACAAAGGTGTGTAGGCTAAATGATTCTTCACCAAATAGTTAATTTCAGCACCATATTCATTGTCAGGAGTAAAACACGTGCAGTAGGGCGATGTCTCCATTCGGTAAAAAAAAAAAACGAGCTGGAATTGAAGTTAAGCCTGGAAGCCCTTCTGAAGTATGACTTTGCCCTCTCTATCAATGATTACACTCACAATAGCCGGAGATCTCCTCCACTGAACCCTCGCCTCGTTCTTAAAGCCACTCCATGTCTCTGTTATCTCTCGGCTTAGCTAACTCATCCGTGTAAGCATGTAGCCCATCAGACACCTCCCACCCCCCCCCCCCCTCCACACACAAGCCCAGAGACACACACCTCCCACCCAACCAGAGGTAGTCTCTGAGGAGACCCCGTCTGGCTGGTTCTCAGAGAGACATCCATGCCACGCTCTACCAATCTCACCAGGATAGCAGGCAGACCCGGTGAAGTTTAGTCGGCATGCCTCAGCGCCCGCTCTCTTGGCTTCTCCTCTCAGCCAAGATCCCAGAGTCACTGCCTGACTGTGTCTGGGCGGATGTAGTCCATGCTTCATGGTTTCGGCGACACTGGCCATATTTCAGTGTCGGACCCTCATAACCAATTATGGCTCTCAATCTCGAGTGCTAAATGACCCTCGTAATGTCACCGGAGATAGAGCCCGAGTCATCTCTCAATTTCTGCTGCCCTCACTGACTGGGAGAGGAGTGATATCACGACATTCGGGAGTCTCGATTCAGCAGGAAACCTGGTGACCTTTCCACGTTCCTGACAAGAGGACTTCACTGCCCTTTTGTGAAAATGCTAATTCCAAACGTTTGCCTTATAAAAGCAGGTTCCTCTGGGACAGGCCCAGCATGTCAAACAGAGGCAGGAGCAAAGACCCAGTGGCAAGCGAGGTCGGCTGTCTGATTGGTCCTCAGCGTGAAGAGTTGTGCGGTCGCACGCGCTTGTCAGTGTGTTTGTTTACCTCCGGCCTTATTTACATGTTTGCTTCTGGAGTGATATTTACAGCAATGTTTGACCTTTTAGTTAGAAACAGTTTGCAACAATCAAATGCAAAATGGTTTAATTCAAAGGATGAAAATTTCGGAATGAGGAAAAAAAAGGTTAAATTATGATGACTGAAATTCAATAGTTGTAATATTGCTTTTCATCTTCAAAACAGGTCAGTGAAAAGGTGAAAATGTTTTTTTTTTGCTGTTGTTTTTAAATATACGCTTACAGCGTACTACATAACAAAAATAACCAAAATGATCAAAATTTAAATCTAATTTATATTACTGAGAAAATGTTCACTATTTTTCAGCAATTGCAAAACATTAAAATGGCATGTCAACCTCACGGGTACCAAAATGACATTGGTTCTGGCATAACTTTTTTTAATGTCATTTTAAAGTAATAATAGTAACAGACAGACATTTTGATGAAACTTCACTTGACTTCATTCCTAAAATATTGCTATGTTATTCTCTAGTTATTAGTACCAGAGCACCGATGGTGTGAGGACCCTATTGACATTGCTCAGATTCTTCTTTTTCTCCAAAATGAATCGCATTTTTGAGGGCCTAAACAGTGGGTGTGGCAAAATGGCTCGATAGCGCCACCTTTAAAATTTCAACGAAGTGCCCCTTGAACTATGTTTCACATACGTGTACAAAATTTGGTAGACACATAACACACCAATACCTACAAAAAAGTCTCTGGGTACGAAGTTCGAAACCGAACAAGGAAGTCTGTTATTTTGAATTTTCACAGCAAGTTTGTGCTGTTTTTGGCATTTCAGGCATTCAAATGAACTCCTCCTAGAGATTTATTCAGATGAACACCAAATTTAGTCAGTGTAATCTAAAGCCCTTTGTGACATTAAATTGCAAAGATCTTAAGTTTTCGTTAAAGGGCGTGTCCATGGTGGCCTGACAAACTTTGATGTTTTGCCATGAAAAATAAAGATGTTATGATTAAATTACGAAGATCTTGAGTTTTCGTTAAAGGCCGTGTCCCTGGCGGCCTGTCAAAGTTCGATGTTTCGCCATGGGAATAGAAGCTCAGCCATACAATGTCCAATCTGCCCTGACCTTCACACGTTCGATTAGAATCCTGGCCTGAACACATCTAAAGGCCAACGTTCTGTTATAATCATAGCGCCGCCTGCTGGCAACAGGAAATGACTTGTTTTATACTAACTTAAACATGCAATGTCCAATCTGCCCCGAACTTCACACATTCGATTAGAATCCTGGCCTGAAGACATCTAAAGGGGAATATTCAGTTACAATCATAGCACTACCTGTTGGCAACACGAAATGACTTGTTTCACATTAAACATACCATGTCCAATCAGCACCAAACTTCATATGTTTTATAAAAGCACTGGCCTGAAGACATTATCATCATGCCAATGTCCAGTTACAGTCACAGTGTCACCACCTGGCAGCAGGAATTTTGGCACATATAAACAACTTTGACATATTCCTTCTATATTTACCATTTTAAATGCATATTGCACACCGTTCGCTGTTTTCCTAAAGGCACTAGGTGGTGGTGAGCTCGGGTACGAGGGCCCTTTCAATACTGCTTGCAAATTAAATTTTATATTATTATTTTATTTTCAGATTCTTAGATTTTTCTCTTTTTTATTTTAATATATATATATATATATATATATATATATATATATTTCTATTTCTATATTTCTATTTCATTAATATGTAATTAATAAATGCTGTTCTTTTTAACTTTCTATTTTTCTATTTATCTATTCTAAAAAATAAAATAAAACAAAACGCACACAAAAAAAACACAACATGGGTTCCATAAAAATATTCATATTTCAACAACAGTAAGATTTTTTTTTTTTTTTTTTTTTACCCAATTCAGTATATTACAATGATTTCTAAATGATCATTTGACACTAATAACTGAAGTACAGGCTGCTAAAAAATTCAGCTGTTAAAAGTAATACAAATAATAACATTCTAAAATACATTACAAAAAAAATTTAAATTTAAATTTTAAATTGTAATAATATTTCGCAATATTACTATTTTTACTGATTACTGATTTTTTTCCTTTCTGATTTATTTATTTATTATTTATTATTATTATTATTTATATTATTTTTTATTTTTTATCAAATAGGCTAAATGCAGCCTTGGTGAGCATAAGAGACTTCATTCAGAAACATTCAAAATGTTACTGACACCAAGCTTTTAAAGCATCTGGGGAGACCAAAAGTTTCAGTAAATATCAGACTGTTCATTACATGAAGCTAACTTACAACTTCAGAACACATGGAACGTAGTCATATATACTGTACTAATATGGCCTTTTTCAATGACACTCGTGGTCACCATGAACTATCGTCGTTTGACAAAAAAAGTTGCAAAAAAAGGTTTCTCAAAATGAATCCTTTTTTCGTTCCTCTAAAAAGAATAACAGGATTCAGGTTTAAATCATTATTAGTAAATACAGACAGAATTTACTTTTCTAGAGCTTTCAAACTAAATGTGCATAGATATGGACATTTGTGCTTTGTTGTTTTTTAAAACAAGAGTTTCTGATCAAACATTTGCATTTTTATCCGGTAATGAATTCTGTTTATGTTTGCCCCGAGGGCACCATTAGCCCTGCTGGATCTTTTTGCAGTGCACCATCATCAGCATTAAAAAAGGACAGAAGACGGTTTTAAACAAAGGAGAGACATTACTGTCACTGTTTATTCATTGCCAATGCCAGGGCTGATGCGACAGATGTGATACACAACGCAATTATCGTAATGGAGGACTGAGCACCGGCTCTCGTTGCACAAGGACCTCTTCACAGGCCAATCAATAGCATGGTACGAGTCGGCTCTCTGGAAAACATCGTCCTCCTCTGTGTCATTGAGCGCTCCTTGTAGTAATAAGCAGCCGTCGTGAGGCTTTTGATATCGCTGCATAACCCACTCGGTTAAATTAAACATATTTTGTTTTCTCAGTGTGTCACTATGACAACGTCGAGTGTTGAGGTATCCGTTACGATCGTGCGATCGAACCGCTTCGAATTTGCCAAGTGCACAAGCGAAGCTCTCCACTCCGGCTGCTTTTTCTCTCAGATAAAGCCGAGGTAAGCGGTCTCAACAGAAGCACTTTCCCTGTGTCACACCACACTCAAAAACTCATTAAACCCAAACAAACACCAAATTCTCAACGGAATTGTTCTAGGTTTCTCTGCTGGGCCTGTTTCTCTCACATTACTTCTTCGCTAAGCAGGACTGTTTATCCCTGGCTGTTTATGTGATTATGGTCCGAGCCCTTATGTCTTTACTTCGCGCTTTCATTTGGCTCCAGGGCTGCCGTGGCAGAATCACTGTGGTAGATTTGGATGACCCTCATTCTGATTAGCCATTGATTTCCCATAAGGCTAGAGTGACACTCCTACAGATCAGAGCTCTGCTAATAAGCAGCGTAAGCAATAGAGGAAGTGCAATGAAGGCAATGATAAAGCCACACAATCTCAGCACAAGAAGCGTTAAAGATGTGAGGGTCTAAAAAAACCTGGGAATTGACAGTTTGCAAATTCAGGATGGATACAGAATGTGGCTGTCTAATTACAGAGAGACAGATCTCACATTTCAATCCAATATGATCAATATGATGGATCACAACAGCGTTTGGCCTGAAAGCTGCTTATGCTGGTGGCCGTTTCAAGACTTTCATCAGTATACACAAAATAAAGGTGCTTTGCGATGCCATAAAAGAACCTTTTTTGTCTAAATGGTTCTGTGAAGAACCTTTAAAATCTGAAGAACCTTTCTGTTTCACAAAAGTTTCTTTGTGCGTTCTTCAGATTATAAAAAGGTAAGAAAGAGATGGTTATTTAAATAACCTTTGACTGAATGGTTCTTTGTGGCACCAAAAATGGGTCTTCTATGGCATCACTGTGAAGAACCTTTTAAAGCACCTTTATTTTTAAGAGTGTATGGGCACGGCCCCCCATCTAAAAAAAGCCCATATGTGACTCTGGACCACAAAACCAGTCATAAGGGTCAATTTTTTGAAATTGAGATTTATACATCATGAAAGCTGAATAAATAAGCTTTCCATTGATGTATGGTTTGTTAGAATAGGACAATATTAATAATCATAATTTTTTATAGATATAAAGTTCTGATATATTTATGGTAGGAAATTTACAAAATATCTTAATTGAACATGATCTTTACTTAATACCCTAATGATTTTTGGCATAAAAGAATAATCAATCATTTTGACCCATACAATGTATTTTTGGCTATTGCTATAAATATACCTGTGCTACTTAAGGCTGGTTTTGTGGTCCAGGGTCACATTTATTGAAACTATTTTTTAAATACTGTTAATATAAATGGATATTAATCTTTTTTACCTGCAGAGAGCTGTCCGCAAGCTGTACACACAATAAGGAGCTGCTTCTTCACTGACAAACAACTTCTCCAAGTTATGTTTCCTACGGTAGACTGAAGGTAAATATCGACCTCATCCAGAGTTCTTTTCTGTTTTCTGTCTTACAAAACATCCCAATATTTCATTGTCAGAAATTGCTGCAAATAATTCAGCGTGTAAGTGAACTGTCCTAATGAAACAAACGAAATCGGGAACAATTTCAGACCTTTTTGAAAATCTGTTCATTGATCAATCGATCAATGAATGGCTTCATTTGTGAACTTGGCATGGCTAGTTCTGATTCTAAACACCTGACAGGAAACACACACCAATTGATTGCTAAAATGAGAAAATTATTCTTGTGTTGTATATATACAATAGTCACAGTGGTGTTTCACTGGGACCCGAAAAAAGGGTCTATCGACGCCCCTGGTCAAAATCTCGTGTCAAGAGGAAATACCCTGGTATTAAAGGACTAAGTCCACTTACAGAACAACAATTTACAAATAATTTACTCACCCCCTTGTCATCCGAGATGTTCATGTCTTTCTGTCTTCAGTCGTGAAGAAATTATGGTTTTTGAGGAAAGCATTTCAGGATTTTTCTCCATATAATGGACCTTATTGCTTCCCCGATTTTGAACTTCCAAAATGTAGTTTAAATGCAGCCTCAAAGGGCTCTAAACTGGGGCTCAGCTGAGGAAGAAGGGTCTTATCTAGCGAAACGATCTGTCATTTTTTTTTTGAGAAATAAAAATTTGTATACTTTAAGCACAAAAGCTCGTGTTGCACAGGCTCTGGGATGCACATCCACGATGCTACGTGGGTCGTTCTTGAACGATTCGTTCATTTTGAACGAATCTTTAATGTGACTCGGGAAGAACGAGTCATCTCGGGGACTGATTTGTTCAGTCGTGCATGCGCAACATCCTATTAGGTTCTGCACTGGAATTAGTTCGAGTCTTCGGGTTTTTCGAGTCGTTCATTCATTCATCTTATGGGGCTGTCACGTGATGCTGATTTTGCTAAAATGAACGAAATGAAAAAAGATTCATTCATTTTGCTGAACGAGACTCAAAGGTCCGAGTCGGTAAAATGATCCGAACTTCCCATCACTACTACGAATCACATCTAAGTTCATCATCTGTGTATTCCAGCTCAAAAAGGTAGAGTATGTTGAAAAACTCCATCTTATTTTCTCCTACAACTTCAGAATCGTCCGACATCGTTGTACCTTTTTGTTCGTAAACAGCGTTTGACTTACTTGCACTTTCTTAGTCTTTGCGCGTTCGCTTTGTAAACACTGGGTCTGTAGTTCCGCCTATGTTCTGCGTGACCTTTCGACGTGATTCAATAGTAAGTAGCGTTGTGAACACGTATCCCAGAGCCTGTGCTACACGAGCATTTGTGCTTAAAAAGAAAACAAAATGTTTATTTTCCGAAAAAAATTACAGATCGTTTCGCTAGATAAGACCCTTCTCGGCTGGGATCATTCAGAGCCCTTTGAAGCTGCATTTAAACTACATTTTGGAAGTTCAAAATCAGGGCACCAATGAAGTCCATTATATGGAGAAAAATCCTGAAATGCTTTCCTCAAAAACCATAATTTCTTCACGACTGAAGACAGAAAGACATGAACATCTTGGATGACAAGGGGGTGAGTATTATTTGTGAATTGTTGTTCTGTAAGTGGACTTCTCCTTTAAGACTTGCATGGCTTAATATAATGTAAATTATGTCTCTAACTAGTGGATAACCCATGAAAGATTTACGTTATTTTAAAAAATCCACAGCGTTTTATACAGCTTTTGAACTATGGGAGGCACCGTTATTTTGATGATGTAAAATGATTGCACTCGGTGACCCACTGGAGCTACATGTTGCTATTTTTACCACAACACAACTCGGAAAATAAAATACCGATACAATGGCCACAGCTACTTAAAGATCTTACAAGTGGCGATGGATTAAACCAAATCCCATACCATCGATTTTTCCCCTCAATGAGTCTAAACGCCCTTGGATATCGATGTGAAATCCGTGCTAAGAAACTCTTTTAGTGGCTGCGGTGTCATAAGCGTCAGCATGTTTACATCCTGGCAGGATGGCATCTAGCGTTTATTGCCTTTGCTGTTTGTAAGCTCTTTCAGTAGCTGTGGTCTACTAAAAGCCCCAAAGGCATCAGGGCTAAAGTGAAGAGAATAAAGATGTGGGTCTTTAGGAAGTTTTATTCGTCCACAGGCATCTTCCCTTTCTTTTCTCCTCTTCTTATAGCTAGGAAAGCAGTGAAGACTTACATCTCTTCTCTTACTGCCCTTCGACGGAAAATTACAACCAAAAGCAGCACAATATGGCATCTTATGAGTATTTTATTTTATGAGTTATGAGTTGTGTTGGGGTAAAAATAGCAACAGGTAGTGCTAATAGCTCACAGAGTGCAACCATTTGACATCATCTAAATAATGAAACCCCCATAGTCCCCCATAGTCCCCATAGTCCAAAATATTTATAAAACGATGTGGATTTTTTTGATTAAGGTAAATCTTTCATGGGTTTTCTACTCCATGTTTTAGTAAGATACATCATTTGCATTATATTAGGCCATACAAGTACCCAAGGTTCCTTTTAAATTTACCAGCTAGGTCCCTTATTATGTGAAAAAGAAATGGTATACGATTTTAACCGCCTTGTATCACATGACACGTCACTAAATGAAGCTATGCACTACAAAATGTGTATTTCTGGATTAATCCTCATGAGGTAGCACAAATTCATTGCATTGCAACTTTCCTGCTGCAGTAACAAGTGGGCAAATGTCAGTAATTCACGCAGGAAAACACGCAAGCTCTGTTATGCGACTAGTCTGATATTTAGTCTAATGTCAAAACATTACACAAACCTAATTGCTGCTTTTCTCACCACCAGAAGCATCATGCCCATTCAAACGCCCCCTCAGATTTATGAGCCAAGTGGATTTTTGGATTTTAAATGCAACTTCCAAAAATAGTTACAAAATCATGTTTCTTTTCTAGAATGTTGTGGTGGAAATCACCTTTTCACTTGTCTAAATTTGATCAGTCCCATCTGTGCACTCTCCACAGATCATTTGCTTTAAACCGAAAAGTCTGTCATCATCTGCCCACCCTTATGTTGCTCCAAACTTGTGTGCCTTTCTCTAGTAGAGGATGTCAAAATGTCAAAACTGTTCTTTTCCATTCAAAAGAAAGCTTGATGCTCACTGACTGTTAAATTCAACTGAAAATGCAAAATATGATATTATAACATTTTTTTTAATATAAAAAAGTATAAAAAGTAAAAAAAAAAAATTGAGACACTTTTCAAAGTAGTTTTTTAGTTTACATCTATATATTTCATTTATTTTATATATTTGAAAACTATCTATATAAATTTTATTGACGTATATTTTTTTATTTATATATATTTATAAAATACATTGTAAGTGAAGTTGACAGTGATTATTATGCATATTAGGATTTTAATTTGTTAAAAAGCTTAATTTATTTAAAAGTATATTATTATATGTATTTGATCACAGCTAATTTTGGAGTTACCAAGTAGCTAACATAAATATTGAGTAAAACATTATACTTTCTATTGGATTTCATAACAATACTGTTTAGTATTGAATAATAGATGAAATCTTTTTTGCTGAGATTGTTACAATGCATTGTGGGATTGCCTTATCCACAAAGAATATATATGCAATCCTGCCTCAGCCAAAATAAGCTATCTCAAAAGCATGTCTAATGCGCAAAAATAGTGTTTAGGTAAGCAGTACACACTAGTTTTTGAAACAGCCTAAAGTCACAATCTGATTCTAAAATTTCAGCTAAACTCCCTTGAGAGACACGGCTCGAGAAGCTGGACAATCTCAACAGGTGGGCTGTAGGCTTACTTTTCTGATGCAATAGCTGAGCAGTTTTAAGAATGAAGCCATGAGATATTACACCATAAAATCTGTGCGGTTCCACAATGGCAGAATTGGATCAGCCACACAGCCTGAAGCTGATGTTTGTTTCTGCACTAGAATCGGGTTTTTAAAAAAATGGACCTATGTGTAGCATCTCACTACTCTGACATGCTTCCTTAGGCCTGGACGGTTGGATAACTCCTACTGCTTTCTCAAACACAGCTGTCTAGCAGGCTGAAAGAGAGATATAAATGGAGGTGGACATCATGGCTCCATTCCAAAATCTAGCGAGCTGCCGACATAGACTAAGCATTGCACTTTTGGTCAAATTCTAAGCCTGGCTGACATGAATCCTTCATTGAGAAGACAATGTGATAACATTGTGAAATATTATTACAACTTAAAGGAACCATTTTGGATACATTTTAAAATGTCATTTATTCCTGTGATGCAAAGCTGAATTTTCAGCATCATTACTCCAGTCTTCATTGTCACATGATCCTTCAGAAATCATTCTAATATGCTGATTTGCAGCTCAAGAAACATTTTAAATGTTGGAAATAGTTGTGCTGCTTAATATTTTAAATAAACCATCAAGAGACTCAAAAACATTTAAAAAAAAAAGTCTAAATTTTTGAGTAAGTGATTACATAAGGTTTTATGATATCTCTACCTGATGATAAGAGAGGTAAACTCCTTTCAGACTTTTAACTAGGCACACACACAAACGCACACATAGCTGACCTCGCTAGACCTCGTGCAGACTTTCAGGCAATTATTCAGACAGCTAATTAGGTCATTTGCCTCCTTTAGGCCCCGACAGTGCAGAGGTATGAGACGCTACAGACTGACCCACTGACCCTCCTGGCCCAAAGCTCAACAACAGAATCCACGATTGGTCCAGTGCTTACCTCAGCGGTAGATGTGCCAGCCACAGAAAACTCCTGAGGTGGTCGCCAGTCTCTAGAGTTCGCTATAAATACCGAAAAGATTATGGAACCTTCCAGAACTGTGGAGTGAGATCTAATACTCTTATTGTGCAGTTAAACATTCTATTTGGAATGTGCTAGATAAATCAATCAAAATTTTTTCATAAGTTTAGAAGCTTATGAAATCAATACTGACCTTAATTCCTGTTTTATATATATTTATATATTCCAACACTAAATAAAAATTGCGATATGTGCTTGCAATTCCGTGTTATAGAGATAAAAACTCGCAATTCTGACTTTTTTTTTTTTTTTGTGACATCCCCCTTTAGAATCTGCAAAATGGTAATTATTTTACCAAAATAACAGGGTTAATACAAAATGCATGTTATTGTTTATTTAGTACTGACCTGATTAAGATATTACACATAAAATATGTTTATGTATAGGCCACAAGAAAGAATAATAGTTGAATTTATTAAAAAAAAAAAAAAATGACCCTGTTCAAAAGTTTACATCCCCTTGATGCTTAATACTCTGTTGTTACCTGAATAATCCACAGCTGTGTTTTTTGTTTAGTGATAGTTGTTCATGAGTCCCTTGTTTGTCCTGAACAGTTAAACTGCCTGCTGTTCTTCAGAAAAATCCTCCAGGTCCCACAAATTCTTTGGTTTTTCAGCATTTTTGTGTATTTGAACCCTTTCCAACAATGACTGTGTGATTTTTCACACTGAGGAAAACTGAGGGACTCGTATGCATACTATTACAGAAGGTTCAAACGCTCACTGATGCTCCAGAAGAAAAAAAATCATGCATTAAGAGCCGGGGGGTGAAAACTTTTTTAATTTGAAGATCAGAGTAAATTTAACTTATTTTGTCTTGTGGGAAACATGCAGCTATCTTCTGTAGCCTCTGAAGGGCAGTACTAAATGAAAAAACATTTAGGCTTTTTTTTTTTTTTTTTTTTTTTTTTTAAATCGCAAAATATAAACTTGCAATTCTGAGGAAAAAAGTAAGAATTGTGAGTTTATATCTCGCAACTCTGACTGTATTTTTCAGAATTGTGAGTTTGTCATGCAATTAAAAAAAAATAAAATAAAATAAAAATTCCTTCATATCAACATGGTTTATGGACATTTTCTTCAACCATTAAACACAAAAATAAAATAAAATAAAATAAAATAAAATAAAATAAAATAAAATAAAATAAAATAAAATAAAATAAAAATTCCTTCATATCAACATGGTACACTGAGCCATATTTTGACTTTTACTAGGGTGTAGTTTTAAGATATTTCATACCACCTAGTTATGGAAAGAGTTGAATGTTATGTTGTTTAATATTGTTAAATGTAAAATATGATTTTTTTTTTTTTCCTTTTCCTTTAGGCTACATTTAAGAAACTTACACTTGCTGCACAAAACACAAAGTAACGGTAGCAATAACTGGATAATATTTTATTTCTGTAGCTAGCAATGCCAAGGTCATATGTTTGATTCCCAGGCAAAGCAGGAGAAAATAAAATATATACCTTGTAACTTGGTTTGGACAAAAGCGTTTGCCAAATGCATAAATATAAATGTAATGTAAATCATTGAGGAAAAAAATAATAATTCAGGCAAAGAAAAACAAGTTATCAAACTTGACAACAACAACAAAAGCAACAGTTCAAATAAACCAAATATGCAGCCCTATTAATTATTCATGCCCCAGTGCATACTGGGAATACCTGCATTGTAAAGTTAAGTAGATTTTACTTAATTTATACATTTGACATTTACCCAAATCTCTGCACCATGGATTGAATATTTGAGAACTCATTAATATTTTAAAAACCCTAAGTAATACTTAGTTGCAGTTCATGCTTGAACTAACCTATTGACAGAAGTAAAACAGACTGTGAATGTCATTTCATACTGGCTTTAAACCACAGTAGGCCCAGACGGCTGCCATACCTTGTCTATAATGATGTGTTACACAAGTATACAGAATAATAGAGGCTGGTGACCCTGAAGTATGAACATTCGCATACACTACAAGCACACACACACATAAACCCACACTGATTGTGTCAGTAGGGGGCAACCCGCTATGCCCACCTCAATCAGCACCTATTGAATTCGCAGACTCCTTTCAGGAAGGCCGGATGAGTTGCCCTTCTCACAATATGTTGGTGTAACTGAATGTATTTCTTGAAAAAACACCCAAATGACCACACGCACCAAACAAATAAATGGAGTTTCTAGTTCACCCAAACTCAGACACTAATATCATCACTCAGACTCATAAAAAGAAAGAAAAAGTATTGTCTAAGGGAACACATTTTCCACATAAAGTGAGCCTTCTCTGTGATCGGCCATGTGACATTTCATCTGTTCTCCCTCAGGGTTCTGTTGATGCGTTGTGTTACCTCTGCCTCTAACGCAGGAGTCTTTCTCTCCCCCCTCTTCTGCCTTCATCTATCCATACCAGGGAAAAAAGGTCAACCGCACCATTATTTTATCCTGAACCTTTGGCATAACATTTATACTGAAGGCAAAAAATATCCACCAAAGTGAAATATGAAGGGAGGGCAAACAATAAGAGAGCACTATTGGTTAAGGCCAACTGAAGCTTTGAAGCCGTAGCTAAAGAGTTCAAAAGCTCACTGTGCTGTCTGGCAATTGCTTTGAAACACTGAACATAATTGGAAATCAGGTTGAAACTTTAGTTTTATTGAAAATAAACTAAAAAGCTTATAAAAGTTCTATTTTTTTTTTCAGTACAACATCTAATCAGATTACAGTAAGGGCCCAGTGTGAGAGAGTTCGCAATGAAAAATTTATATTCATTGATCTTGTACATTCATTTTACCTCTTGAGAACATAAATGTTTGGGTTTTATGATGCATTGTACATATGCAAATTCTGCTGATTTTGCAATAAACAATAAACAACTGCACAAATGAATGCACACAAGTAAAAATGTAGCAATAATAAGTAATGTTTTGCATTGTTTTTCAGCAAAAGTGTGTTTGAATTTATGGAATTACTCATTTGTTCTACTTTTTATTGTAAAGAAAACATGAAACAAAACAGAAAACTTAAAATGTAATGAAAAATATATAAATATTTCCAGCAAACATTAAAATACATGACTAAATATAAAGAAATATTTACTCTTTTGTGGTGTGGCCAGTAAAAATGTTAGCAGGGCAAATAAAATAAAATAAAATTAAATTAAATAAAATTAAATTTAAAAAAATAATAATTTAATTGCTTTAGGCCCATAATCAAGTTTGTGAAACTTATTTGCCCACAAAATATGTAAACTTAAAATTTCTTAGTTTACATATTACATGGATGTTGAAGTATAATACATGAGTACACAAAAAAAAAAAAAAAAAAGTCTTTTTCAAAAGGTTTATGGACTTTGTCTTCAACTATTAAACACTAAATATAAATTTCACAAAATCCTAATTTATTAAAACAGGTCACTCTGGTTTTTATTTAATGTGATTGGCTCTGCAAGCAGTTCTGCCTAGCAACAAGAGAACTAATGCACTGATTGGTAGAAAATTACAAAAGGCAGGTCTCTCTTCACTTTGTCTGACAAAAAAAAAAAAAAAAAGATCTTTTAAGATCTCAGCATCTTCACTTACCAGTTTAACTTCATTTCAATGTTTAATGTTTTAGTGAAAAGGAAAAATTTAATGAAGTTTGATGTAACTGTAATAGAGATCAGCGTTTGCTTTAGTTGGGCTTGTATTTAACTTTTCTTAACTTTTACTTTTTTGTATGAAATGAAGATGAGATCTTGTGAGATGTTTTTTGTTTGTTTTGTTTGTTTTTTTTTACACACAAAATTGTGAGAGACCCGCCTTTTGTAATTATCTACCAATCAGTGCTTTAGTTCTCTTGTTGCCGGGCAGAACTGCTTGCATGGCCAATCGCATTAAATAAAAGCCAAAGTGAGCTGTTTTAATAAATCAGGATTTTGAGTTGACAAGTTGAGTTGAGTATGCATCATATTTTACGTAAACAAGTTACACTAACTTAGGTTTTTGATTTATGGGCACAATATGTAAAAAAAAATTAATAACGTTTAGTCAAGACTACTTATTTAAGTAAAGACAGCATTTGGGTTTACAGTGTGACATAATAGCATTTCGTTCCTGTTGTGCATGACATTGAACCTCATTGAATAGTACAATATTTTTTTCAGTATTCTTGTGAGAGATATACATCATTTGTTTAAAGATTAGTTCAGATTTTATAGAATAATTAAAAATATTGCAAAATCAGCCAAATGTTTTAAGAGTGTATGTAAGTATTTTTAAAATCATATTATTTTATTTCTACAGCAATCATTTTGAGGGCCCAAGGACATATACAGAAGTGGTAAACACAGAGCAGTTAACTTTAGTTAATGTTTCATATTGTGCTGCTGTGAGCTTTAAACTCTAGAGATTTCCTTTTTAAAAAATCAAAGAAAAATCACTTAAAAATAAGAGAATCGGTCAAGCTGGCACAACTACTTTTAGTCCGAAATCAACGGAGGACATTTTCCTTCGAGTGTTCACATCTTCCTGAGCAGACAAATCAACGTTAGTGCATTGTAGTACAATAGCGTGACCTTATCAATCAGCGTGAGTCATCAGTCACTCTCAAACACATCTCAGGCTAAATGCTAAACCGAGTTCAGCAAAGTCATACGAGGCTGGTGTCTGAGAAGAGGCCAGACTTAAATGTTTTTAAATCCTTTAGGTCTATTCTGCTTATCTTATGAGAGCAGGCAAAAGGAGCAAACTCAGTGTACGAGATAATGAAAGAGGTAAGGGGATAGACAAAGACATACCAGGAACAACAAAACAAGGGATGACCACCCATGGATTCATTGGGAGTCTTACTTAATTACTTCCTTAATCGATCGTGCTCGTTGCTGCTTGGTCAGTAGAGACGGCTGGTACGTGGCCATTTATTGACCTGCATGTTGATTGTGCATTTGCTTTGCTGTACACAACGAAACTATATGGCTTAAAAGAGAAGCTGGGGAAAAGACAAGGCCCCTTTTGAGCTCCATAATAAAGCGGATTTGAATAGTTGCTTACTTGAAGGTATTAGAAATTCTGTGAAAGTGTTACAAAATAATATCTACCACAATTACTTCCAGACTGTCAAGAGTCACCTAGTGTCTACCAATAAATATTCCATTTTTTTTTTTCTGTTGGCCACTTGCCCTAAGCTTTACCTTACCTTTACCTTACCCTTACCTCACCACCAAATTTATATATATGATTTTTTTTTACATTTAGCAGTGTATTTTTATATATGCTGTTACAATAGGATCTTATATGATAATGAGACATTATTACAACAAGATTTTTTGGTAATTCTGTGTGAAAAGTTGTGAAAAGTGCTATTTAAATTAAAAAATGGACTGGATTTGCTGAAACATTTATACTTCTAATTAAATGTTAAATTCTTTTGTAGTTAAATCTACTTTTCTAGTTTTGTTTTTGTTTTTCTTGACAAAAAAAAAATGTATTCTTTTTTAATATTCTATTAAAAATAAGAACTCTTAAAAATAAGAAAAATAAGAATTTTGATACTATAATGTTGATCTCTTCCAAAACACAGAAACATACAATCTCTAGCATTGGTATCTAGACAGTTTCTATATCATAGCCTCCTCATGACCATACACAACTAAAATGCAGGCAGTCAAAATATGAAAAAAGTATTGTAAAGCTATTTTAGCAACTTGTTTTCTGGAAAAAACGGCACACGAGTTTGACTGGAAATTTATTATAAGTATTATACAACCTCCATACGGATACAGTCCTCATTAAAAGTGTTTAAGAACTCTTCAATTAAAATGAGGCTGTATTCATGTGTCAACGCTGCCCTTCAATCTTTCGAAAGCTATAAAAACCTACTTTACAACTTTTTACAACCATGGATACACCAGTCCAAACACCTTTATAGCTCTCTGCTCTCTCCAAAATCTTAAATATCAAGTCTTTGGAAGTGCATTTATACTTGGCCTTGCCATCTTATGCAATGCCACTTCTGACCGTTGAAAAATTACATCCCATTGCACTGCATCATCCTCCACTTTGAGTCAGCTTTTTGCAAAACTGCCATAGTCTTCTCATACTGAATAATCTGAGTAACCTGCCAAAGACTGAAGACTGAATTTCATTTTGGTTTCTTTTCTTATTCTTCTTTATCTTATTTGCTCTTACAGACGCGCTCTATTCCTTCACCTCTCCTTTTACTCACCTTTGTCATCCGTCTTTGTAATTCAATTTTTAATGTCTCGCTACATATTTCTTTTTCACCGTCTCCTTTCTTCATCCTTCGCTCCACGCTCTAAATCAGTCTTTAAGTCGTGACACTGCACAATATTGCCAGCGATTTGCCTGGCAGATGCCTTTATCCAAGGCCTCTGTTTCCACAATCACATTAGCCATTAGTACAGCTGGGGAGGCACTGGAGCGAATCAGGTTAAGTAGCTGCTCAAGGGTACAAACAGTAGAGGCCCACCTGGAGTTCAGGCCTGCCTGACTCACTTAAAAGTACACATACTTATGCATTTGCATGCTTAGATATGCACACTCATGCACGCAGACGTTTGCTAATTCATATCAGGCTGTCTGGGTGAGAAAGCGGTTGAAAAAATGGACACTAGAAAGAGAGAAAGAGTGGACTGAATGGAACGTAGCTGGCGAGGTGGCACTGTCAGTTCAGTTTAATACACTTATGTAACCCTGAACATGATAGAGTGAAGAAGAGAAAGAAAAACCCTTTTGTCTATAGCATTTCAGCTGCACTGAATAGCTATCTTAGTTTCTTCTAAACAGCATCCTTCAAAGGCCAGCACAAAGTTCAGCACTATGGAAAATAAAGGGAACTTCAGGACCACGGACAGCTCTCAAAACTAGCTCACAGAACTGGATGAATCCTGTATGAAGACACACTTGCTGTCTTACTGTCTGTTCGGACTGCACAATTCACAGACTGAAATTTCAACTCAATCTCTAGACATACAGGGCTCTCCAAAAATGTGGAAATGGATTAGATTAAAGCCAAAATTTTGGATATTATCAGCATAAAGCCTTCTTAATCATTTGGCATAAATGCATTAAAGTAACCGACACTGAAGACCAGCAATGATTTATGTTTGATTGCACCTTGTAGATGAGTTTCTTTCTTCATCGGAACAGATTTGCATAAATTTATCATTACATCACTTGCTCACCAGTGGATTCTCTGCAGTGAATGGGTGCCATCAGACTGAGAGGCCAAACAAACGAAACAAGCAAACAACTGTTGCTTCTAGCCAAAATACAAGTCCTCAATTCATAATATTGCTTTATCTAGTGCAAATCTATCTAGTCTCGTCTTGACTTTTTTTACTGGAGGAATTGTTATTATGGATTATAGACTTTGCCCAGAAAAATACAGTTAATGTTAAAACGCCTAAATGATAGATGTGTTTCTTACAAACGCACATCTTTTTGCCTCACAAGATGTTAATTGATAGATATGAGTTGTGCTAACTACTTATGGGTTATTGTCATGTTTTTATCAGCTGTTCGGGCTCATTCTGATGGCACCCATTCACTGCAGAAGATCCACTGGTGAACAAGTGATTTAATGCTACATTTCTCTATTTTTTAAGATTATTCAGTCAACCACTTTTAGAGTTTTCCTGATTGATTGACAGAACAATGAACCAATCAGAACACAGTTTAGAGATGGCTTATAAACAGTGTTGGGGGTAACGCATTACAAGTAACTTGAGTGACGTAATCAGTAAAACTTTTTCAAGTAACTAGTAAAGTAATGCATTACTTTTTAATTTACAGTAAAATATCTGAGTTACTTTTTCAAATAAGTAACGTCAGTTACTTTTTTCCCCATTTATTGACTGATTTTAGTTTTCCCATTTATTGAGAAATCGGGAGTAAGATGTTACTGAAGTTCTAGAATAAATGTTAACATGAATTAATTCATCTCACTAGCAAAAAAACAAAAACAGAACACATTCAGTATTCCTTAAAATGAATAAAACCAGTTAAAAGCAACTCAAAATATGACGCAAATCTGCATATTTTAAATGTTAAATAACACAAATATCCTTTATGTATTTAATCCCATTTTATTAACCAGTGTCTTTGCTGCTGACCTTCAATGATCCAATTCAACCATACTAATAAGCAAAAATTACTCTAGATAAACATTTGTGCTTCATTTTTTGCTGAAGTGTGTTGAACTTTCTTCTTCTGCGTTCTACTTTACAGAAATGAATTTACTTTTCCTTCAGCCTGAGGTTTATTCATTTCACTTTTGGTGCGATAGGGCTTTTACGTTTGCCAAAATAGAGCTTTTTTATATTAAAAACAAACAAGCAAGCCCTGCCCAGATTTAAAAAAGAAATGCAAAAGTAACATAACGCATTACTTTCCATAAAAAGTAACTAAGTAATGTATTTAGTTTCTTTTTTAGGGAGTAATGCAATATTGCAATGAATCACTTTTAAAAGTAAATTTCCCCAACACTGCTTATAAATAGCTCTAGTATTTTTCTATGTTCTGAACTCATTAACTTTTCTATTTTTATTTATGTTTAAAATTATTCTTTTGGTAGCATACGTTTTCATAGTTTGTTTTACGCCTTATGCAAAGCCACCATAAAATCAAAATTTGCCTAGAGTATTTCCTAACTTTTGGTGGCACTGTAGCATAATGAGAAATTAATATTCCAATTTTTTTTTTCTTTTTTTTTTTTTTTGAAAATACTTAAAAAGTATGAAAGCCTGTTTCCATCGCTGGAAAAAAAAAAAAATATATATATATATATATCTTTCTATCTCACAGTTTTGACTTTTTTTTCTCATAATTGTGTGATACAAACTCACAATTCTGACGTGTTTATCAGAATTGTGTGATATACTGTATACTCACAATTTCAAGGAATAAAATTGCGAGTTATAAAGTCCAATTTTGAGGAAGGAAAAAAGCCTGATATGTTCTCAGAATTCCAAATTTATATCTCACAGTTCTGACTGTACTCACAATTGCATGGCATAAAGTCTGAATTATGAGATATAAACTCGCAATTATGAGAAAAAAAGTCAGAATTGCGAGATATAAACTTGCAATTGCAAGAAAAAATTCAGAATTGTCAGAATTGTGAGATTATATCATGCAATTCTTAGAAAAAAAGTCAGAATTGTGAGATAAAAAGTCGCAGTTACCTTTTTTTTTTTTTTCAGTGGCGGAAACAGGCTTCCATACAAAGGAGCTCTATAAGTATCATTATCATCAGATGATAACATCAAAAGAAGTTCAAGGAAAAATACTTTTCATATTTAACCTACAGTCAAGAAAATGTAAGCAAGAAGGTGATGTTCTTTGCCTTGTGTGTGCAAACATAACAGCTCTTAATAGACTTGTTAACCAGTAAACAGAAGAATAAACTGCTATTTAAGCAGCATCTCTTGCACTGACTGAAAGTCATTTTGCTTTGTTGCATTCGAGTCTGTTGCAAATGCAAACTTGAGATTGTAACAATAAATAAATCATTGCAATAATAAGATGACGCAAATAAAATTTGTGACCGAGATTGAAACGTTCAGATAAATGGTGTGACAACAGACGGGGAGAATATGTGAGGAAGAATGAATTAGTTGACACAGAAAACGAGATGGATGAGGGACGGGTGACGGAGGGGGAGGAGAACGAGAACAGAACGCGGCCGTCTCCGTGTGATCTCACATGCCCCGTGAATAAAAACCTTGGGAAAAGCAATTAAACACCAAACAAGGATACATGACTGCAGCTAGTCACATTGATGATAATGGATTATCTGGATAATCAATGTGCCCATAGCAGGGCTACTCATGAATTAATCACAACCAACACGCGAAAGCAAACAGAAACAGCCTAGTTTTACTAATGTCTCCCGCTGCCTAGCAACGTCGCAGCCACAATGTGCACTCAGCACATCGCCATCATTCAAAACCCCAGCCAAACGCGTCTGATTACAGAAGACACATAAAAGACACGTAAACCTGCACATGACGTAATGCCGGCAGCAGATAAAAGAACAGCTTACTTATTATCAACAGATATAAAACCATTTGAAGGGTCAGACTCAGAGCAGACGTTCCTCAAACACACGTGTTGGAGAAAAACTTTGATTTTGGGACAAGACGATAACATGAGGGTCTAGAGATACACAGATACGGGCTACGGCAAGTGAAACAGTTTAATACTGGATGAGAAATGGACTCTAGAGGCAAAAAGAAAGAACGTGATTGACAACAGTTGCAATTGACATGGCATAGTATGCACAGACAAGTGCAAGGACGGTAGATACAGCGACTTAAAGAAGTGATAGTTCTCCCTCTCTCTCTCATCCCCTTTATTGCTGTCACCACAGCAACATGCCTGGAGGGGACACAAGAGAGGCAGCATCCCTGACAAAAACAACAGAGAAGGGGAGCAGGGATTGAAAGAGGGAGAACACAGGAAAGAAAGAAAGGCAGAGAGGGGAAGAGTGATGCTGGGAATGACAATAGGCCAACATATGAGACGAGAGAACGAGGATAGACCAATTAGTCATACATCATTGGGTCGTTTCAAATGTATAAACCTAGAGGTTTAAAGACACTGCATGAAGTGCACAGAAATTCAATTTCTGATCGCAATAACTTTTGGTGAAGTCCAAGTCTTTGCTACCTAGTCAATAAAAGACTTAGTCTACTGGACAAAAGTTTGCAATAATTAAGATTAAGTTTTTGATTAGTCTCTTATGCTCAGCAAAGCTACTTGTACCTGTTTTCCATTTCAACGCATTTTAAAATATAATTTATTCTTGTGAAATCATTATATTATGCTAAAATGGTGGTCAGTTATTATTGGTGTTCAATTTTTAATAGTAGTTTATTATCAGTGTAAACAGATTCTGCTGCTCAATTTTTTTTTGGAAACATTTTTTTCAGGATTCTTTGAACAGAACAGTACCATTTATTTAAAACAAAAATCTGTTGTAGAATTGTAAATGTCTTTATTGTCACTTTTGATCAGTTTCAATGTGTCCTTGTTGAATAAAATATTTTTTTTTTTCCCTTTTTTTTCATATTCCCTTAAAGTTCCCTTTAAGGGTGGGTTTAGGTGTAAGGGATGGGTCAACAGTGCAACTATAAATGTAATTACAGAAAATAATTACAGATGTAATTGCATATAGGTACTTCTTAAATTTATGTACAATGTAAAAACATGTATGTACACAATAAGTGCATTGTACCAAATTATTAATTTAAATGTAAGTACATAGTAGTTAAGGCCACCTAATATAAAGTGGGACCAGAAATGTTTCTTGTCTATTATTACCTAGTCTAAAAGGAGTCTAAAATGACTTAAAATAAACGTTGAGGTGGTGTAACTTTCCAAAGATTATAAATAGCAAGAAGTTTAATCAAAGGGTGGAATTATTGAAAAAAATTAAAGTTTAGTCAGCCAAATCAAACTGTGATATAACCAAATCAGTTAGGCTATTTGTAGAAAATGGTAAATAATGCATTAAATGATTTCTAAGAAATTGGCACACTTTAAACTAGATTTTTCAAAGATTCATCCTTTTTATCATCATTTGTCATTGACCCACATATCAAATCCAAACTCTGAGAAATGTCGTAAAGAATAAAAGAACAAAATAAAAAGCAGCTCTATCAAACAGTTAAACAAACTAGAATTATTTAGGTTTATTAAATATATACATGTCTTATTAAGTGAGTGGGCGGTGGGGGCGTGGCCACTACTCGGGCAACCGCAACCCGTCAATCATATACTGTGGCGGGAGCAGAAAACGAGTGTCAGTGAGGACGCTTATGATTGCCTTACTTTTCCTATTACTGTTTGACATCGTGTGTGCGTTTGAAGAAAAACCACAGTAAACGCATAGGGGATTTCACAAAAGCTCACAGAAGTTCATTGACCGCAATATATAGCGGTGTACGTTGACAAAATCGTCTTTTACACTTACTGAGTCGGTTATTTCTTTTTTTTTTTTTTCTCCAGTCGACGCCAGTCACCTAACCAAAGAGACACCTGCCGCTGACGACGCAGGCTACTCTCTCCTTCTCTCTCCTTTTCCAATCTCGACCGTCCATCGACAGTTCATTGTACCATTTTCTTCGTTTGTGGAGGATTTTGTCACAGAAAGGAATAATTCAATAACTTGTTTCAGTAAATTCCAACAGACCTGCTCAGGATGCCTTGGATGAGCGTCTCCCTGCCATGGAGTTGCATTCGGGAAAGCGCGAAGCTCTGTGACTGAACAAACTAGCCGTACTGCGGCACAGCTTCGCGAAATAAACGCTTTGCGACTGTCAGTCCACTTGCTGAGTCGGAGGAATGTTGTAAAAACCGCTAGTTTTGCGTGGGACTGGGGGACTGAGAGTCGAAGAAGGCGAAGAGACCACAGCAGGTGCACGTGAACGCAGGAATATTATAATGGCTCTCGCGGCGGTTTCCCTCTACCTCCTTGCGCTCGCCTGGACGAACTTGCGCCCGGTCCACGGGAACAACCGTCACGCCGTGTACTGGAACAGCTCAAACATCCAGTAAGTGGGTTCATAAGTTTTCTACAGCTGATATGGGGAGATTTAGGTCCAGTACGACGGTTGACGCGTAGACAACGCGGGAGAAAAGACCGGTGAATCTCACAGATACATGTCCAGAACATATTTCACCAGAAAATCACAAGAAAAAAATAGAAATTGTTTTCCTTGATGCTATTTATGAACATTTGAGATTTGGCATAATATGACATTATTTTAATGGCAATTAAGCACATTTTCATACTAGATTTTAATATAATTTGTCCGTTTTCACACCATTCTTATTTAAAAATAGCAATATATTTTTTTTAATCAAACGAATGTTTCATTTATATAAATATAATTTTGAAATGATTTATAACCCGAACACGTTCTTGGCAGGTTTCTTGAGATTCACCTGAGTTTTGATTTAGGTTACAATTGTCTCGTCACGTGATGCACATTTCGACAGAGGAAGTTGATGAAGTGCCTCCTGATTGAGACATGTTTGCTTCAGCCTCCAGATTGATTTATTTCTTTTACTGTCACAGGACTTGATTGTGTGGATTGTGTGCTGACAGGTGATAATTCACATTATCTGACAGCCCAGACTGGATAGCTGAATAATCTGTGAGGAAAATCAGTGTGCTTTTCTTCACTTTTTTTTTTTTTCTTACATGTTTTTTCTTCCTCCTCCCCTGCTGCCCTGTTCTCCTGTCTAGAAGAGCTTCTATACTGTAGCTTTTCTTCAGTTTAATTTCTTTTGTCTGTAATTACATGAACTGTAGGGGTGATGAATGAGAAGTCTTGTGCCTTTAGTGTTATTATCTTAAGATTAATCACATTTATCTCTCCTCTGATAAAAGGGAGGGCGAGCAGCTCCTCCCTTTCCCCTCCACTCATGTCTATTTGTATTCATCTCATCCACTTATCTCCTGGCTATATTCTGCTTACCCGTTCTCCTCTTGTTTTCTGTATCGCTTTCAGTGGTGCTTTTTAGCTGTATTTTCCTCTTTCATCTTGCAATTGATATGCATCACTATATGTGATGGAAATGGTATGGAAATATTACTTGTATTCAGACTGAGGGTCAAAGTATGTGGCATGAATGTCAGTGAGCATTGCGCTCCAAACATGGCTTCGGCATTACTCAAAAGCCTCTGGAGCAAACTATGGGCCCAACAAGCACCAGCTGCAGCAGCAATTAAGTGTGTAAGAGAGTTTGTGTGTGCGTGCGTTTGTGTGTAGAGAAGATGAGAAGAGAGCCTCATTAATACCCAGGTCCTCATTATCTTAACCACAGCATCTTCAAAGTGCACAGCAGTCACACGTTTCCCTGCGTGTCACATTCTGTTGATGCTGTTATCTATTACCTTTAATTATCCTTTGTGTTTGAACGCAAGTTTTGGTTAGATGTCTACAGATGTCTGCTTATCTGCATTTATACGGCAAGATAAGAAGTAGGCTGTATAGAATAATTCATTCATTTTGTTAAATTATGTTTGGCTCGTGATATATGAAGTGTAGACCAGTGAAAGGTTTTAGCATGTAAGTCAGGTTCAGAAAAATGTCCCACATTTTTTCTTTTTCTTATCACACATACACTGCAACTGAATCAGGGTGTCAGTTCACCATTCAAGGTTAATCCTGTTCTGTACACACACAGTTTAGTAATTTTACAGGAGTGAAACTGGATTCTCAGGGCTCTATGCTTACTTTTCTTTTTAGAAGCACTAGTGCTCCTAACTTAAAACATTTAGGAGCACCCTAATCAATAATCAAAAAATCTGATCAAAAATCAGCTTTCCCATTACGAGGTGGTATTTGAGTCCTTAAAGCTATTTACAGGGGAATTTTGTTTTTACCTTTGTAATGGCATTTTTCTAACTTTATTAAAAGTATGTAATCTTTTATGACAGTTAAAAAAAATACTATTTTTTAAAGCTTTTTAAAATTTCTAAAACAACAGAATAAGAACAAGCAGAATAAGAGTAAGTTACCAATAAAATGAAATCAGTATTAACAAAATTAATTTGTACTACAGTGGTGGCATAGAATGGCATAGACCACAAAAGTGGCATAAGTGCAATCAAATTTATAAATTAATGTTGAGATTCATTTTTTTAAATATTACATTTTTAATACAGAAATATTAAATGATTTAAATAACTGAAAAGATATTTAAAAAAAAAAAATGAAACTAAATCTGCCAGTAAGTGGCGGCAAGTCACTGATTTAATTACTGAATCATATCATTCATTTGATTTGTTCAAACGGCTGATTCATTCGGGAATAAAGCAAGTGACTGTTTTTATGAATAGGAAATGGAATCATTGACTCACTAGATTCGTTTAAAAATGCATGTTCATTCATAAACGAAACACCACAGTGTTTGAATGGAGATGAACAACGGCTCAGTTGTGACTTGTTTTAGACTATTTTTGATGATGAAATAGAGCAAAATCATGCAATAGTGTTATAGACAATGTAAGTCACTTGATATTAATACAACAGTTAAATAAACAGGAAGTTTCCTGTTTATTTAACTGTTGTATTAAATCAATATCTCATTTAAAACCCCCTTAAAATTCTTAAAAGCTGTCACTCATCTTAGATTTCACAAAATTCCATTAAAATCAACAATGCTCTCTACACTGCACAATGAATCTCTTACTTACACTCTCTCTACACATTGTTCATGAAAGGATTTGTGAGATATGTCTGTGATACATTACTCAACGTTGCAAAAACACATAGAAACTGAAGCTCCCCTCAGTGCAAACACAAATATGCTGATTGGGTCAGTTGCACACGTTGCTCCTAAATATTTTTTCATAGTCGCACGCAGTAGTTTTGTTGATCGCACTGTAGAGCCCTGATTCTCCAACTGATTTAAATGTGTATGAGAGATGCGTCTCGCTTTTTGCAAGAAAATCGCAGAGATAGAGCGCGGTATGAACTTGTGTTGCTAGGTCTTGCTAGAAACAAACTGCTGAACACAAGTATCTGGCAATTTTAGGAGTGAGTTGTGTCCCATACACACTTGGAACAATAATTTAGGGGATTCATTCCTGTTTTCAAATGCAGTTGTCACTCCTCAAACTTCACAATTTTTTAAATAGTGGCGTTTTTGAGAACTAGTGGTGTTTTTTGCTGTTATTGTTGCATATGAATGTTTCTAAGAGTTGTGCTTGTTCAGAACTCAGTGTCAGGGCGTTTGTACCTGCATGTCTCTGTTAGTACAGAGTCTATTTCTACTCCCACACTGGGAGAAGATCTGTAAAATAATGCGTAAACTGACCCAGATTGCAGGTAGCCGAGGAACTCTCTGAGGCCTTACGGCATGAATACTGATCCCAGATCAGTCCTGAGAGGCTTAAAGCTTCGGGCCACACACTACTCAGAAGCGCATGCAGGCATGGTACAAACTGGAGCAACAATCTCCCAACCAACCAGTTCCCATGAGCCCCTCAAGGGCATGAGAGTGTTTATGGCCCAGTGGGTTGTCACAGTTCTAGGTGAGACCCTCCTTTTGCTCTATCTGGGAGCCTAATGCTCGGTCCGGCCGAGGTAGACGAGTTAGCGGTGGAGCGCTTCATATGGGCTACCGTAACTGGGCTCGCATCCCGATGCTCACATCGCCAAGACAGATAAAAGCACAGACTGATAAAAGCGCTTTCATGGATGCTGTGAGAAAACCTTGCTCACGGAGTCTGTTTGAAATCTCACTGTAAAGTCAAGTGAATAGAGGATCATCAATCATGTGAGATGATGTGTCTGGGGAAAATGCCAAATCTGAAGAAGTCAGAAAGAACGCGACTCCTGGTGTAATACGACAGAAATTCACACGGAGTGCTTGAGATATGTATAAACAACCAAAACGAACACGTACGGGGTGTTGATTCGGATGGTGAAGATGAGTCAGTAGCACACGGCTGGGCTTTGATTGCATCTGCACGGCCCCATTAGGAGGCAATGCTCTCAGCTTCTGCTGGCACTGGCACTGCAACCCAAGCTCATTACAGCTGTCCCAGCTAATGGAACACACACTCACACACAAAGTCATTTAGTTGGGTTCTGTCCAACGCACACGCAAAGTCCCTCGCAAACAAGTGTGCATGCTAATGTACTTTATGCGGATCAACTGACTTGTAAGCAGAATGAGAAGAACATTCATGCACAAATGTGACAGGAAAAAGCCACCTTTTTACACACGCGCACACACATCATTGCTGCTCCCAGATTCTCTGCTAATTAGCGAAGTTTGATGTGGAACATGTGTAGCGGAGCGAGGTGGCCGTAGGGTACATTTCCTGTGGCGCCGTGGCCTCTTACACCCTGCACCAGGTTGGTGTCACGGCCCAGTATCAGAGCAGGGCCCTTTAATTGGTCAGCCTCTGTCAACATGATGATAACAAAAGAGAGCCCTGCTCTCAAAGCTCTAGGCAACAGTGAAGGACTTATGTAAGGGGAGATTTACCTTAGAAGACAGACAGAATGAAATGTAAATGTGCTCTGAAAGAATGACCATACAGACTAAAACACGTTGCGACCTTTAAGAGCAGGGTCAAATGAATCTGCAACTTGCTTGTAGTGAATTTATACTCACCTGTGGTGTTGCTGAATTCAATTTTTGTTCCCGTAATTGTTTACCCCTGAAGTAGCTCTGAGACTTGATGACTTGATTGCTTCAGCCAAACCAGCTAAGGTACTGATTTACTGAAGGTTGAGCAGAGAAAAGCCAAGTAAAATTATTTTCTAACACAAAATCTGAAGTTTAATCCGGTGGCCCTGGAAATTTGGACACTTTAAAATGAATGAATGTCTTTTATATATGAAGAGTTCAGATGCAAAACCAGCTAAGTCCATCTGACGTCTTTCTTTAAAAAATGCATTTTTATCAGTCTCAGATGTATAGGTTTCTATGTAAGTACCGGTACTTCTGATTGGGCTGAGGCTGGTATTTTAGTGAGTTTGAAGTAAAAGTATTGGATGGACGTATAATATGTGTCGAGAGCATTCACTCAGTATCATTATCTCATTTTTGACCAAGATGGCTTTCATCTGGTTTTGCATCTGAACTCTTCATATGTAGCACACTTTTTAAAGCAAAATAGATCATGTTCATGTTAAAACAAATAAAAACATATCTGCATACTTTCTAATTGTCAAAGCTTGTGTAGAGTGATAAACTACACCTGAGTGTACTTGAGAAACATCACACATTAAAAATGACTTTGACATCAGTTGCTTTAAAAGGGGATACGAATGAGCAAGATTTGAATATATTTTAGAATTTTGAATATATGTGTAGATGCACTTGTTTGCAGACTTGGTTTTATATTTTTAATTCAGTAATTTTCATTGATGCATTTTTAGGTATGACCAAAGTGTCACTATGGTTTATACATTATTGTCAGATAATTTTTTATTATATTAATCTTCCATTTCTTTTTTGCATGTCTCTCCCTTAATGCGTACAAGTTTTGAGCGACTCATTTCTTTTGGGTCTAATTTAAATAATATCACATTGTCTGTAGCACCATAAGCACAAGTCTCTTTCATTATGGGTGTGCCTAACCTATTTAAACATTATTATATACAAGTAAGTATCCTATATGGGCCTTTCTAAAAAAATTGGTATAAACTGTTGTCCCACAACCAAAAAAAACAAAGAAAAAGAAAAAAGAATTAAAAAGCATTGAAGTATTCAGATATTCATGTTTACTAAGATCCTTCTATTATCTATTGAAACCCACAATAATATTTAAAATATCAGTAAGCTTAACAGTGTTTCCCCTAGATTCACAGCTTTTTATTGTGAAAAATTTTAATCAAATGAAAATTAAACCCTTTTATTTTTTGGCAGACAAACAGAGGTTTACTGTTAAAATTAATACATGGAAGAAAATTTGTGTGAATATTTTGTTAAAATGTTGAATTTTTCCATTTTTTTTCATTGTGCAGTTTTTGAATTTTTTTCTACAATTAAGTGGTAAGTCTGGCTGTAATATTTTTTTATCATTTAATTGTTTTATTTAAATTGGCCAGAAATAGAAATATATAAAGGCGTACATTATACTGTACAAAAGTAATACAAGAGTAATATATTTCTGTGACACGTTAAAACATACTTTTATTTTGACAGGTTGCTGTGAAGTTTTTGTGTATACAGTTTAATATGATGCTAGTTTTCTCAAATAAAACTGTAAAATTCACATGAAATGACTCTCACAGCAGCTCTGGAGATGAAATTCATGTGTTCATGTCGTCATTATTATTTGTGTAGTAAACAAAACCGTGTCTCCGCCATTACTTCACACAGATCCAAGTGGAACATGCAGGATTCATATCTAAACCGTCTTTTTGCGTTTTAATATTCACAGACATTAGTCCATATTGCGATTGGAATTAAGTGACAGACCCAGTTTTGATTTACTCATCCAAATTCCGAATTGACAAATTCCGTGGCATTCCCCATTATTCCCCGAGACTACCCCCTACATTTATGATAAGGAAATATTCCTGTTTTCCTCTCTCGCATAGATACAAGGTGAGTAGATACAGTAGGTCCCATCATTTTGAGGTAAATGTTTTCAAAAGTCTGAAAAATCAGTGTGTAACTTTAGGGAACGTCATTACCAAACAACTTTTTTCTCCAATTATGAACACACTTTTTGGGTGCATTTTTTTTGGGTGCATTCATTTAGGTTTTAAATGAGTACAACTGTTCAGAACTCTGCTAGCTAACCATGTGCTAATTAGCATTGTTGAGCTAAGATCAAAAGTATCTACAATTGTTTGTTACGATACTGTTCGGTTCAATGTATTTTCAAATCTTTTACAAAGAAATATTGGATTCAAAATACAACAAATCTCATAAATCACAAATATTGTTGAAATATTGTTAAAATTGTAATTGTCATTGATTTACCTGTTAAAACCTTTTAATAAAATTACAAAAATATATATTTACAAGGTAGGTGTAAGCAAAATCTTAATAGGCCATGTAACGCTTCTTATTAAATGATATACTACTGTCTTTCCATAGTGACAAATTTGGGGAGAGGACAAATATTCCAAAACTTTCTGAAAATACAATATGAGAATTAACTGCACAATTGGAAATGTGTACCTTGGATATTATACAATTTTGCATACAAATAAAATTTGGAAAAAAAAACTTTTTTTTAAGAGGTTTCCAACTCTGACTTTGCACCAACTCTGTAGAATGGCCCATGAACGGCATGGTATCATTGTGAATTAGGGCCCAAATTGGGTAAATAAAATCAAAAGATTCCTTTTCTGCAAGCACTTGTCTTGAACTTTAATACATCTTACTTTGATCTATATTCTAGCCTGATATTCTATATTCTAACCTGTACTCCTGAATAATCTTGTAACTTCGTATTACAGCACTCCTCATGATACTGCCTACCTAAGATGAATCGCTTTGTTGTATTTCTCATTTGTAAGTCGCTTTGGATGAAAGCGTCTGCTAAATCAGTGGTTCTGCACATTTTGTATGTCTCCCTTATCTGACAGAAGAAGTTCAGATTGAGCAGCTCCCTGCTAACAAGCTGCTGATCTAAATCAGGAGTGTAAATATAGAAAATATAAAATATGTAGTGCTGGGGGAACCTAGAACTGTTGAGCACCATTGTGCTAAATAAATCAATTTCATTTTTTTTTTTTTAAATTTGGATTATTCACTTAAAAATGATTGACACAAACACACTGAGGCAGTTAACTTGGAAGTGTTAAAATATTCCCACTAACACAGACACTATTGGCAGTTGATGTATTTGAGCGACCACAGTGCTCTCGTGTTTTTCTGTTACGGTGAGACAATTCCAGACATAAAGCTTTGATTTATTTTCTTTTTTAAAGCATAAAATCAAATTACAGAGGTGACACTGCGATGATACTAGAATTATGGATTGTTTCTTTTGAATTAGACGATACTAAATGTATTCTTCACTTCTACTAGATGAAACAGGACTAGGGGGTGGGAAAACCAGTGGGAAAGACTAGGAAAGTTTTTATATTTAGCGCACAATCTTCTTTGCTACAGAGCAAATTATCATCTTGACAAATGGCTTTCCTGGGAAATGGAGGCATTGGGTGGAGTGATCAATGACCGGCTGAGCAGGAGGCTTCCTCCTGCAGCTCATTACAGTCACATATATCCTATTAATGAAAAAAACAGACAAAACTCACACCGAAAAACAAGGTCACATGCAGAGTACAGTTGCTGACAACTAAAAATGTCCGCTCTGGTAAGCAATGCATATGAGCACTCTAATTATGGCTTTGCTTAGTAAGTTTCCTGAATTATTTGAATGCTTTCGCATTCTTCTGAGATGACAGTTTGTTTGAATGCTTTCCTTTACAATACGTTCAGACACAGGTCAAGAATACATTTAGTATAGTTCAGGAAAGAGTACAAAAGTGATTTAGGGATTTGCATTTTGGTACTTTTGACTGCTTGAATTCCGGACGGATAAATCAGCTGCAGTGGGACGTTGGGTAAAAGAGCAAGTTCTGTCTAAGCTATTTTTATATTGTTGGCCAATGTAGATTTGCGTCAAATGCACGCTGAGTTTCTTACACTAGGGGTGTTGCATATTCAAAACAGTTAAAATGGTTCAGTTTTAAAAGCATGTCTCAAAACCCCTGCATGCCTTCCATTTCATCAGTTTTACTTCATTAACTATTTAGCTGTTGTCACATGTCTTTCCAAATTGAGTCTTTAGTGCTGTGACCATCCCAGACTGAAAGTCACCATGTAGGGGTGTTGATGCACTGTAGCTGTCCCAAGGGTGTCACACAAAATGCCACCATAATCAATCACAAAAGTAATAAGGGAATGTTATGAAGTTGTGCAATTATTGTGTTTTCATGGCTTATCATTTTCACTTGTTGTGCTTTTATGACAAGTGTAATGATGATTTTGTTGTTGAATACTGTGATTTGCTGCTGTGTATGATGCAACTTTGATTTAACATATGTAATGTTAAAAAAGGATGTATATGTATTCTTATACCCTCGAATGTCTTCGTGAAAAAAATTAATGAATTCAAACCCTGGCTCCCCAAGTCAGTCCTCATGCCAAGGGACTTAATTTGTGCAGGTAGATAAAATCTATTTCAGTCTTTGGGCATTTTTTTTTTTTTTTTTTTTTTGTGCCCAAGAACAAGAGAAAAGTCAGTTATTGATGGAACGGAACAAGGAATAAAAATATTACTGGAGCATGGAATTATTCAAAAGGTGTTAAAAGAAACCGAGACTGGCAAATTAATTAACACAGAGAAATTAGGAGCAACAATGAAGATTGGAAAATTAATTGGAAATGGGTGCTGTAGAATGTGAAGTTTAGAAGTATTTTTCCCCTAGAAAAGAAGGTTAAATTGAGGATCGTTATTGAACCACATGGTTTCAGTCATGTGGATTGATGCACTGAGGCAAGCGAGCATGTGCTGTGCTAGTCTGTCGCCGTTATGTGGTGGCTACGCTCTCAAGAAAAGAAAAAGACAAGTGGATTTGCCAGCTGATTACATGCAAGGCTGTCCATCTGGCCTGGCATGATGGCAAAGTCTCTGTGATTCTGCATATCAAATGCACCTTATTCCAGCATTCAGTATTCAGTCATTCATTGCCAATGAATTACTACGGATACAGAGGAAGTAGGAAATGCCTATTTTTAAAATGATTTGTGCATTTGAATGTGTGCAAATTGAGTTTTCTCTCGCTCACTATCAAAATTCCTACAAAGCCCAATCAATCGCAGTGCTAATCAATGTGTGATGTACTTGAGTGAATCTTTAATGAGCTGGAAGCGTGATAACCTGTTTTCCCGTTGGCCCCAACAAGGCTGGATCATTCTTGTAGAAATGACACATCTGTGCTTAACATCCCCCTGGTCCTCTGCCTGCTGCATGCATAAAGAGAAAGACTGCCTCTGCTGTCTGAAAGAGCGTACGCAGAGCGCTTCGGTGGATGTATCTGTCCGACCTGTTCCTTCTCTTTATTTTCGGCATGGAGGATGACAGTCCGTAAGGACCTGGGTGAATTCCCTGCCACGGTGTGACTCATGCCTACAGCCTTTGCCAAGTAAAACCAACGGCTCGCTGCGTAATTTCTCGCCGTTCCCTTGGGAAAGTCAGATTGAGGAAAGGCAAGGTGATCGATCCGGACTGAATGCAGGAAGGGCCTCTAGCCTCCAAATAAATATATAACCATTAAATACGAGGCCTTTGGTGCCTGAAGAAAGGTCGATTTCAGGCCTTGTGATAATCAATGCGCAAATTCATTTTTTTGCTTGAATGTGACACAGTGTGAGAAATACCAATTAGAATTGAAAGCGGAGTGGGAAGAGGGGAGGAATTGATTTGAATTTGAGAAAAGAGGGTGTAAAGCTTGGCTCTCTCAAACTCTCTACCCTGAGGTCACCCCCTTCAGACAACTGAGGAACAGAAAGTGAGAATGCATGAGAGATGGAAAGCTCAAAATGATGGTCAAATGGAAGTCATCAGAGGAACTGAAGAACCCACCTTATTCTTCAATGCAGAAGTAGGCCTATGGGCGAGACTTCCAGTTCAATAGTCGCGATAGGGAAATAACGAGAAAAATGACATTGTTCAGCAAACGGTAAAACTTGTTTGCATTATAAACAAATGTCTGTTAATAAGTATGATAATACATTAAAATAATATGGTAAGACACACCAATTTTCAATATCAAGCAGCAAAACAAGTTGTTTTGTACAGCGAAAAATAGCTGGACGCAAATGAGACCAGAAGCCAAAAATAAGGTGGATAAGGTTTTATGAAGACCTCGTTTACATTTATTACGAGTGTTCGCCAAGTCAACCATTACTATTACTCGTATGGTGTTTAGGCAGGTCCTTAAAATTGATTTAATTTGTATGAAATTTAAGGCCATAAAATGTCTTAAATGATACAAGAAAGCCTTAATTATTATTTCAAGAGGTCTTAAATTTGGGGACAAAAATTGAGATATGGCTTAATGTGATGAATAATCTTCAAAAAAAGCTTTGATTTTTATTAAACAAACATAAGCACTGCACGTTTTAAAGTCAGGTGCTGTACTGCTTTGTTTACAGTCTTTATGAGGAAACCACATATATCTCTGCTGTACCAAAATTTCAATTCAATTTCAGTTTGCAATTTCAATAATTTTTGTTCAGACCAAAATGAAAATCGACCTGTTTTTATGCTGAAAACACACAGTTGTAAATGTGAACTGGTGGATTGACAAGAAGATTGTAAAAATATACATTATAAAAATCTAAACAATTAAAATATTTGTTATTTAATTAAGAAAATAACTGATTGATAATTGTTTAAATTAATATAATAATTGATACTTTTGACTCATCCATTTTCTTAAAAATGGTTTAAAAGTAGAAATGTGAAGTTAATTATTTTATAAAACTTTTGTTTTTATAAAAACCTGTATCTGAACTGTAAATCAGGCTTTTTACAGTCATTTTACAGTTTAATATGTTACCAAAGACCAGGGTAGGGATGCATGATATTGGATTTTGCCGATATGCCTGTATTTTTTTTTAACTAATTTTGGTGATAGCCGATGCCGATACCAATATATTGCCTTTTGTTTGGAAACAACACCAAGTCTCTTCTGTGTAGAAATTATAAGCAAAATATTTTTTACTTTGGTTAGTTTTTGACAAGAATGCATTTTTTTAGAATTAAATAAACAATAATGAAGTACTTTTATAATGTCAGTTCATTGAAGCTTTGAAAATAACTATAAATAAACTAAATAAATTGCTGCAATTTATTTATTTATTTTATTTTATTTTTTATTTTTTATTTTATTTTTTCAGAAAAATGCAGTGGTAATTATTTAATTTAGAGGTGTAATTTTGTGATTTTCTTTTTTTTTTTTTTTTAAGCTATAGCTTCTGACCTTTAAATCAAGGGGTGTCTTGGAGGTCCACTGTCCTGCTGAGTTTAGCCCCAACCCCAATTAAACACACCTGAACCAGCTAATCAAGGTCTAACTAGTCATACTAGAAACTTTCAGGCAGGTGTTTTGGAGCTGGTTGGAGCTAAACTCTGCAGGACAGTGGCCCTCCAGGGCCAAGTTTAGACACTCCTGCCATAGACATTGCCCTATCCTGCTCATATGGTATTTGTTCACGTTTTAAAAAAGTTCAGGTTTTTTTCTTAAAGTCTTAAAATTGAGCTTAAAAATCCTGCAGATATCCTAGTATTACAGTAAATTTAGTGAGTAACTTAGTCTTCACTGTTTGTCCCATGAACATGAATGATATCTCAAACAATGCAGCTTGAGAAGTGTGCTGTTACTTTCCTGAGTGATCCGACAATTTTGGCCTGCCAGACAATAAAATGTGTTGAAGACTTGGAAGATTGCCAGCAATGCCTCAACCACTGAGAAGGTGGTTTGGTGGGTTTTGTACAGGCAAGCACCACTTGTGTTTTCTTAAATGTTAAAAACTAGTTAAATTCATTGTCATCATTGGCTTATTCCAGTTGCTTATGTGTGTACAGTATATTCTAATCAAACATATCTGCCTGCAATTTTCAAAGCAATCCTTTAGACTTTTGTTAGGTATTTAGGCATGTTTGATTGGGGATGGAGCTAAACTCTGCAGGACAGTGGCCCTCCAGGACCGGAGCTGCCCATCCCTGACTTAAATGGACTATTTGCATTGGCCTCACAGCACTTCAAGTGCTTCTGTCAGGTAGTTGTACAAATCCATCTAGTATAATCACTGTAGCTTTCCACCTTATGTTGCTATAAACACACAGAAAAGCCTAGTGGAGTTTGTTCAGGCTTAAGTCTGGGAGCTCAAAGCTAGTACTTTGTTGTCTGCAATATTTTGCTGTATTCATGCTGAGGTCTAACCCCATACCTGTCTACCTCTTAACAAACACTGTGTTATGGCCCTTAGTCGAAGTAGAAGGCATACCTATTTTATGTGAACAAAATCTAGCCTGTGAAGGATAGAAATGCATTAGGCTGTGGTGTTGTGTACCTGAGTGTTAATTTTTCAGGCCACAAACCATTGAAAAATGCATTTTTAATAAAACTGATGGTGAAAGTTTTTTTGCTGTTTCTTAAGGCAAGAAAACAAAATGTTAAAGACTTAGTTTTGGCAGTTTGTGAGAATTTAGAGTAGTTATTAAGAAAGTATTTCTCCAGTGTTTACTGATGTGTCATTTACCTGGCTATGGGATAATTAGCTCAATTAAACATTTACAGCAATGTATCTAAAAGTGTTAAAGACTCTGAATTAGCTTGATGAACTTAGTTTTCTGTCCTGTGTTGACAAATTTCCTATTCAAAGAGAAATGTGGGGTAATATATTTCAAAATGCTAGTCTCGTTTATTAATTTATTAATTTGTTTTTAATTTAGATCACAGCTGTGTACAATCTCACTTACTAATGCTAGTCAGAACTTGCTGATATTGGCTGGAGGGACACTCTCATTTTAAAGAGCATTTTATTACACACAAATATAAATACAGGAGTGCAGGATGAGTCATCAGTATTTCTGGCCCTGAAGATAAGAACTGTATATTATAGAAGCTTATTTGCTAAAAATTAACCTATAGACGTATACTAGAATATAAATGACCTCAAAGCACACAGAAATGGACTAAAAGCCACATTTTATTTCACTTTCAAATTCCCCCCAGGGGTCTCTTTTCAATTACGTCAAAGTGAAACCATTGCAGTGTTTTTAAGGATTGTTTTGACCCATGTCTTTCGCTTCACTCCAGGTGTGTCATGTGAAAGAGAAAAACATGTTCCAGTGGACTCTGTTTGTTGTATGAAAGGTACCCGTGTGTGTGACATCACTCCCTTGAGTCCTCCTGATTGCCTCCCTGGAGAGCCACTGTCAGCACTCTGACCTAATCATTGAACTTGTCACAAGGTCAGGTGATCTGTATGCAGTTGTCATGGTGACCATGAAATAACAAAAGAGCTTTGCACTTGTCGTCTTAGTCACTGACAACTGTAAAGGCACTGTATTCCACTACACGACTATAAGTGCAGTGGAATGCTTGAAAAAGTCTGACACGGAAGTGCCACGGGATGTTAATGGTGGAAGAATAGCAACGCAACATCTCTCTAGAACAAGGCGAGCGAGAGTGCACACGAGTGCACATTTGACTTCAATCGCCATCACAAGCCATTAGTATTCCATCAGCTCCAAGGTTATGGAGTGTTCACTTAACCGAAGCGCCAAATCCTGTAGAGATGGGTTTCCCACTCCTGACAGGTAAAGCCAATTCCAGACTCAATGATTTGAATGCAAATGCCGTAGTGGAGAGCCACCCCAACTTCAAGTCCCATTGCTTTGTTGTACAGTATGTCTGTGACACTGAAGAGGTGCCTATTATTTTCACTGGCTAGATAAATTGCTTTTGTTCTCAAGATGCAAATGTTCATACATTGTAATGTAATGGAAGTCACCGGTACATGGAGTCTAATCAGTTGTGGAAAACACATTATGTAATCTTTTAATAAATATTCTGCATGCATATTAATTGCCTTTTATTCTGTGTTTGTGTGAGCATGGAAGGAGCAGAATCTGTACATTTTCACAATATATATTATGTACATGTCTGTTTTTCAGAGATGCACAATAAGTTAGGAGACATTGAGCCGCTAATTGTTTTAAATATATTGAATGTTCAATTGTGCATGCTCATTTTAAAAATGAAAAAGGTTTTCATTTCAGCTGTATATTACCTTTGCTGTGATCTAATGCGCTTTTAATCTTTAAATCCATGTAACAGTGTTATTAAATGATTAGTGTAATCTTTTAATCTGAAAATGAATATCTATTTTTATACTGTACATTGTGTTGTGATGCCTAAATTCACTTGTAGGATGTGAAATAGATTTGTAGACGTATTGCTATCAGACAAAATTTTTATATTAGTGCTTCATTATCAGGGCTCCAGACTGAGACTAAAGCGTGAAAAAAATATTAATTTGCGAGTGAAGTTTTTGCTGAGGTCACCACTGGCAGCTATATAAATTTACATGTTATGATCTAATAAACTGAGACGATGCGCATCAAAGTTAAAGTGGAAGTTAAAGTTCTCATCTTTGCCGAACAGCAGCGCTGACGCACACCTGCTAAACGCAGCTCCATTTGTGCAGCATGTGAGACATTGAAAATGGAGAAGTGCAAGGTAAAAGTGCACAAAGGCAGTGTCTATTTTGTGCACAACTTGAACAAACTACAACTAGGGATGTTCATTTCAGTTATTTTTCCTAACCGACAGCTGACGCTCGTTCACCGATTATTAACCATTAACAGGCAAGATTATTTCAAACTAGAATTTAATTATTTTAGAAAGGATAAGTGTCTGTGACCTGTTAAAAATACCAAAATTTGTTTTCCAGGGATTAATTTTACATGCGCAAAAAGCAGTAAACAACAGAACATGAGGATTTACCATTGGATTTACATGGACATATCACATCACACACCTGCAGCGCTTCTGCATGCGAACGGAGAAAAACATAACAAAGCTAGGCTAGACTATATATAATGAATGAATAGGCCTATACGATAAATATTTTTACTTAACAAAGCAAAAGAAAAAACTGCAACAAGTAGCTAGGATGCAGAGTTTTGGTTTTGCTGCGCGAAAGGAAGACGGCTAAAAACGGCATCCGATTTTTTTTTATTTTTACAAAAGCACAAAGATTTGTTTTTATCGTGAATGTACACAAAAACAAACCGTTTACAGTTTCGATTATCTGTAAAACTAGGAGTCATTTCCACTGTTAGAAGAAAAAAAAAAATCAAGTGATCGCACCGGCGCCGCACACACACACACACACACACACACACACACACACAGTTAAGCATTGCTAACTTGACAATGCAACTTTTCCATTATCATAATAAAATACAGTCAGCCAAATATATGGAGAAAATCACACTGCCTAATCGTTATCAACGTACTGCCGTGATATTATGCCAAACAATTTGTTTTATGTGGATATTGGAATGCAAGTGAAGCACAGAACCAGGTTTACATAATAAATAATATTTTGGCATTCAAATACATCTCGAATACGGAAACATTTGGATTTGTGTCGTATGAGAGACCCAACATTAGTTTCAGTTTCGCTTTAGCCTAAATAAATTCGTTTTGGCTTGTTGTTAATATAGCCTAGCTTCTTATATTTTTCATTCTTGTTTCTTTTTTGAATACTGTTAAATTGAAAGTATTCAGATTGATTTAATTTATTTAGAATTGAAAAAAAAAAAAATTCAGAAATGATTTTTTGTGGAGTGAGGGAAACTAAAATAGCCTAGCCTATGTTTATAGTGTTTGTAAACATTTCGCGTCGGCATCAGGTCTGTTTCTGAATAATATGCGAATATTATTAATGTCGAATAATATTTCTGTCTGTTTAATAATATGCGACTTAATGTTGTAGGCCTACGTGATTTTTCTTTTTTTTCTCTCAAAAATGCAAACGTTTTAAAATATTTTGATAAATTACTGAAAAAAATGAAATGGCCTTTTAAACCGTTTAACTGATTGTATTAACCGGTCAAAATTCTTTCTGTCGGTTAACGGTTAACCGGTTAAAATGAGCATCCCTAACTACAACAGATAAAGCTGTCGGCTGTGTGAACATTAGCAATATGGTTTAATCAAATATGTTTAAATCAGAGCTCTCAATTTTATAAGCTTTTTCAAATCAAAAACAACAGAATAAGAACAAGTAGAATAAAAATGAGTTGCCAATCAAATGAAACCAGTATTAAAATTAATTTGTACTACAGAGGTGGCACAGAAGAACACAAAAGTGGCTTGTAGGTGTATTTGCATATGTTTAATGAGGCATGAGTGCAATCAAATTCATAAATTCGAGTTGAGATTAATGTTTTAAATATAACATTTTGAATATAAAAAATATTAAATGATTTAAATAACTGAAAATATGCTTTAAAATGAAACTAAAACTGCCAGTAGGTGGGGGCAAGTCACTGGTTTAATTACTGAATCATTCATTCATTTGACTCATTCGAACGCTGATTCATTCAGGAATAAAGCAAGTGGCTCTTTATAAATGGGAAATTGAATCATTGACTCATTAGATTTGTTTAAAATTGCACATTCATTCATAAACAAAACACTGCTGTGTTTGAACGGAGATGCGCAGCGGCTCATTTACTCATTGTCTTGTTTCAATCTATTTTTGACGACGACGAAACAAAATTCACACTTCTTGTTTATTTAACTGTTGTATTAAATCAGTATCTCATTTACAAACTCCCATAAAAATCATTAAAAGCTGTCACTCCTCTTAGTTCATCGCGATCTCACAAAGTTTCATTATAATCAACAAAGCTCTCTACTGCACAACTGAACACTCTCTCTACACTTTGTTTATGCAAGGATTCGTGAGTTATGTCTATGATATATTACACAACTTTGCAAAAACGCATAGAAACCTTTGAAGCTCCCTTTAGGGCAAACACAAATATGCTGATCGGCTCAGTCGCAATGGTGCTCCTGAATATTTTTTCATAGTCGCACGCGGTAGTTTTCAGTCACAAATGTGACTGAAATGGAGCCCTAAAAAATTTGATGGCTAAATAAAATGAATGTTTAGAATCATATATTCAATTTTTTTTTATTATTTTACATAACCAGCAAGATCATTGCAAATACATTTTGAATATTCAATCAGGACCGTGTGAGGTGTCAACTTTTAGTGCATATCTGTAATATAAGACTTTCATTTGCTTGAGTCACTTTTTGCATTGTCAGAGCTTGACTTTAACGGCTGTACCACTGGGTGCCATGTCTGAGATTTTCTTTCTCCTGAAGTCTAAAACGTTTGATTTTAATAAAGAGACAACCACCTCTGACTCTCCCTTGAGCGCAGTTAAAATGAGGCACTTCAGACAATTCATCAAGAAAGGGCTATTTTGAATCTGGACGTAATAATTAGTTATTCTGTTATAATTGAGAATTTGCCTATTGATGCAGTAATTATAAGATCTCAGACCCTTTGGCTGCCATCAGCACAGTAATGAGAACATCAGAGGGAAATTGAAATCTCTCTCCAGTGTTTTGCACATTCACTCATGCAAAAATGTAATTCGACTTCCCTTCGGTGGCAGTCAGGGGCGACCAGAAGTTAAACGCAACTACTTCAAACGTCCAGGAAAGTTAAAATCAGTGGAAACTTCCAAGCGAAGCGAATTCATTTCATTACGGCACGAAACGAAGTGTAGTTCGACTCCAGACGCGCAGATTAAGTGGTGTGGACGGGACGTCATTACATAGGAAATTACATACAACGTCGCTATTGAAGGGCAACAGAGTAGGAAGTCTCAAAGACAAGTTGGTGGAACTAATGCCTACTTCATTTCTTAGGTCTAAGGAGCCTACATCAGCACTCACTCCATCGCTCTTATCACCCTACATTTGTTCGGTGATTGAAAAACAAGACTGCAATTATCCTCAATGTGTCATCCTTGAGCGAGCGAAACGGGAAACGAAACCTTCATCTCCATTGATTAAGCTCAAGCTGCCTTGAGTCTCTCAGTGTCGCCCCATTTCACGGCTAAACTTGGACCAGAAAGCACAAACGGGGATCGATACTAACCCCCCTCCTCTCCCGACATCGACTTGGGCAGCTCAGGATTGTTGTGGCCGATGCTCCCTGCATGTTTCAGCCTCATCATTTACTCTTGTCTCGTGTAGGCCCGCATCAGAAATCCATTTGGCTGCCTTGATGTGTAAATTTCTTTATGGTTAATACATGAGCTTAGGCATCATCTGTCTACCCTTTACAAACATTCACAAGGTTTAATCTCTGCTATTTCCAGTGATGCCGCATACGTGTCTGACCAATCATTTGGCTTATATGCCTTGCTGCGTGCATGCAGCGCATCTCGAAAAATTGCTCGTTTGTGCAAAATAGAGCGTCGTTCATGGGTTTATCCCATTTTTCTGGGGGGGGGGGGGGGGGGTGGAGTGAAACCTGTTTGTGTTTACAATGCGCCGAACAATTTGGTTGGGAATAATGCCGTGTGCGCTTGAGTAAATTTGTGTACATTGCGAGCGAGTCTGCCTAATGATGATACTGCGGAGGACTGCGGCGTGTGTGTGTTAACTAGGAAACTCTCGGAGAGTCCAGATCTCAGATCCTAACCACACTGTGTGTGGGTGTTCTGAATATCAATGTCCTGCTGTGCTCTCTTCTCGTCCGCCCCTGAAAGCGAGAGGGAACGCGTGTGTGTCCGTTGGTGTTTGTGTGTTCTCGCACATAGGTAGCATATGCAGTTTCATTGTTTATTAAGCATACACGGGTTTATTGTTTATTTTATTGCTTATTGTGGGTTTTTGTAGCGTGTCGAGGCGCAGACCATGTAGGTACCTCAGGCAGGATGTGTGTTGGTGTGCGAGTAGGCGGATGCATCACCGAGTCGAGTGTTTACAGTAGCCTGTGTGGGTGAGGTAGTTTGTACGCAATGTCAGGGAGTCATTTAGCTCTTGGTCTTTGTAGTTGTCCGCTGCCCACAGATAAATATGTGTGAGTGTTTCCCGTTAAAATACACACTTGATACTGGACACCTAATGAGCAATTCTGTGTGGGTATGAGAGACAGGAAGTGGTTCGGGCAGCCTTTTAGAATAGTACTGCTGAAGCCCTGCGTCAATGGAATGTCCCAGAGGAAAGGGCATGGATGTGGGAGGTGTGTGTTTTATGTGTTGGGAATTGGCTTTTATGGCCAATACAAAAGGCTATGTGCGGAATGAAATATTAGCATATACTTACTGCATGCTACTCATATGCAAAGTGGTTGCAGTGTGACAAGTGTGGCATACTACTGTCTAGAAATGTTTGATCATTGTCCTACTGTGTACTATTTCTGGAAGATGTATAACAGTAAACATTTTAGACTGTAGTATGCTACAGTTTATGATTTGTTGAATGTTGCATCCACATTGCATTATTATTTCAGGAAATGTATTATTTTAAATTAATTAATACAGATATACATTTTTTGTTTTTTTTGTTATTTATTTTGCCTGTCCAGTTAAATAAGGCATGTAGATTAGCCAAAAGTTAGGAGTAGCCGATATGACCAAAAATACACTTTTATGCGAAAAGTGCGGAATCTGTGAAAATGTGAATTATTTTAACAAAATAAGAGAAATCATACAAAATGCATGTTATTCTTTATTTAGTACTGTCCTGAGTAAGATATTATAGATAAAAGATGTTTACATATAGTCCACGAGACAAAAAAAAAGCTGAAATTATTAAAATAACCACCCTCTGCAAAAGTTTGGGAACCTTTGGTTCTGAATACTGCCTGTGGTTACCTGGATGATCTACGACTGATTTATTTATTTATTTTTTGTGTGTGTGTGATGGTCGTTCATGAGTCCCTTGTTTGTTCTGAACAGTTAAACTAAGCATTGTTCTTCAGAAAAATCTTTCAGGTCCTGCAGATTTTTCAGTTTTCCAGAATCTTTTGCATATTTGAACCTATTCCAGTAGTGACCGTATGATTTTGAGATCCATCTTTTCACATTGAGGACAACTGAGGGACTCAAACACAACTATTCACAACGGTTCAAACATTCACTGATGCTCCAGAAGGAAACACGATGGTGGTGAAAACCTTTCGAATTTCAAGTTCAAGGTGAATTTTACTTAATTTGTCTTTCGGGAAACATGCAAGTATCTTCTGGTGCTTCCGAAGGGCAGTACTAAAAGGAAAAAAAAAATTATATTTCAACAAAATAAGAAAAATTTGGACATCTTCATTCTGTTCAAAAGTTTTCACCCCTCGGCTCTTAATGCATTGTGTTTCCTTCTGGAGCATCAGTGAATCTTTTAAACTTTTTTAAGCGCTGCTTCGTTTACATTTCATATATCTGCGTTTATCTTGTATATCTTTTTTTCGGTTTCTCATTTTGAATGACGATCATATACTATTAAACGCTGCTGATATAGACAGTTAAATCTTTCCACGCAGGCGCAGAACGCAGGTTAGTTTGCAGTCGGCTGTAGTCTATGTGTTGTGTTCAAGCACAGCTTTTTGTTCAGACGCTGTCAACGTGAGGCGACAACACCGACGGCTTTCGTAGCCGCTAGTTGTTAAAGTCGGCTTGGTGTGTCCCGGACTTCACCATTCCCCGCGGGTCTCCGGCGAAACTTTCTGACCGCCTGCTCCCGCCCGCAGCAAAGGTAAAACCGCCCGCGAGATTTGCGTTGGGTCCTGCGGGTCCCGCGGGAGCCCAAACCCAATGCACCCCTCTACTCATGACCACGCAAAAGACAAAGGTGTGGGATTATTTTGAATTAGAAGGATTCGGAAAAGTTTTGTGTAAATGGCGTAATATCAAATTGGCTTACAATAACTCTACTGGAGCGATGCATAACAGGCACGTCGTAGGCTTTAGCTTAGAGGCTAGCCAAAGCCAGCAAACTCTAAACGAAGACCCACTTCGGTGGTGGTGTGGGATGTCCAGGCGCTTTCTAAAAACTTTATCGGCTTTATCTCTGCATGCCTGCGACTTCACAGTTTCTGCCGAGCACCTTTTTTCATAGTTCACCAGATCACGTTTTTAATTTACTGAACAAAAACGCATGGTCTTGAGTAAGTAAAATGGGCATTTTTGCATTGTTTTGTTTTTAAACGACATAGCCTACATGACATACATTTTTAAAAGCTGTTTTAATGCTATTCCTAGATAAACGTTTTTATTGTTTTTGACTTGTTTTAATATGCTGTCTAACGTTATATGAAGATGGACAATTCTGTCAGCACAGTATGTGAAACTGTTTGCAAGGATAAACATTTCAGTCAATACTACATTTTCACATGATCTTACTTTGTGTGTTAAATTTAGCTGATATCTTCTCAGAATTAAATTAGTTATTTCACATTTTTTTAAATGGTACTTTTTATTATTTATTAAAGTAGCAATAGCTTTTGCGGTCAAGGCCATTAAGCATGGTCCATTCATAACTGCCATGCACCATTCTGATTTTACTGACAACCATTCAAAAATAACTGCTTATGTCAGAATTTTATAATCAACATATATTGTGAATTTATAAATTGAGATGAGAATGGGAATGCAAACAGATGGCTCTCTCTAGGTATTGAACACATCCTTGCACATCTCAGTATGCAATGCAGTATGCCCCAGTTGAATACTGAACATTTTGGGGAACATACTAATTCATCAGGGTATTCCATGCATACAGATCATTTACATACCATGCACAGTATGCATATTGCATAGTACCTGTTTTCAAAAATAGTAGGCAGCGTGCCGTTCCAAACCGAGTGCATTAAAAATGTGTTTCAGAAATGCAGGGGTGCAAGGTTATGATGCATAGATTTGCTTTTACAGCAACTTGGATATTCAAACCAACTTTCTGAGAGAAGGTGAGTGAGAGACAGGAGAACACATAAATAAAAGTAGGGGAAGAAAGAGAAATTGAGAGAAAGAATACGAAAGGGAGCTATAAACACATTTTTTTAAATAATGAGAGGCAGGAGGTGGTAGGATTTCCGATAAGAGGGATAGAGGGGAGATACAAAGATTGATGGAGAGACAGACAGAGCGGGAAGGGAAAGAGACAACGCAGGCACTGAGAATATTAATGTTGTGTCAGACAGTTGAGATTCTTCATAGACCACGAGCATTTCTCCCTCAAGACATCCACAACACACATACACACACACTGAGAGGTACTCAGGCAACAAGGGCCACCTATCCTCATGCATTCTGAGACAGACCTGCCAGATTCACACTGTAGAATAAATCACGAGCACACACACACAGACACACATTTAACGATAAAGCATACTCTGCCTAATGCACAATTATGGAATATTTTAGTTGCATCACCGCCGCAGTAGTCTTCAATCTGAATTCATCAGCATCTAAAACTCTGGCTGCCCTTCGTTGATTGTGGATCATTGTAATCAAGCCTGGATGGTCGTCTATAGCCTGTTACGCTTCCATCACGCAAACCTACTCAAACACAATTTTGTTATGACATACGCACACATCCATTCTTACAGGTGCTTTCCAAGTTAACGCTATGTCAGGATTGTGAAATCTCTGACAAGACCTGTCACAGGGCACATTCAGCTTACAGACAGAATAAAGAAGACAAGCAGGAGAAATGGGAGGCGAGGGAGAGAGAAAGAGGAGGGTGAGGGAAAAAGGAGAGTTTTAGATGTTCATGATTGTAAAAAGAGAGAGAATGTGTCCCGTTGTTCATATATAGCTGTGTGAATGGACAATGACAGCTAAGGTTATATCCATAGAGGAGAGAGGGAATGAAGCAAATATAGAATAATGGAACAGGAGGGGAATGTGGATATCAGATCATGGAGAATACTAAACTTAAAAAAAACAAAAAAGACTGTTGGAAAGAATACTGAGGAGATCTCAACAATAAAACGTCAATATTATCTTAAGCTATGAATCATCGGTAGGCCTACGTGGATATTCTTGAGCAGCAGGATGTTCCACAGGTCTTTGAGGCATTCTGAAAAACGCATTTTCCAATTATTTTTTATTTATTTATTTATTTTCACCCCAAAAAATCCTCATTAGTGTTATTGCATTGGACTAAAACTTACTGACTTTTCTTACACAGGGTACATTATTACCAACTATTGGATTCAATCTTTTTATCAACTTGTTCTCTTTCAGTTAGCACAGGTTTTGTTTCTCTTTTTGGAGCTGTTTGATCATAGGCCTGAGTTTTTTTGTTTGTTTTTTTTAATCCACAAATAATGCTTTGTTTCACTCAAAAACTATGGTGCATAAGCTCAGACCATTGATGCCTGCAATCAGTCAGATCCAAAAAGAAATATAGCTGCAAGCAGCGATTATCGGGGTTCAAATGCTTTAAGGCATTTAAGCACATATGAAAAAAGACAGTATTTAGCAAGCTTGTAACCACATAAATCAATGATTTTAAAAAAGCATTTTCGGGAAATCGAGGTAATTTATCATAGAAATATGATGTTTTTTAATGGTTATGATTGTTATAGCACCATCTGTGGTCTGATCCTTTAAAACTTTGCATGCTTGTTTAGAATCAATTAGTGAAGTTTTGAGTTTTCCTTTAGGCTTTATAGGATTTTGGGTAAATTTGGACAGGCCCTTTTTCTAAACGACTCCATTATAGCTTCCCAAAGGGTAAATTACAACATTTTTTTTGATAATTATTGGCCTAGAGAGTCCTGAAAATTGTACTGCAGTGTTTTTTTCCTGAAAAACCTGGGACCAGTTCACAAAAGTAGGTTTTTTACATCTTCTTAATCATATAACATATAACAAACGATTTGATTGACAGCAGTTGTTCTAGAGGCGAAGGTGTCCTATTATATGATACAAATCATATGATACAAATATCGTTTGCATGCGTGAAAAACCACGCAACGTACAATCGTTTACACCAGGGGTGGTGAACGTCGGTCCTGGAGAGCCGCAGCCCTGCAGAGTTTTGCTTCAATCCTAATCAAACACACCTGAACAAGCTGATCAAGGTCTTAAGTGTTACTTGAAAGCTACAGGCAGGTGAGTTTTATTTAGGGTTGGAGCTGAACTCTGCATAGCTGCGGCTCTTCAGGGCGGGAGCTCACCACCCCTGGTTTACACCCTTGGGAAATGCAATATCACCCCCAGTGGTCACTCTCTTTCAAATTTCTTTCAGACCTTTGGGGCCGTGAGTCGAACAGGCCCACCGAGTTTTGTTCCGATCGGCCTCTGTTAACCTTGTCTAACAGGTGCTCAAACTTCATCATATTTTTTGAGGTGCGTAAATGTCCTTGCAGACTCTTGTGGCACTTCGGACCAAGACTGTGCACAACAATTTTCATGTTCATAGGACAAATGGTTACACAGTTATAGTCATTATGTTTTTTCCTTCTTATAGCGCCACCAAGTGGCACCACCATTTTATTCCTGTGGCCTCAGATTGAGCTGTTACATAAGCGTTCTGAGTTTGGCAGAGATATCTCATTTTGTTTAGGAGTTACAGGCATTTTACTTAAAGTGGCCCTGCCCCTTTCGAACGTTTTGGCATCCCTTTGTGATGGTGAGTCAAAAGTTTAATGTTTTTTTAATAATTATTGATATTCACTCTCCAGAGAATCTTTCTACACTGGTTTGGTTCCAACCTAGGACTGGTTCGCAAAAGTGTGAAATACCCGAAAATTTTGCCAGGCTCATGATCGAATCTGAGGCCAAGGATTCCAACAACATAAGACACTTGAGCCAGTGACTGACGGTTTAAGAGTTATGAGTGATTTCGTACTTTTGATCACTGTAGCGCCCCTGTCAGGCCGATTAGGGTGAGACTTGGTCATGTTGTTGGCAGTATGAGTACTACCATCCCTCCAAGTTTCAAGTCTCTATGACTTACGGTTTGGTCTGCATTATCAGTTTTACGTGGCGATTGCTGAATAGTGACCATTCTAACAATTACAATAGGGTTGAACCTCTAAATACAAAAACGGTGCTAACTGAAACAAAAAAAGTTGTTGACAAAAAAATTTAATCCAAGAATAGATGATGATTATATAACATTACAAGCAATTTTTAAAAGGCCAGTCAGTTTTGACCAGGAACACCAAAGTACAGTAGATAAAGGATTTTCAGCCCGGAACAATGGTTAAGATGAGTTATGAAGTATGTTTTTGTAAGATTTAAATGCTCTGTGTGTTTAAGAAGCGTTACTAAATTGCATTGTGCCATAATTATGCCTTCAGAAAACAGGGTTGATTGTTTTATTTGGCATCACAAGCCTTGTGCTCAAGGTTGTAAAACTACAAGTTGCTTGTTAGGGATTTGAATGCTGATATTTACACACACACACACACACACACACACACACACACACATACATATATTTTAATTTATTTGAATTTTATCAATCATAAGTCACGTTAATGGCGTTGACATTTTAAATCCCTGTTGAGAAACATGACAAAACATGGTGTCAAAAAAGAGCACTAATTTGTTCTCAAAGCCTTTTTTGGGAATGATTGATTGCGCTCTTGAAAGGATAATGCTGTCATTATGGCAGTTTTTATTTTTAATTAATGTGTCTATTACTTTAAATGGAAATAGTTTCTCTTCTATATGGTACTAATTATTTTAGCTGTCAGCAATTTGTTTGAAGCAAAAGTCAGTTCAGTTCTTTTTTTGTTTTTCCTTAACCTAACTAAAGTTGCCTCTGACTTCATAGCCATGATGAAGTCTTGTATGTCATTTGTCAACTTTGAGCCAACAACCTAGCGATAAAAGAGCTACAAGATTCATGCATTCAAGGGCATCAAAACTTTAGACAGCTAAAGAAAAACACTGGACATCCACAAAATACTTTTCACACAAAGTGATTTGATTGCTCTTCTGTGTTTTGTTCTCGGTCAGAAGGAGAACAATAGGAATTTGCAGTGATTGCGCCATCACAGCATCTTGTTTGTGAATGGAGAGATTTTGTGCTGCCCTCTCTGTCACCTGCTTTCAGTTCATCTGAACACATTTTACCATATTTAAATCAGTCCCACAATATTCTGGACAGTCTCTCCGAGGCAATCCAAAGTTTCTTTTTGTCAACTCTACATGATTTTTTGCAGTTCTCCACACTGCCCAAAGCTCTAAACTACCCAAAGGTGCAGCTATTAGCCATTTAAATTTTGATAACCTGAGGCATTATGCTTTAATTGGCTGGTTTTATTAACTAATTGGCTCCCGTTTGGCTGTAATTTGTGTAGGTAAATTCCAGATGACTTCTGAATGACTGGAGTTTGCAGAAATCCCCGTTTAGTGTGTCAGAATTGCATTATTTTCCACTGATTTTTAGCGTGTGGGTAATGACAGTGCACTATGAGGGATGGAGAGATATTAGCATTCCCATTGCACAGATTGCCTGCGTAGTCTCACTTTTTAAACCCAACACGAAATGAACTGTTGTCAGCAGCCCCACCCTCTCCCCTCATTAGACATCTCATCAGCAGTCAGTCGTCTCATGGATAATTTATGAGTGCGGCGTTTTGGTTAATTTCGAAGGCAGCGCAGGTTTGCTCTTTAGCTCTCGCGCCACACAGGGGAGGTTAGCATTAGCTCATTGTCTGCTCTGATTTTACAGCCCAGAGCAACAGGGCCATTTAGAAAATAAAGTCAATCCAAACAGATACCGACGAGGTTTAGTCTCAGGCGCTTGATGCCTCCAAGATGCACGTTTCTAAACAACCTTTCGGTAAGCCGCCAGGTTACTAAATGATTTATCCAGCTTTCCACTGACCCACAGGGTAACCCTGTTAACAATCATGCCTTTAATCATTGCACTCCTGTTGAGAGTGTCTGGATAGACCGGTGATTGGCTGAGTGGATCAGTGTCGGGAAAAGGAGACTTGATACCAACAAACCACATTGCTCCGCTTGTCCGCGCAGCGCCGCTACCAAAGATGGTTTTCTGTGACAGTCAGGTGAACTTTTAAAAATAAACAAACACCCTAATCCTTGCATTTAAGGATTTAGTTCTCTAATATAATATAATTTTGTCATCTTTTATTCTTTTTATTTTTTCATGAATCTTTGCGATCGCCTTTCCTTATAACGTGGTAGTTAGGAAGTTGCTAAAGTAAACAAGCTCGTCATTCCACAGAGAGAAGAGGGGGCGGGGCAAGCAGAGCTCATTTGCATTTAAAGGAACAACCCCTTAGAATGAGATGATTTTTACAGAGCTCATTTTGACAAGGTAAAAAGGGTGTTGTTTTACAAAACCATTGAGAATTTTTAATCAAAGTATATTAGAGACTTTTCATTAAGACCCTAAAGAATCATATCAACTTGTGGAAAATGGGCATCCGATGACCCCTTTAAGTCGAACACCAAAGACAAAATATTCACAGTTAATGAAAGTGAAAGTAGACGACCTCTAAATAAAATAACTTGCACTTTTAAAAGTTAGTTGTAGATGCACTGAAAAAATAATTTCTCTTTTTAAAATGTCATGTAAACATTTATTCTGGCTAAAAACGTGCCAGCTTGGAATGATATGAGGGAGATTAAATGTTGCCGTTTTTTTTGGGGTGAATTGGGTTATGCATGTAAATGACAAAATACCTTTTTCTGACCTTTCTGACCTGAATTTTAGGTTGATTCTTAGGGCCCCGTGATTTCCGCAATGTGGAAAATGCAAACAGAATCATGGAATCCAGTTATAAAAACAGAATTTACTGTATAACGTGAAATGTCACAGAATTTGTCGAAGTTTGGATGAATGAAACAAAATCAACCTGTGATATGGACTAGTATTTGTAAATATTACGCCACAAAAAGACTCTTTAAATATGAATTCTGCATGTTCTACGTGCCTCTGTGTGAATAAATTGGCGTATATGCGTGGTTTCGTTTACTACACACAAACTAAAGCCTGCGTTATGCCTGCAGTGATTTCAGCATCTGCCGCCTTAATATATGAGTATGTGAACACGTAAACGGGATCTCTGGAACTGCTCTGGGAGTCACTTCATGAGCATTTTACCATTTCTTCTGAGAAAAATTATTTATTTTATATCATATACAAACAGAAACCTAAAGGTGTTCACAGCAACCTGTCAAAATAAAGGTTCGATTTAGCTTAAAGGCATTGTGGCAGAAAACATTACTGTTGTTCAGCAGAATGTATGTAATACTACTACCAAAATGATTAAAACCTTATTTTTTAAGGAGTAATCATACAATATATTTTCAGTGTTGTAATTGTAATAGTAGGCCTTCTTTATTTGCAAAAAAATATTCATTAATGAAAAAAAAAAAACTTAAAAAAAAAACATTTCATAATGCTATTGTAAGAATAAATGAAACTTGTTTTATGAATTTAAATAATTAGACATGCTAAAAGACTAAATTTCGTAACAGTGCCTTTTATTAATAAAATTTAATTTAACCATTAAAAAGGAGTCCATAAAAATTAAAACGGGAAAAGCTAATAATTAATTAAAGTGAGTGTAAAATTAAAATAAAGAAATGGGGCTGTACAATTAATTGAAATACAACTAAAGTCACAATATAATTTATGAATATACTTAAAGGATTAGTTCACTTCCAGAATAAAAATTTCCTCATAATTTACTCACCCCCATGTTATCCAAGATGTTCATGTCTTTCTTTCTTCAGTCGAAAAGAAATTAAGATTTTTGAGAGAAACCTTCCAGGATTTTTCTCCATATAATGGACTTCAATGGGGATCAACTGGTTGAACGCCCAAATTGCAGTGCAATTTCAGTCTGAACGTCAACGTTGGAAACGTCACGTATCGCTAGTTCCTCATCTGTGAACTTCAGTTCAAAAACTTGTCAAACTTGTTCAAAATCTCATTTTCTCCTCCAACTTTAAAATCGTCAGACATTGTTTTACCTTTTTTGTAAAGGGCATTTGACTTTCTTTGCAAACTTCTCTTTGCTTTGTAACACTGGGTCGCCTAGGTTGTGTGTCCTTTCAAACATGACTATGTAATGTGTGAGGTTGGACAGGTGCAAGACGAGCATTTGTGGTTAAAAAGTATACAGATTTTCAATTTTTTAGAAAATGGCCAATTGTTTTGTTAGATAAGATCCTTATTCCTTGGCTGTGATCGTGTAGAGCCCTTTGAAGCTGCACTTAAACTGCAGTTTGGATGTTCAACCTGTTGATCCCCATTGAAGTCCACTATATGTAGAAAAATCCTGGAAGGTTTTCTTCAAAAACCTTAATTTCTTTTCAGCTGAAAAAAAAAAAAGACATTATGATGTGGGGTGAGTAAAATTATCAGGAAATTCATATTTTAAAAGTGAACTAATCCTTTAAAGCAAATATTCAGTCTGATTTTGATGAAGGCAAAATCTAGAACTACTTTGTTGGCCTTTTCACCCTCTTTATTGACTATAGTGGCGTTTCCATCCAAATGTAAAGTGAATCTTTTCAAAGTTCACCAAATATATATATATATATATACATGCAAATTAGGTGCGTTTGCATCAAGTTGATTGAGTGGATTACTGTATATCTGTTAGTAACCAACAGTTATGGAGGAACCGGAAAGACACCATCAGTGGAAACGGCCGATTAGTCCACCGATGTGGGTGTAATGTTCACTACGTCACAATTTATTTGGCAAATGCATTTCCATTTCCCATTATTCGCATGAACTCTTCATTGTACAAGTCAAAAACCACCTCAAACAGGCATAAAAAAAACTTTTTTGTGAATTAAGGGATTTTTCTCAGAATTTGGCATTTCCATCACTCATTTCTAATGCGATACTTCAAAATGCGCATAAACAAGGTGATGGAAAGACAGAGTAAGGACAGGACAGGGAAACACAATAAGTCCAAGTTGGACTCAAACCTGTGTTGCCAATATATATGAGCATGTGCACTAACCTCTAGGCCACAGCTCAAATCTAGACCCATTTTTACATAAGCCTTCTGCACCTGCAGCGGAGCACAGAGGTGAAGAATTACAACCCATAGCTTGAGTATTTCATCAACCTGCGAGCTCATTCATCTCCCCCTGCAGATAGCATATTGCAAGCAGATTGTAAGGGGTGCATGTACCTCGCAATATACTAATGCATGAGTAGGTGTAAATCCGGAAGAACCTCTGCAGTTCTTTCTCCTTGCACCTATTCCTTACCTACATCTAGCACGTGTGGTCCTGACCTATGAAGTGGGGTGATTAGCATTAGCTATCATTGGTATTCATTCCAGCTCTTAATTCCCCAGTCTTACTCAACCTCCCACTCCCCACTTGACAGAGGACCGCAGGTTAAACGCAAAGGGGAACGCTCCATCACGACTAGATTTGATCCAATTAAGTATAGATTTAATCAGGCCTTGTGTTTCAGGAGGTGAATGCGCAATGTGATCCGAATGGTAACCACAGACTCCTCCGCATGGGCTTTCCGGCTCAGTTTACCACAGGGACTGGCTGAGATGACTGGTTGGTGTGTGGTTCTATCACGGTTTGTTTCTACAGTTTTTTTGTTTGTTTAGTTTTTTGTTATGTTTCAGTTTTTGACTATTTTGACAAATTGCCTTTTTAAAAAATCAATTATTAAAAGTACAGTGATTATTTATAATAGATTCTGTATAGAGTATGATGAATTGGATGCATTTATCAAACATGGTTCAGTTTATCGGTTTTTATCTCAATCAGGCCAGTCCCAATATACAATAACTGGATTAATGAATCAAAATGTTTTACTTTTTCATCAAAAAAATATTGTTAGCAAATGATTAACTTCCCGTAGCGTTTTGTAATTAAAATCATTTAATCTTCTTGTTTTCAGATCTTTTCTGTCTTTTCTACATTATTTAGGCATCTTTTTTAGATTTAAAGTCTGTGTGAACTGGAAGTTGCTGCTGAGTTGACTAGTGATGAAATATTGAGTAGAGGGCGGTGTTTTGTTTAAGTGCTCCTCCTCTCCATTTCTCACTTGCAGCAAACTAACAGTTGGAGGGGTGTGGTTAATGTTGAGTAGAGGGCAGGGTTTTGTTTAATTGCTCCTCCTCTCTATTTCTTGCTCACAGCAAATGAAAAGTTGGAGGGGTATGGTCAATGTTGACACAGCAAACTTACGGTTGGAGCGTTGTGGTTAAAGTTCAGTAGAGGGCAGGGTTTTGTTTTTGTGCTCCTCCTTCCCATCTCTCATTTGCGGCAAACTAACGATTGAAGGGGCGTGGTTAATGTTGAGTAGAGGGCGGGGTTTTGTTTTAGTGCTGCTACTTTCCATTTCTTGGTCCCAGCAAATTAACATTTGGAGGGGTGTGGTTAATATTGAGCAGAGGTAGGGGTGTGCGATATGACGATTTTTGATCGTGGATGATAAAAATGCTTCCACTATCTGCTTTTTGAGAAATATTGTAGTATCGTGCTATTCTCTCAGCTGCAGTACTGGTGCCTCCGTCTCAATATATTGTACAATGCGACATACATTCACTTCAGTGTTAACTCAGCGGTAGTTACACTCATGGGACACTGCACTTATTCACAAGTCTTGCTGGTTAAACATTTAATTCGCGTGTTGTTCCGACATGCGCTTTTCCACTGCACGTACACCTGAAACGCGCGCACATTAAAATACTCTTAAATAGCGCTTAATTACTGAACTAAGTTATGTCTGACTACACTACTATTGTCAAAACACACAAGGTTTACAAATAAAAACAGTTTGTAGAAGCTTATGTCTAAAGTGAAAGTAAACAATTGAATTGTGAGAAAAAAAAAAACAGATGCCTACCGGTATATTAGATGTGCAGCTCTTGAAGGGGCAGTACTAAACATGCTGCCGCTTGTCATCACAGGGATAGTTCACTCAAAAATTCTAATTCTGTCATTATTTACTCTCTTACATGTTGTCCCAAACCTGTATTACTTTCTTTCTTGTGCTAAACACAAAATAAGATATTTTGAAGAATGTGGATAACCAAACAGTAGCTGGTCCCCATTGATTTTAATAAAAGAAATTATCAAATAGACAACGTTCAAAAGAAAAAAGACACTCATTCAGGGTTAAAACAACCTGAGAGTGAGTAGATGATGGTATTAAAATGAAACACTATGACAGAATTGACAGAGAGATTCTTTTAATTGTCTTTAATTGTTATTAAAACAAAACACAAAGAGGAAAAACACTTTAATACAGTTGCTTTAATAAGAATCAGTGTACAATTGATGTGTATATATCAATTTTTACAATTTTATCACGATTCTTTTTCATGTTGGTTTTACTATTTTGCAAACTGTCTGAGCAGTACAGCCAAACTAATTTCCCTATTTTAAAAAATAAACACTTTCAAGGTAACAAAGTATTAAATAAAAAAGAATAGCTGATATTTAGGCCAAAGTGAGCGAAGATAAAAATCTTTGTCATTATTTTGTCTTTGTTATTAAAAAATAAAAACAAAGAATACAAACAGTGCTTTATTTTTCAGGTACAGTAGGTGTTTTTAGCAGTAGCATTCAAGAAATTGAATTAACAAATATAAAAAGTGAAACACTATATACTTCTACACTATATGAAGAGTTCAGAGTTCAGAAAAAATATTTGATGGACGTATAATATGTGTCAAGAGCATTCACTCAGTATCATTATCTCATTTTTGACCGAGATGGCTTTTAGCTGGTTTTGCATCTGAACTCTTCATATAGTGTAGAAGTATATAGTGTTTCACTTTTTATATTTGTTAATTCAGTTTCTTGAATGCTACTGCTAAAAACACCTACTGTACCTGAAAAATAATGCACTGTTTGTATTCTTTGTTTTTATTTTTTAACAACAAAGACAAAATAATGACAAAGATTTTTATCTTCGCTCACTTTGGCCTAAATATCAGCTATTCTTTTTTATTTTATACTTTGTTACCTTGAAAGTGTTTATTTTTTAAAATAGGGAAATAGTTTGGCTGTACTGCTCAGACAGTTTGCAAAATAGTAAAACCAACATGAAAAAGAATCGTGATAAAATTGTGAATCATGATATTTCTGAAAAAAAATCGTGATATAATATTTTTGCCATATCGCCCACCCCTAAGCAGAGGGTGGAGTTTTGTTTAGTGCTCCTCCCACTTTTTTGCTCTCAGCAAACTAACGCTTGAAAGGGCATAGTTAATGTTGAGTAGAGGGTGGGGTTTTGTTTAGTGCTCCTCCTCTCCATCTCTCACTCGCAGCAAACTAACGGTTGGAGGGGCGTGGTTAATATTGAGTAGAGGGCGGGGTTTGTTTTAGTACTCCTGCTCTCCATCTTTCACTCACAGCAAACTAACGGTTCGAGGGAGGTGGTTAAGGTTGAGTAGAGGGCAAGGTTTTGTTTGTGCTCTTCCTCTCCATCTCTCATTCGCAGCAAGCGGTTGGAGGAGTGTGGTTAATGCTAGTTAATGCCTCTAATGCAAGTAGAGGATGGGGTTTTGTTTTAGTGATCCTCTTTCCCATTTAGTTGGAGGGGCATGGTTAACATTGATTAGAGGACTGAGTTTTGTTTTAATGCACAGCAAACTATCAGTTAGAGGGGCATGGTTAAGGATATTCTGCCCAAGTCATCAGAGAAGGAATGCTTTTTCAGAGCTATTTCTCAGATTTTGATTAATGATTACCAAGACAATTTTTTTTTAACATGCATGAATTAATTGTTCACCTCAAGACTGGCAATGTGTGCTAACAAAGTAAACAGTGTAAATTTTGACATGAATTACTGAGGTAATTGTACATAGCTGAGCCTAAGAGGAGAATGGAGAAGCATTGTGGGTTTTATGATTGAAATGTGAATGGCAGGAGCAGCCAGGAAATGACCTCTGTAATTTTCTTTCTTTTTTTAGTTCTGAGTGGAAATTAGCCTAATTCACTTAGCAAGCAATATCCAATCTCCTACTTTTGCTATTCCAGCAAAAAAAAAAAAAAAAGAGAGAGAGAGAGAGAGAGAGAAGAGTCTGTGCTAACCCTTTAATTTTGTAGAGAGAAGGAGCATGGGAATGATAAAGCGTGTTATCGCCTGACTCTCTTCGCCTGAGTTAGCACATCTAAACACAGCGGGTGATTATGCAAAAAGAGAGAGACGAGCACGATTTCTATGTTGACACAAACACTCGATTATTTAAATAATGAAACGATTGAATTATCGGCCAAACTGGCAGCGAGAAGACAAAGGAGCGGCTCATCTTTCATTACAGGCGGCGAATACAAGCCTTTGTAATTGAGCACAGAAAGAAGAGACACGTTTGTGTGTGAGGTATTGCTAACGGTTGTGGCGAGTTATGGAGGGTCTGTGAGCTTCTCAAAGGAGAAAGTGCATCGCTGTTTGAAATATGGCTCCTTGGTGGCACATCTTTTCCTTGCTTTCTGTCTCTACTAAAAGTGCAGCGTCACCTTTATGGTTTCTGGACGAGGTGTCTCATTAATGAAGGCTGAGTGATTTAAAGGGGTATTTCACTCTAAAATAAAAGTTGTTTGAGTTTGCTCACTCTCTAACTGTGTGATTTTTCTCCTTCGACCATAAAATTCCTAGGCTTTATACAGGTTCAAAACGATGTGAGGGTGAGTAAATGATTTCTGGGTGAACTGTTCCTTTAAATGGCTGAACGTTGAGATCATATTTCGGCTCGTCCTCAATTCTGTGAGATCATCAATCATGACAGGCCAATGTAACCACACTGGACTTAATTAGAGTATCTGCGAGATGGGTGTAAGCAGTTTAGAGAGTTCTTCTTTTAGTGCCATCTGTATTTATGGATGTAGTATGGACTTTATGTAGTCTTGTGGTGATTAAACCAGACCTGAAAACAATGGAGAAATGACATGATTTGTAGAGCGATATGTAATGATCTCGCAACTTGTATGGAATTTGAGAAAACACTTTTAAAATGGCAATAGCGTGGTGAACCCTTCAGCTCTTGTTCATTGTGTGTCTGTATGTACTTAATTGGGTCTGTGCCCTTCTGTCGGAAAGCGAGTATTAATTTTACTCTAAATTCAGAGTCAGTTCCCTTCCGTGTATTTTTAAGTTAAGGGCTCAATCTTTTAAAAGTGCTCGGTTCTTGTGGTCCCTCAGGTCCTCTCTCTTGAAGAAAATGACACAAAGCACATTTAGAGTACTTAATTTTTGCCCTCAAGTGAAACAATTATTGGAAAAATTTTATTAAACGTCATTGAGCTCTCATTGAGCCAGTGAGCAGTATCCAATAGCTTTTAGAGACCAAGACCTTAATAACTTTTTTTTTCTAGAAATAAAGAGATAATTTTCAATTTCTTTCTTTCTTTTTTAAATACACTATGCTGTATAATTTCAAAAGTTTAGGGGTCAGTAAAAAATAATTGCATTAAATGTATTAAATTAAACATGATTTTTTCAGTGTAACAAAATATTTCTATTTCAAATAAATGCTGTTAATTTAAACATCAATTCTCACAAAGATGCGTTCTGTGTTCTTATGTCTTTCCGAGATTGTTCTGTCTAGGAAGCCTGGCAAGATTGGTCTTCATGAGAACGCAAGTTTGCATTCTTGGAATTGAGAAACAACCAATGTCTGATCTGTATGGAGTGAATTTTGTGCCAATATTCATCAAACGAATTCAGCGTTTTGCAAATAAACACAGTCTGCTTTGCGAAGAAAAACTTTCAAACAAACACAAAGTGATGTGCAAGTACAAAACTCTATCTGAGAGAAAATGCAGAGGTATGGACAAATACAATACAAATGTAGTGTGTGTTCCAACTCTGAGACTCAGTTGCCTTTTTTATGAGGAAACTTGGCTTGATTTTCTCACAAATGCGTGCAGGCAGATTTTCTCACAAATGCAATTGAGCAACTTCCTTTTTCAAAAACAGCAGATGGCGCTGTCGGTCAATTTACACTAGTCTCTCAAGATCCAAAACACCCGTTTACCTTTTCAGGGAATACAGCAGACCAACATGAGTGGGGAACAGGTGAGTTTCTGTCTTACTATATATATAATTAACCATTTAGATGTTTTCACAAAACAACCCTATACTACAATGTCAGTGAAATTCACAATAAGTGCTGTATATAGTGCCTATAAAAGTGGCTATAAAAACTGATCCATTCCCCGTACTTCTTATCCTTTTTTGGATCAAGGGATATAGAATATATACATAAGTTGATACAATTGTTCAACATTCAAAACAACGCAGGGTTATAATAGCAATATATCATGAATTGATTTGTTTAAAAGTAGACATATCAAGCACCCTGTTTGTTTTCTTTATTTTACAAAAGCACATTGTTTTGTTGTTATTATGACTAGATACAAATAAAAGTAGACCCATTGCAGTTTCTAACAATGTCATGCTCGTATCTGTATTTTTGGTTCTTTTCGTGGTCATCAAGATTCAAGCAGATTGTTTATTAGCAAAACGCTGGATTTGTTTGATGAATATTGGCACAAAATTCACTCCATAGATCTGCCCCAAACTGCACATGTTTGATAAGAGTCCTATCCTGAAAACATCTGTTATACTTATAGTGCCACCTACTGGCAACAGGAACTGAGTTGTTTTACACTAATTTAAGCATGCAATGTTCAATCTGCACCAAACTTCACATGTTTGGTAAGAGTCCTGGCCTGGCCAACAGGATATGTCATGCTTTGCACTAACCAAGCTTCCAAACTTCATTTGTTTGATAAAAGTCCTGGGCTGAAGACATCTACATGCCAATATTAAGTTAAGTGATAGCACCGCCACCTGGTAGCAGGAAGTTTGGCACAGATAAATGACATATTCCTTCTATATACTTTAAATGCATATTTTGCACCGTTCACTGTTTTCCTAAAGCCACCGGGCGGTGGTGAGCCTGAGTGCGAGGGCCTTTTCAACGCTGCTTGCATGCGGTCATGTGCTGGTCCTAAGCAAATAGCTCCTGCTCAGAACCAGCTCAGGACCAGCTTAAACCAGCTCATGACCAACTAAGGACCAGCTCACACCAACTTAAAAACATGCCTAACCAACATATGCTGTTTTTTTTTTTTTTTCAACAGGGTAGCATAAGATACTTCTTTCAAAATTATTATTCTTTCAAGCGTTTGACTGACACATTGATATATAATACTAAATTTATATTTTACAGCTAGCCCCATTGCTAAATATTTACTGTTTTTGTAGTTCACTTCTACTGAAAGAAGAGCAGCTGAAGTTGTGATTGATATCATTGCAGTCTTTTGTGGACAGACCCACAAATTCTTAGAGAAGGGCAAACTTCAACACCAAACCACTAATGACTCTGGAATATTAATGCTGCTGCAAAATGTTTTGATTTCTTATAGAGCGATTTGACACCATGTCCTCTACCCTTGGGTTGGCACCATCGACTTCCACCGCGCCACCCCAGAGTCACGGTCTATAATTGTATTCAAGATGGAATGGAAGCACAAACAGCCTTCCCTCCTGTTGTGTTCAGGTGCGAGCAGCAGAGGGAAAGGTCACCGGTAAAAAGTTCTCCCCTAGGATCCGCGTCTCTTCAGGGATGAGCTCGGCTCACCTCCTGCCCTGGCCTGATAGCTCAGACTCGCTTTCTTTTTGTTTTTTGAAGTGCTCAGTTGGGCGTCTGGTGCAGCGTTTGCATGCCGCTCAGCTTGAGCTGCCAAGCACCGCCCCCCGCACATACATAAACACACTCTCATGCTCGTTAAGCATCTCCCTTTCCCACATTTGCATACGGAACAAACAGGAAATTGTGTTCATTTGTATGCAAATGCTTTTGTCCCCAAGGCAGCGCTTTTGAATTAAAAGTTTTACCATCCCATTAATTCCAAATTACAGTCAGGCACAGGCACGGACGGCCATCTTTGGTGTGACGGGGAGGATAAGTACCTCGTCCCAAAACTGCCACGACTGGATGAGGCACGTTAGTGTGCCATCTGCACGTGACGTCACAATTTGGCCCAATCCGGTGATCCCCAGATTGATTGGTTGTGCTCTGTCTTGGTCTTCATACGAGCTATCCGGAGAGAAGAACGCGCTGATCTGGCGTGATTGATGTTCTTCAATATTCTCGAGGACGGGTGAGTCGAGACCTTGCTGGAGATTTGATGGACAGGTTGTTAAGTAGACAAAGAATGGTGAAGGCCACTGCTCAATATCTTGGGAGAGGGTGCGTTGTCATGATTGATTCATTAGCATATATGTAGAAAACATGTATGAGCTGTATAATATCAGTGCTTTTTTGTTTTGTTTTGTTTTGGCTCTGTATTATACTGTAGACTAGCAATTTCGACTTTCCTTGATAAACAGAGGAATAAGAAAATAAAATCCCAGTTGAATTGCGCTGCATTTATTTATCTGCCTGAAAGTCAATGGGCTGTGAGAGCATAAATAAGAATAATACGATTAAGAGGGTTAGTTAATTAATTGATTGGATTAGACATTTGCTGTTTGCCTCAGCACAGGTCATGAACAGAATGCTGCTCTTTCTATACTTGCATTTCGAAACTTTTTTTATTTGTTGTGTGGAGTTGCAGTGCCTTTCAGCTGGAATTGAGAGGTAAAAATAATCCTCACAACATTATTGCATAATTCATTTACTCTCTATATGGGTCGTAAGCTGCCTTGAATAAAAGCTTCTTAACTGTAGAAACATAAATAGGCTAGTACTTGTCTTTAACAAGCTCAAAAAGAGTTAAACTGCTAAGAAACTGATCCAAACCGTAATCTGTAGTCATTACATTTGAGAGATGTCAAAAAGAGGAAGTGTAAACAAGATGCAGCATCAAGCTGAAGAGGATAGGGAAGATGACATCTAGAGTACACCTGGCAACCTCCAGGAAACATGGCATCTGTCCTAGAAATCCAGGTAGTGGAGTAATGAGGGTTGATGGGGACACAGTGATGGAAGAGAAGGCAGTAACAACACAGCATGCTAGCTGCCACCACTGACACTTTCACAAGTCTGAAGACAGACAGCAAGATGACCACATGCCTGAACACACTCAGACACTAATCAGAAAAAAAACTTTCTGATTTGACAAGACCTTGTAATGAGAGAGAGAGAGAGAGAGAGAGAGAGAGAGAGAGAGAGACTTGTAGCCCCCTATCACAAACATTTTTGAGGGTTTCCATGGAATAGTTCACCCATATGTGAAAATTCAGTCATCATTTACTCACCCTCGTGCCATTCCACACTCATATGGCGTTATTTTTCCAGGGAGCACAACAGTAGACTTTTTTTCTTTTTTTTTTTTTTCAAGAAGTCATACAGCTTTCAAATGATATAGGAAGGAAGGAAGAAATAATTTTTTAAATTATTTTTGGGCAGTAAATTGATCAAAACAGTCTAGCTAATATTGAATGTGCCATTTAGAAATCATCAACATTTATTCTTGAACTCTTGTAGTGTTAAAAAATAACCATATAAAGCCTACTTATTACATTGAATACACACATTCTAAATTATCAAAATGATCAAAACATTTCTGAAAATCTTTTGTACACACTCTTCTAGGGCTGTCACTAATGACTATTTTGGTAATGGAGTAATTGAGTAAGTTTTTTTTTTTTTTGGTAATAAAAACAGGCCAAAGTGAACAAAAGCCTTTAAAATTACTTAAAATACATATATAATAGAAATGAGGTGCAATAATAGTTCAAATAAAGTATCAAAAGCAAATAATCATAAGGTTTTAATTAACAAAACTGTTAAAATACATAATGTATTATAAACAATAGGACTAGCGTGCATTATGTGCGCTAACGGTCTAACGATTGCTTTGGTAATCGAGTAATCGGTCAATTATTCTGACGATTAATCGAGTAATTGGATAATTATATACATATACATATACAGTCACGTGAAAAAGTTAGGACACCCTATTGAATTCCATGGCTTTCTGTATCAGGACATAATAAAACAATATTTGGAAAATAAAACCTTAGATGAACAACAACATGTGGCATATCACACTGTGTCATTATTTATTTAACAAAAATAAAGCCAAGATGGAAAAGCCATGTGTGACAAAGTTAGGACACCCTATAATTCAATTGCCTGTAGATCCACTTTTAGAAGCAAATGTTGAAGTAATCATTTTCTGTATGACCTTTATCAGTCTTTCACATGATTCTGGAGGAATTCTGGCTCACTTTTCTTTACAACATTGCTGTAGTTTGTGGCAGGTTTGTGACATTTGTCCATGCACAGCTCTCACCATAGCATTTCAGTCAGGAGGAAGTCTGGACTTTGGCTAGGCTATAGCAACACCCTTGATTCTTTTCTTTTCAGCTGTTCTGTTGTAGATTTTCTGGTGTGCTTAGGATTATTGACCTGTTACATGACCCGATTTTGGCCCAACTATAGATATCCTCACATTTGACTCCAGAATACTTTGGTATACAGAGGACTTCATCGTCAACTCATGATTGTGAGGTACCCAGGTCCTGTGAAAATCGTCAGCTGTCTACCAGCTGTCTGTGTGTCTTTTGGTATGTGGTGTTTTCACTGATAAGCTCTTTAGGTTTTCACCAAACTTGGCACTGCGCATTATGGCCAAACATCTCCACTTTGGAAAAATATAAAAAGCCTTTAATTCACATGGCTTTAACATTAAAAAACAACACACATGTGCCTTGGTTTGATGAGTTTTTGGAGGACATAAAAGAATCCAGTAACCAAAGAGCACAAATTTATAGATTTCACACCCCAGCAGCATTTTTTGCATATTTTTGGATTGATGCACAGTCTTTATTCATCATTTTGTAGATGTTGACTTATGTCACTGACTTATGTAGAAAAGTTAAATTGCCATCTTATTCCAACCAAAGTGACCTGACGTCGTACTGACGAAGTGTCATATCATAAGTACGAACATCCAAGGAGGACTGGAACGCAGCATATTTTCTTGTGCTAGCATAGGTTTGAAATTATTTAGCTTATGAATCTGATGAAATGGCGGAAGTTGCATTCCCAGATGAACTTTATAATAAACCCAAACTCACAGCAATATGCAGGGATGGAGTCACTCCACACATGTAAATGATAACAGTTTGTGTGGAGCAGCATTTACTGTGAACAGCGCCACTCTAAGACGCACGTACAGTACATAAATCACACACATGTAAATAAGTAAAGCACATACTGGCTATTAAACATTCATCGGATATATTTATTTAATGGAATCGTAGCGTTTGTGAATTCACAATAGCGTTATGCTTCATTATGATTTTTAAATGGGTTTAAAATATCATGCAACCTTGAAAAATTGTCCAGTTATTGCGTTTCATGGATTCTCATTCGTGGAATCCGCCACTTCCGAATTGAATCGAGGATACAATCTGTCATCTGATTGATGGTTTATGCATTTTTAGCAAGTAAAAGGCCTTTTAGTATCATTCTAAAAGTGTCCTCTGAGCCTAAAACTAAGCATTTAAATATCATGTTACTAAGACATATTATAGGGAGATATAGAACAACAGATATTTATATATTATTTATTTATACATTTTATGTAAGTAGTCTGGTGTACTGTTAGAAAGATTGTAACAGAGATTCTAACATGAAAACTTTCATTTATTATGTTTCAATAAACTGTTCAATTTAAAAATTATAATAATAATTTTAAAAAAAAAAAGATTTTTCTGACTATTTTGTATGACAGACTCTTCATGTTTAAGAATATTTGCACACTATAAAAGAAGGGAAAAGTCAGGAGAGAGATATGAAGGGTTAGTTTTTGAAAGTGGAAACATTTTGATGATTGACTATTCTGGACTCATTTATGATTGTTGAAGAGAAGGAGAGCTAAAAGACACAATTGAACAGACGAGACATTTGCAAACCTAATCGTAACACTTGAAATGCTCCGCTCTGCCTTCCAATGTGACTTTATCCTAACCTTATGCTTGATGCTTTTTGATTAATGTTTTAAAAGCCTCCCTGCCCACAAGAAAGCCATTTGAGAGCTCTCTCATAACAAAGGGAAGAACATTGCATCTAGCATAACAAATGCACTATATTATGCACTGTTATATTATGCAGGACAATTACAGTTTCGCGGATGAAGGCTGAAAGTCTCTGATAGTGACACAGTCAAGCAGGGAGAACGAAAGGTGAGATCGTGGCTGTGAAAGTACAAGGCGCATTATCTGGCATGCTATAATAACCTCTCTCCCTCCCTCATATCCCTCTCTTTCTCTTCAACTCCTTCCAAACAGTGGCAGCTATTAGTGCTGAATGGAGCGGAATTGAATTAGCGCTGCCCACCGTTTCTCTAAAAGCGCCAGGGCCCAGGGGCACCATCGCCATGCTAATAAAGCCCAGGCTCTTACTGTGTGAGGAAAAGTGGCCGGAATTGCTGATGGGAGGACGTCAGGTGGGGGCGGGGGGCTTTCTTCATGACTCAAAGGCGGACATGAGCAGAGAGCAGACGGAGCTCGCTTGAATAAGAGCGCTCACCCCTGCGATCCCATCGGTGTTCGGCGAGCCTGAGTGACACTGCAACAATAACTCACGCTGCAGCGTCCACGACGCTTCGGGTCGCCTAGAATAATTTTAGCTGCTCGCGGCGCTTTTGGAATAGTGGGGCGCCGCAGTTTAACTGTAATTACATTCATTTTCCCTACTCTAGCTCCCGCAAAATGCCAAGACTGCACTCAAAGTAGGGAAATGTGCGCCGAGGGGATCCAAACTATTTGCTGAACGTATCATCATCCATATTCACTGTTACAACTTTGTTACAAGTTCATGTTGAAGAAGTTGACTCCTGTGCGTAGGATGGCAAGGTCATGGGTTCAATTCCCGTACAAAATGTTGCTCCCAAATGCACAGGGAGTCATTTTCCATTAAAGCTCCTGTCAAATGATTAACTGTAGCTAGGGTTCCCACTAGGTAAGTAACGATGCACCCCGAGCTGTTTGAAAATCGATACAAATATGCAACAGTTCAAGTCGGTTGAGATGTTAAATGAGTCGCAATACAATTGGGGGTGGAGGTTTATATGAATGTATCTAGGGCCCTGTGAAATCCATTTTATTTTTTTCTCAAATTCCGTTTTATTTTTTTCCAAATTCCGTTTTTTTTCCGTTTAAATTTTTCCGGATTCCGTTTTAATTTTTCTCAACTCCTTTTTAATGGTAAATTGAGTTTTATAAAATCATGAATCGTCACAATTTCACATCAATTTAATAAAGGTATAACAAAAATGACATGTTTAGGGCCCTATGAAATGTTTTATTTTTTTCTCACCATATGTTTTATTGTTATCAAATTCTGTGTTTTAGCATGTCTAATTATTTGAATGCATACTTAATTTATTCAAATGTATTCTTTTTTTACGCTCAGAAATTCTGTGTTGTGTATTTAAAATGTTATAAGTCATAAAACATTAATTTAATTTTAAGCAAGCTATTTATTTATTTTTTTTAGCAAACAAAGGGGAATTTACTATTAAAATTAAAACATGGAAGAAATGTTGTGTGATTATACCTGTAAAAAAAAAAAATAGTGTTTGTTTCATTTTAGTAGTAGTAGTAGTAGTAGTAGTAGTAATATATTTCTGGCACAATGTCTTCAAGTTAAACCAGACTTTTATTTTGACGGGTTGCCATGTCTACCTTTACATTTCTGTGTGTATATGATATGATGTTAGTTTTCCTAAAATGGAATGGTCAAATGCTGAAATCACCGCGAGCGTCACTTGCGCTTCAGTGTGTGTAGTAAACAAAACCTCTCGTCTGCTCCATTCATTAAAACAGAGACACACAGAATATGCAGGATTCACATTTAAATGTTTTTTTGCGGCGTAATATTGACAGATACTAGTCCATATTGCAGTTTGATTTAAGTGTAATGATCTACTTTTGATTAATTTATTCAAACTTTGACAAATTCCGTGACATTGCTGCGACAGTGCTGCTTTGTTTACAGCGGTAAGCAAGGAAACGCTGCATATGGAAACGCTGTTCCATAAGCGCCACCTACTGTCAGAGAGTGAATTTTTGTTCTAATTCAGCCTGCCTGTCTGCTGTTGTTGTTTCATACAGATATTTCATGTAGCATAATTTCACCAAGCTAAAGTCAGACTGTACCGTTTTTGGTTCAAATTTCGAAATTATACAATCTAAATATGTATGCATGTATGCAGCATCTTTGTTTGGGTTGTGATTAAAATGCAGTGGTTGCCTTTTAAATCGAAAGAGTACAGGCAAAGCCTAATTATTTGATTTGGGATTTGTTTTAAAAATTCAGTTTAGTTTTGTTATTTGACATATTTCAATTTCACAAAGAAATGTGCAGCATTTTGTTTAAAAAATAATAAAAGGACAGCTTTTCATTTATAATTTGCATAAATCACATTTTGTAAACAAAACAAAACAAAAAAAAAAAAAATTGTGAGAAAATTGTATTGTGAAATCAGTATTGTGAAACGTTACATCCATTATTCTCACAATATGAATATTACCCATCATGGTTACACTTTATTTTGATAGTCCACTTTAGACATTCTACTAACTATAAGTAACTTTGCAACTACATGTGAACTAATTCTCATTCATTTCCAACTACATGTCTACTAACTCTTAGAGCAGACTGTTAGGTTAGGTTTAGGGTTAGAAGAATAAGTTGACATATACTTGCAAAGTTTAGAAAGGTGTTACAAGATATTAAGCAGACAGTCTACTAATACTCTGATGACTAGATGACATGCAGTTGCAAAGTTACTTACTGTTAGTAGAATGTCTAAAGTGGACTATTAAAATAAAGTGTTACCAACAGGTTTATAAATCATGCAGAATGAGTTTTTTTCAGTAAGTAAATGTGTGCACAGTCTCCAGTGAGGGCTAGGTTTAGGTGTAGGGCGATAGAATATATGGCTTATACAGTAGAAAAACCATTACGCCTATGGAATGTCCCCATAAAACATGGAAACACAACATGTGTGTGTGTATGTGTAGAGTGTAAATACATAAGAAAACATGAAAAAATTTATACTGTTTTAAAATGGAAACTATCAACGCCAACAGGGCTGGACTGGGACAAAAAATCGTCTCTGGCATCATCACATACAGGGGTTGGACAATGAAACTGAAACACCTGGTTTTAGATCACAATTAGTATGATATTGGGCCTCCTTTTGCAGCCAATACAACATCATTTCATCATGGGAGTGACAAATACAAGTCCTGCAAAGCAGCCAGAGGGATTTTGAGCCATTTTCCTCTTGCAGAACAGTGGCCAGGTCACTATGTGATGCTGATGTGGGAAAACGTTTCCTGACTCGCTCCTCCAAAACACCCCAAAGTGGCTCAATAATATTCAGATCTGGTGACTATGCAGGCCATGGGAGATGTTCAACTTAATTTTCATGTTCATTAAACCAGTCTGTCACCAGTCTTGCTGTGTGTATTGGTGCATTATTATCCTGATACAGAGCACTACCTTCAAGGTACAATGTTTGAACCATTGGGTGCACATAATGAAACTTTACACTCTGCTCTAACTGGTGTAATGTACAATAAGTGAAGATTGGGCACCAGACAGCGCAAATATAGCCATGAAACCTCCAATACTATATTGGCGAGTGTTTCAGTTTCATTGTCCAACCCCTGTAGGTATAGCATACCATATGTATAAGCTATATATTGCTTTGTGATGGGCCGCTGTCCCTGCATAATGGGCCGGTCCTTGGTGCGGAAAAAAAAATGTACTGGCCCAAAACTGAGTTGGCCCACCGGGAAAATCCCTGGTATGCCAGATTACCAGTCCAGCACTGGACGGCAATTGCTTTGAGGTTGGCACGCCGACACGGCAAGGTTGCGCTTCGGGTGTCCCAAGTTCAATTCCCGGTCCAAGGACCTTTCCCAATCCCGTTATCATCTCTCACTCCCACTATGCTTACTGTCTGTTCTACACTTCCTATCATAATAAAGGCAAAAATAAACATTATGAATGAAACTTGACACATTCTTTTGATTATTTATACTAACTCCGCTCTCGACCGTGTGATTGGGCTAGCCAAGTGGTTCCCAACCATGTTCCTAGAAGCCCCCCAACACTGCACATTTTGCATCGCTCCTTTATCTGACACACCCCTTTCAGGTCTTGGAGTCTCTACTAATGAGCTGATTAACTTTTTTTTCTCCCTTTTCAAATCTCATATCATACCATTTATTTTCAATAAAAATGAAGGAAATAATTGAAAAGTTGAAAATAAAGTATCAGTTAGGGTTAGGGTAGGTGTAGGAAAGGCTTATTGTCCCAATTAGGCAGCATCCATTTAATCATTTGAATTAAAACGGTGATATACACTTTTACATGTAATTTACGTTATTACGCATACTGTTTTATAATGTACTGCAATAGTGAGGTGCAGATAGGGCTGGGCAATTTTTCCAATTTTATTAATTAATTCGAATTAAATGCTTTGCCACGATTTTATTTTTAAGAAATCAAGGAATCACAATTTTGAATAGGAATATTACCAAAGGTTAGAATTAGACACTTGATGAGAAAAGAGCGATCCAACCGCATGTCAGTGCACGTGATTAACAGCTCATATCAGGTGCCATTTACACAAAATTACACTTTTGTGTTGACAAAGGTGCGACGCGGACAGTGGAATGAAAAAAAAAGAAAAAAACATTTAACATGAGCGCAACAGTCAAACGCGTCTATGTTTAAATAGAAAAACAATGGAAAAGCAGTGGAATCGAATAATAAACCTGTGAAGAACTACTACTGTATGTCTGATATTTCATGTTTGCATCATGGTGACAGCCTGAAAGCTGCTGTTCATTGTTTTTACAGAACGTTTATAGTTAATAATAGTCTACTGGTGTTATACTTTGACTTTTGAGATTTTTTTTTTTATAAGGAGCATTTTCCTTATAATATTCCTTAACATATAATATGTATAAGACAAGTTTGTACAAGATGTAGTTGTAGTTCATGCATCTTTTCTGCAAAGATATTTAAGAAGTGATTTGTTTAACATTTACATCATGTTGACAACTTCATGTGTGGTGCACTTGGAATAGAATTTTCTTTAACTAAAGGGTTAATAAAGAAAAAGTTACTTGAATGATGTTGTAATGATCATTTCAAGTTGACTAGTTAAAAATTGTAAAAAAAAAATAAAAATTGAGAATCGGTCAAGCGTTCTGAAAAAAATCAGAACCTCTGCACCCTAGGTGCAGATAATAGCCTATATTTTCAATAAGTATTATAAATAGCAGAAAATCCTGCTATTTTAACATAGTGTAAATAGAATCTATAGCTATTTGCACTGAGTATTATTAGAGCCAATTTCTATTTTCACTTAGTGTAAATAGCATCTATCGCTGTTTACACAGTGCAAATAGTTGCTGCCTTTAAAAAAATGTCTATATTGGCTGACAAAGTGAATGATCATAATGTAATGCAAGCACATTGCATGTATATAACCTAATTTTCAGCAGCATTCAAGATTTGACTGTTTGAGTCAGATTAAGTGGGCTATATCAAATGTATGACTTTTTTTATATATTCTTCTGGGAATTTTTTTTAAGACTAGTCGATACCAATAACTGTGAAAATGTACACATTTCTACGAATCTTGATACCACTGAAAAACCCACTTGGTGCTTAATTGCCGGTTCTTTTGACATCCTTAATAGGAACAGTAGTCGACTTTCTTTAGAGCATACAGATTTAGGTAGACTGTGTCTGATAGATGGATTTTGTCCAAAGTGACTTACCATACGCCTACTACAGTTCTTTTAGAGCGTCCTGGGGTGTTCAAGGGCAAAATGGTCAAGGTGTTGCTGGGGATTCAGACTATCAACCTTTTGATTAGCACCTTCCTTTGCTTGCAAGTAGAAACCTGAAGGGAAATTAAGAAATCATAAAGCCTTTGGGTCTCATTTACTAATAGATGTATGCATGTGGTCTTATTTTGATCTATATTTGTGTGTACGTATATGTGTGTATTTACTTATTAATATATATATATATATATATATATATATATGTTTGTAAGGCAGACATGTGATTTTGAACAAAATATTTAAAATAAACCATAAGCTTGTTTGCACAGAGGTGCACCCAAGAATGTGCATTCACACGGTTGGTGAGTGAGACCTAATGTGTGCCATTGGTCCATGATGATATTTGTATTAAGCAGGCAGTTTCTTTTCATGCTAGTTTGAGATAATCTGTATTTCAAGACAGACTATTGACTGCTTATTAGAGAAACTCCAGAGAGGGTTGATCAGCCAAAACAACAACATTACTGAAAGAATTATGGCAGAATTAAGAATCGAGCCAGCTGTGAAATGTACCCATCACGGTGCTATTCAGTGATCAAAGAATCACAGCCATAGCGGCAGAGGAAGGAGGAGGTTAGAAGCAAGAATTGCAATGCACGTCCATGCAGAGAACAAGGCAAAGCGAGGGGTAGTATAAAAGACAGCCTTGCTTAATTCCTGTATGAACAAACCGACAACATGCTGAGTGGCTCGCTGTGCATCTAGGAAAGAAAAATCTGTGGACTGAAGCGCTTCCTCTAATTACACACTCTGGTAGAGCATAGCATAGCGCATTTGAGAGGCATGGGCTGGTAATAGTCCACACAATCTCTGCATCTTTAACAGTATCTAATTGATGGCCATGAAAGTAGCTAGTCGGTGCCAAAATACCATGACCTGGTGGACCCATCACTTTAATCTAACACAGTGTGACCAAAAGTTGTAGGATGCAATAGGACCAATTAACCCTGCTAACATTGATATTCAGGATAACAGGACAATGTTGATAGCTGATAACCAACATTATATATAAATATATTGTTTGCTCTCCCTCGTTCCAAATGTTCCAAAGCCTTCAAAAAAATCAATGTCCAAGGACATTTTAATCTGTCAATTAAAAGGCTAGTTCACCCAAAAATGAAAATTCTGTCATTAAGTACTCACCCTCATGTTGTTTCAAAGCTGTAAGACCTTCGTTCATCTTCGGAACACAAATTAGCATATTTTTGATGAAATCCGAGCGCTTTCTGACCTTGAATTGAATGCGCTGCGTCTGGTTTATAAGCAGAAGATGTGTTCGCTGTGCATACGCTGTGTCTTCGTAAACACGTCTGAAGATTCCGTAAATTTTTTTGCCCAGACTTACTTATTTAAACCAGAATATACAGACGTTGAACTAAGAGAGATGGATGTTCCACATCAAAACACAGGCTCCTGCATCAGCAGCAACACACACATGTATTGTGGTACTCTCGTGAACGCGCATCGAAGACTATCACGAAAGAGAAGATTGTTGAATAAAGTCGTTATTTTTGTTTTCTTTGCACGCAAAAAGTATTCTTCTAGCTTCATAATATTATGGTTGAACCACTGATGTCACATGGACTATTTTAACAATGTTCTTATTACCTTTCTAGACCTCGAACGTGGTAGTTGCGTTGCTGTCTATGCAGGGTCAGAAAGTTCTCGGATTTCTTCAAAAATATCTTCATTTGTGTTCTGAAGATGAACAAAGGTTTTACGGGTTTGGAACGACATCAAGTGACTAATTAATGACAGAATTTTAATTTTTGAGTGAGCTATCCCTTTAAAGCTATTGTATGATTTTAAAATAAAAGAATATTATAAAAGTTGGCCCTGATAGCCTTGTGAGCAGCGCGCTGACATGTAGCGCTGTTGTGCTTCGGGCGTCCCAATTTCAAGTCCCAGCTTGTGGACCTTTCCCGATGCCGTTCCCCTCTCTTTCTCACACTTTGCTTTCTTTCTAGCTACTATCCTATTGAAACTAAAAGCATAAGGTGCCCCCAAAAAACTTTAAGAATGTTAAAAGAATATAGCAAATTGTATTTGTAAGTATCACTTTAATGATACTTATTTGATGCTTTTGGCTCTTTTTATAGCTTGAAATATTCAGCCCTCATTTAGTGCAAGGGCATGAAAAAGTGTGGTCAGCACATTACTTTTATATCTTTTGTTTTCTACTGAAGGAAGCCAGACAGGTTTTATAATTAATTTTTCAAAATCTGTACTCTCAACAAAAACTTTGAAAGTTTAATCCCATCTAGAGGTGACCTGGGAAATGGAAACTTGCTACTACTAGTATGTGCACTAGGGTTGGGCAATAAATGATATCATATCAGGATCAAAATAAAATTATTGTTGATAAGCTCTGGACATTTTTGCTCTGTATGAATGAATCTATCATCCTATCACACAGCAGAAGTGAAAGGAAAATAAAAGCAAGGATGTGGCACATGGCCAAGTATGCTGTCCCATACAAGGCTCTACGTTTACTTTTCTTTTTAATTTTAAGAGCACCTTCTAATCAGTAATCAAAAAATCTAGTAAAAAATTAACCTTCACATTACAAGGTGATATTTGACTCCTTAAAGTGATTTACAGGGGACTTTTGTTTTTACCTTTGTAATGGAATTTTTCAAATTTTATTAAAGGTATGTAATCTTTTACGTCAAATTGTTTAAAAAAATATATATATTTCATAAGCTTTTTAACATTTCTAATTTAAACAACAGAATAAGAACAAGTAGAATAAGTTACCAATCAAATGAAATCAGTATTAACAAAATTAATTTGTACTACAGAGGTGGCACAGTAGAACACAAAAGAGGCTTGTAGATGTATTTTCATATGTTTAATGAGGCTCAGAGGTGGCATGAGTGCAGTCAAATTCATAAATTCATGTTGAGATTAATGTTTTAAATATACAATTTTGAATATAGAAATATTAAATGATTTAAATAACTGAAAAGATACTTTAAAAATTAAACTAAAACTGCCAGTAGGTGGGGGCAAGTCATTGATTTAATTACTGAATCATTCATTCATTTGATTTGTTCAAACAGCTGATTCATTCAGGAATAAAGCAAGTGACTTTATGAATGGAAAATTGGATCATTGACTCACTAGATTCATTTAAAAATATGTTTATTCATAAACAAAATACTGATGTGTTTGAATGGAGATGCGCAGCGGCTCAGTTATGACTTGTTTCAAACTATTTTTGACAATGAAATAGAGCAAAATCAGGCAATAGTGTTATAGTCAGACAATGTAAATCACTTAATATTAATTTTGTTTATTTAACTGTTATATTAAATCAATATCTCATTTACAAAATACCTCAAAAATAAGTAAAAGCTGTCACTCACTTAATTCATCGCGATCTCACAAAGTTCCTTTATAATCAACGAAGCTCTCTACACTGCACAATCAGTCTCTTATTTACACTCTCCCTACACTTTATTTATAAAAGGATTTGTGAGATATCTCTGTGATACATTATTCAACGTCGCAAAAACACATCCCCTCAGCACCCCTCAGCGCAAACACAAATATACTGATCGGTCAGTCACACTGGTACTCCTAAATATTTTTTCATATTCGCACGCAGTAGTTTTGACTGAAATGGTCGCACTGTTGAACTCTGCCATAATCTGAATTTGTGATCTGCATTTCAACCATCCAAGTGCGCACACAAAACAGTGAGCAGTGGACACACACACTGTGACTGTGAACACACACTCAGAGCCATTTTTGCTGCGCCGCCCAGGGAGCAGTTTGGGGTTCGGTGCCTTCCTCAAAGGTCTCACCTCAGTTGTGATATTGAGAGTGGATAAGAGCGCTGAGCACTCACTCCCCTTACCAATCCCTGCCGGTACAGAGACTCGAACCTGCAACCTTTGGGTTAAAAGTCAGACTCTAACCATTAGGCCATGACTGGCCCCTAATTTGATGACAGCAGCCAGTCTGCATGTTCTGTGTGTTCACACACAGTGTTTGTAGCATATGCCATCTCGATATATGCGGACAGTCCACTTTGAACTCTTAAGAGTCACTTCACAAGCTTTCACCATTTCGTTTTTATTTTGTAAAACTGAATATTATTCCTTTTAGCTGGTAAAGAAGCATGAAGGCACAACTACAGTTTGTTTAATAAAAAAAGCACTATTGACAGTAGTTACTACTCTCTTGCCAACACTTTCTGAACACTTTCTGAAGCAGGAACTTCCAAGAAGGCAACATTAATCTAACGCCAACTGGATATCTTTCCCCCTCTGCATTTCTGACATTGATCTGACTACAGGGGGCACAGGGTTTTCCCTGTTGGCTCAATCCTTGCATGCAACTGGCAACCCCTAGCTTTGGCAACAGTTTTGTCACCTATAGCATTTTGCATCTCACCCTCATTGGCTGACACAACACAAAGGTCTGCCAACCTACTGGAGCGCTGCCTCTTGTCTTTTTAGAGGCACTAAAGGAAGCATAGAGCCATTTGTGCTCAGGATGGCAGGGGAGCCGGCAACATTTTATCTTCCTGCTTGCAGTTGCCCTACATCTTTACAGGACACAAGAGGAAGCATAAACGTTAACAAAACAAAAAGAAGTTCTAAGATTAATTTGAAACTAGTGTTTGGTTAACAGTGGTTAAACTGCACCAGAGGCCCTTGAGACTAGTAGGATAGCTAAAGTTCACTGGCTAAGAATATTGTCAGACTGGTTTTATTGTGTATTTTAGTGCTGCTCTGTGAACTAGCTTGATGTATTAGGTAGCACTCAAACTGCCCATCTGCTCGCCACCTTTGTGTTGTGATGTTTTGCTTATTTTAGCAATCTGCTAAAGTTAACAGTCTTTTCCCATGGCAAGCTTTGTTCTCATTTAATTTGTCTCTGGCAGAGTGTGCAATAAAATCACTCATTTGTTTACAGGACACAGTGGGCGTTCGGTGAGATTTTATGTTTTCTGTGGCGCAGTTATATAGATATTTCCCTGAGCATCGCACTCTGATTGTTTGTTTTTTGAGGCTTGGTTGTAAAGTAAAAAAAAAACAAAACAGGCACTGACACTGTAAGTTTAATAAAATAAGCTTTGTTGTCAGTAGTTATTTTCAGAAATTAAGTTATGTCATCATGTTGATGTTGATACAGTTGGAGCCATATGGATCATCCATATTGATGTGGATCTCTCTTGGCTGGAAATGGATACCCTCATCATTAAAATGCACGAAAACCTGCCTTTTTCTTGTGCTCAGTCGCACGTTCCTCAGCTAACCTGTTCGCTGCTAGCTGTTTTCACACTGCGAACAAATGTCGTGTGATTTTACCGGTAATCTGCCCCCTCCCGAGAGAGCTACGGAGGTGTGCTGTAATGACAGGCCTGTTTCACCAGCCACCTGTCATGACCTACCTCGCAGCGGGGCCGCACGACGCTAACTCAACGCAGCCATTCATCTCCCCACGCTAATTGTCATACACTTATTCATCGGATTAGCTGCGTAATTATTCCTCATAATTACCACTTATTGTTCTCACTCGTTGTTTCCTTGCTCAATTTGTTTGTTTGCGTTCACGGCTTGACAATGAAAAGAAAGAAATTCATTGTCATGCCAAATGAAACAATTTGGATTCAAATGAAATAGATTTAATTTAGAGTGTAGGGGGTGATCTTAAACTAAAGAGGCAGAAAATTGAAACAACGGGTGAACGAAGACAGATAGAGTACAAAGGAATAACAAACACCTAAATGCTGTGAATCTAAATCTTAGTCTGCATATATCAGGGCTCGACATTAACGTTTGTCCACTTGTCCGGGACAAGTGGATTATATGAAGGGGCAAGTGAAAGAGAATTTTACTTGCCGACCGAACAAATAACCTGATTAAAACATCAATAACAAACAATAACTAGGGCAGCACCAAAACTTTGGTGAGAATGATTCTGATTTTATTACTTGCAGTGTAAACGGTGACTGATAACGGACAGTATCATGGTTGCGTCAGTTGAGGCTCATGTGCAGCCTATCTGACTTACGAAAAATGTAAAACTAATAGACGCAACAGCACACACAAAGAAACAAACATGAACAAACATACTGCGGTAGAAGTAAGATAAATATTGTACATAACATATGATATAGGTAAACAACACCAAGCACCAGCATGATTACAAATGTGACATCGATTTTATACAACAGTAGTTCAAAAAACAAGTAGTTAATATTAACTGACTTATATTTTAGACACATTATTGACCGTTTTTGCTAACGAAAATAGTTCTCCGAGCAACACACAGTGGTGTTTCATTACTGGATGATTCAGTAATTTTGAACGACTCGGGTGAGTCAATGATTCAGTGAGCCATTCATCAAGAAAGTCATTTATTGAATGAATTCGCTGTTTGAACAAATTGGGCCCTATTTTAACGATCTGAGCGCATGGTCTCAATCACCTTTTGCTATTTTAAGGACGGGAAAAATGGTCAGCGCACCCGGCCCATGGTCTTAAAGGGTTGTCCTTATTTTCTTAATGAGTGTTTGTGTTTTGGGCGTAACGTGCATTAAACCAATCAGCATCTCATCTCCCATTCCCTTTAAGAGCCAGTTGCGCTCGTGCCATGGCGAATTCGCTATTTACACGGCAGAATTTGCTAGAACAAAGACTGAATGCTTCTTCAAAGAGCAAGGCATCATTTTCGAAAGCGAAAGTGAAACCAAAAAAACAGCTCGCATAAGAAAGCGATTGACTCTTCATTATGACATAGGCATTTTTATATTTATGTACACAATACTAATCTTTTACATTGTAATCCTTTCATTTTTAATATTTGGCATGTTTGTGTGTGTGTGTAATAAGCAGAGTGTTTGTACACTGTGCACCTGCCTATAGGTGCATATTACTAACGCACTATTTAAATAGCCAAAACAAATATTGCGCCATTGACTTTAGACCAGGTTTCAGTTTGTCAATGACGCAGGCTATTTCAGTTACCTCAAAATAGCAACGTGCCAACAATGCGCGTGAACACACCTCATTTTCAGACCAGCATGCCCATGGGCGCACAAATGGGCGCAAACGCATTTGCTATTTAAACAACATGGCGCAGGACGTGAAAATGATAACTGCATCTGGCTGAAACTAGCAATAAATGCTTGCGGTGCACCTGGTGCCGCATTGCGGCCCATTAAGACAGTGACTTACTGCCACCTACTGGTGGTTTGGTTTTATATTTAAAAGTTCAAAAAAATTAGTGCATTTTTCCAACATTTCAGATTTATGTGTTAAAAAAAGTAAAATATTATAACATTATTTGTTGATACTGATTTCATTTGAATGGTAACGACCATACGGAGTCTAATTATTCAAACTGAATGTGCTGATAAAATGTAAGAATTTGATGTACATGATGACACGTACATTTAGTAAGTTTAGGAAAATATTGCCCTTCATAAAGTTAAGAAGTGTCCTAGAAATCAATTAAAGGCAAATATCACAAATATGCTGATTAAAGAAAGACCTCATAGAGCAGTGATGAGACTGTTGTTTTAGAATGAATTACATATACGCCAAACAAAGAAACAAAAAAAAAAGAAAAGGCTTTTTGTAGTTTTTCTCTGCAAATCTCTGCTAGATCTGATCTCATTATTGTTTTTCCTCACCAGCTGAAGCCAAAAGGAGGAATGTATGGTAACGTTAATTACGCCATTCAGCAGAAGTCAAGTTATTCCAATCAGTAGAATTGCATTTTTTTTTTAATGCAGCTGTGCCTTTTGTGTATATTTTAAACTAGCATTTTGACTTTTTGACCTATTTATTTATTTATTTATTTTTTGCATCTATTTTTTCTTAAATCTATTTTATGTCTTTTTTTTTAAACCTGGGATTTGATCACAGGACTCATACCATTAGATAAAACTATATGTTTTTTTTGTTTTTTTTTTCCTAGCCATCAGGAAGGACACAAACACCAAAGTCTATTGGAGCATTCATATATAAGGCCAAAATGTTTGCAAAAACTTCTTTCAGACTCCTGAAACAAATTAAGTGTGAGAACATGTTATGTGTGGGAAGTGAAGCCAAACCAGTGCAGGAATAGTGCAGTGCAGTTATGACGCTGAGAGGGTGAAAAAAAACGCTCGTCAGAAGCATGGGTTTGAACTATATGCTGAGAAAGTATCCCCGCAGGGCTCCTCTTGGAAGAATTATATTTGGTGCTCTTTGGGTCTACTGCGTATCTTTACATCAAGATAAAACCAAGATTGTATTATGCCGCGCTCTGAGGGAAAAGGCCTTTTCTTTTCACACAGCTTCATATTAGCAACACTCAAAGCTGTGTTTTTTGCTTTACCGTAATGATCATTGATATTAAGTGGTTGTGCTTTCAAATGAAAACAGATGTACTAAAATCAACTGCAGAAAACAGGGAAAGAAGGAGCCGCCTGGAGCAGCAGAGTCTCTTGATAAAGTACATTACAATGACCCATTTCTGTCTGTTTGCTAACTCAGTGATGCAATGATGATCGTGGCTAAGAAAAGTCTGTGGTTTGTTCTTTTATTTTTTGTCAATATTTTCACAGATCATGTCTGTCATCATCTCAGACAGCTCTTGATCACTTTAAAGCTTTAGAAAGCTAAAACTACGCTGAAGATCTTCAGTCTTATTCGGATGGGATTAGTTTTATAGGACATGGGGTAATGCAGTAATTATCAGAGCTTTTCTGGTCAAATTGACCATGTCAGTGATTTTTTTAAGACTTCTGTCCTTCTATTAAAAGATAGTAGTCATATCTGAATTGACACCAGAAAATGGAAAGATGAGGGAATGCTTTCTTTTGCATTTGAACCTAAAGGGATAGTACACCCAAAAATGAAATCCCCCTTAATTCATTTCAAAACATGAGGACACAAAAGATATTTTGAAGAATCTCTCAATCATTTTTGTCCATACAGTGAAAGTCAATGTGGTCCAGTGTTGTTCTCAGTGAACAGTTAAAACTTTTTTTCCAAAATATGTTCTGTGTTAAACACCAAGTCAGTCATACATTTTTGAAACAACATACACGGTCCTATGACTGCCGTGATGGACAAAATCGCGGAATCAATGAGTAAATCAAAAGTAGGTCAGTACACTGAAATGAAAGCGCCTGAAAAATGTCTGAATATTAAGCCACGAATATACAGTTTAAATATGAATTCAGCATGTTATGCATGTCTCTATGTGAATGAATGGCGGAGACACACAATTTCGTTTACTACTCGCATACTAAAGCGCGCGTGGCGCTCGCAGTGTTTTTAGCATCTGCTGCCTCAACATATGGGTACAAAATGAGCATTTATTTCTTTTGAGAAAATCTAAAAGATTGGTTTAACTTGAATAAATATATTACTTAATGTAATCATAGTTCTATACTATTAGTAGTATACTACTACTAATAAAATGATTAATAAAACATTATTTTTTTTAAGGAATATTTACCAGAAAAAAATATTTACCAGAATTTATTTACTAGAATAATGTAAATCCACAGCACAGTATTTTATGAAAAATAAATATGTAAAATAACTATATATACAACACCTAATTAATAAACAACACCTCTAATTAACTGATTATATATATATATATATATATATATATATATATATATATATATATATATATATAAATTTATATATTTATAAAATCAATTAATTAGAGGTGTTTTTTATTACTAAAATTTAATGAATGATTAAAATGAAATCCAGAAAAGTCATGGAAAAATGTAAAATTTCTTAAACTTTAATAAATTGCTGTTAAATTGTGTACGTTTCGTGATTTAAATTAATTAGACATGTTTATTTGATTAATAAAATTCAATTTAACCATTAAAGTAAAGTATAGAAAAATTGAAATGGAAAAAATTGAATTTGTGAAAAAAATAATTCATAGGGTGGTAAAAATGCCATTTTCTTTTGCTTTTAATGAATTGCTGTTAAATTGCATAAGTTTCATGATTTCATTCAATTAGACATGCTTTTTGATTAATGGAATTCAATTTAACCATTAAAACGAAGTCTAGAAAAATTAAAATGAAAAAAATGGAATTTGGAAAAAAATAAAACAGAATTTGTAAACAAAAAAAAAAAAAAAAAAAAAAAATTAAACGCATTTCATAAGGCTTTAAAAATACAAATTTTGTTAAACTTTTACTAAATTGCGCAAGTTTCATGATTTAAATTTCTTAGACATGCTTTTTGATTAATCAAATTTAATTTAACCATTAAAACAAAGTCTAGAAAAAGTAAAACCTAAGAAAAAAATAAAATGCCATTCCATAAGGGTCAGTAAATTATGACAGAATTTTCACTTTTAGGTCTGTCCCTTTAAGGGTTATTAAATGTGTTCTTATTAGGGTTGTCGCGATGATTAATCGCGATTAATCGCATACAAAATAAAAGTTTGAGTTTGCCTAATAAATGTGTGTGTGCTGTGTGTAATTATTACGTATATTTAAATACAAATGCATTCATGTGTATATTTAAGAAATATTTACAAGTATATGTATTTATTATAATTTTTATATAATTTATATTATTTATAAATAAAAATATTTTGTACATAAATAACATAATTGTCTTAAATAAATACATTATATAAATATATACATATACATTAATTTGTTTGTATTTATATATACATAATAATTACACACAGTACACACACATTTATCAGGCAAACTCAAACTTTTTGTTTGCGATTAATCGCGATTAATCATTTGACAGCCCTAGTTCTTCTTAGAGTATATAAGCAATAGCAGATCAAAGACATTTAGAAAAGACTTGGGCATTATTAGTGGTATTTATTTATTTTTTATTTTTTTAGAATTTAGCTAAATAAATGTCACAAAAACATTGAAAAACAGGGGAAAAACTAAAGTGATACAGAACAATTTTTCCAGAACATAAAAAGAGGCGAAAAAAAATGGAAATGTTTGTAATTGTGTACTGGAAAAACTGGCAAAGCGTGTAAAGCAATTGTTCATCATTTAATGTGACAAATTACTAATATCAATAGTTCTGTTTTTTGCTCAACTTTTAGAACTTTTTGCTCAAAGTTCTAATCTATTTCTAATCAGTCTCCCTAGATATATACAGTAGTGAATTGATATTTCCTGCATAACTAATTGCCACAGCTAAATCAATTTTGCATGCAGTAGTTTTGATTTTCCACAGACACTGCTTTTCCTGTATGAGCTGACATTAAACATATGTCAACAGTAACTATTGCTTTACAGACATGTGTCCTGAAAACTAATCCCATCCAAATAGGGCTTTTGGCTGAATGAATCTCACTGCTTGTTTTCCAGTATCCAGGGAGCAGAGCGGGAAACGTTGTAACTGGACTATTCAATTTGTGCTGAACATTTTTCACAGAAAGCGGAGAAATCTTCCCAGCAACCCATGCAGATGGTGAGTGAGCTCCCCATGTTTGCGGTCAGAGATCCCACGGGCCCCGTGTGCGCGCGCAGACACACACACACTTCAGTGGCCCGCTGATGCTAGATGCTTTCCTGAGCCTGGATTACTGTGCAGGGTGTCTGAGGGCTTCAAACTCCCCCTGAAAATCAATACACAACTCAACTGTGTCCAGCCAGCTGGAACTGGCTCCCATTTCCTATCCGGATTCAATACACCACTCGGGCTCTACGGGCTTTGCACTGTGGAAATGAACAAACTCCATTAATGTCTTATTAGTATGCAACAAAGTGTACTTGAATCACGGCCGTGTTTAAAACTTTGCCTTGAAAGTTGTATTTGTAGTCATTTCATGAGCACAATTTGGTTCTTGACAGGCACTTTGAAGTTGACTACATTCACTAGATACTTTGCACTTTTCTATGTTATGCTACTGTACTATACTACAGAATCATTTAGCAGATATGTTCGTAAGAATTTGGGGTATGTCTATGAATGCCCAATTAATTTTTAAATCTTTTTCAGTTTTTCATATTCAAACCTACTAGTACTTTGTGCAGTCTCTTTTTCTCCTGATATAGTGTCTGGAGCGATCAATGTGCTTCGCTTATGTAAACAAAGACGCTCTGGCATGTATAATTAATGTGCTAGATTTGAATGGCAGAGCGGAAGATATAATGTGGTTGACTATTGTCTGCTTCTTCCATAAAGCTATCATATGGCTGTAGAAATAGTATAGCATGTGTCGTTTTTTTTTTTTTTAATGATATTTCTTGTGTTTTTTGGACCTTGACAATCAGCTCCTGTAGACTTCTGTACTGTGTTAATTACGTTGTGCTATACCTATTTTTTCCAAGTACTCTCACACCTATAGCCGCTTTTCCACTATCGGGCCGAACGGTTCTTAGAACGGTCAGGTACGGTTCCAGTTGTGTTTCCACCTGAGCCTGGTAAGGCGCGGCACGATTACGAACCGTTCTCTGCATGGTTAGACAACCGTGCTAAACCGTGCTGATAGAGTGTGTGCTAAGCAGAAGGGCGCTATTTGATCAAGCAGTAAACATCTACGCTGCGTTTATAGCTCATGCAGTAATGCTGTCAATAAATGTGGTATTTTTAGAAAGGAATTTTACCTTCTGTGTCCGTCTCCATTGGCATGCATATCTGCTCAGCGTTTGTTGGTAACGTTATACCTGTCGTTGCCTTTTTTTCTGTTTTTTAGCGAAGTAAATACCAGATAAAAAAAAACCATGAAATATCTGATCATCGTCCATATCACTGTTTACGTTACAATTGCGTTACCAAGGCAACGACTGACGCATTTGTATTTACATTCCAAAGAGTTCCGTTATTAGCACCACAGTGGAAAATGAAACCGTATCCGTGCTGACTGGCCCGGATCGCCGCGGTTAAGCAAAGAGAACTGTTCGGCCCGATAGTGGAAAAGCTGCTTTTGTTTCTCCTTTGCTTGTGTCTGTGGTTGTGGTTGGCTGCCCTCTCTCCATTTCTCAGGCTCTGTATTGACTGGGAGAGTGTTGGGTTGTGCTAAAACAGCGCTGATGTATTAGCCGGCATTAGCCTCCTGAACCGCCGTTAATCTTACTGTAATAAACTTACACTGCAGCATTAACAAGGTGGATTTCACTCTCTCTCTCTCTCTCTCTCTCTGTCTCTCTCTCTCTCTCTCTCTCTCTCACGCACGCACGCACGCACGCACGCACGCATACCATTGTCAGTTTATTTCATATTTTGTCCTATATCTGTTTTGTTCAGTAAATACATTTTTTGTCACCATTAATGGCGGGACACACCAAGCTGACGGTCGGCCGTTGGCAAGTGTCTGTTGGGCTAGTTTGTTTGGTGTGTTTTGTTCCAGACGCTTCCAACGCAAGCTAACAACACCATCGTTCTGTCACTCGTTCTGTCTAACGTTCTGTTGTTCTATCTGTCTGTCATTCTATCTATTGTTCTCTTTATCGTTCTGTCTTTCTATTATGCTATCATTCTATCTATCGCTCTGTCATCCTATCTATCATTCTCTCTGTTGTTCCATTGTTCTATCTATCTGTCTATCTATCTATCTATCTACTGTTCTATCATTCTGTCATTCTTACCATTCTGTCGGTCAATCTATCTATCTATCTATCTATCTATCGTTCTATCGTTCTGTCTATCGCTCTGCCATTCTATCTATCTTTCTATCATTCTGTCGTTTTATCTTTCATTCTGTCTAGCATTATATTTTATTTTATTGTTATATTTTGTTTTATTGTTCTATCGTTCTGTCTATCATTCTATTGCTCTATCTATCATTATATCTATCGTTCTCTTGTTTTATCTGTCTGTTATCCTATTGTAATATCTGTCTACCGTTTGTCTATCGTTTTATCTCGTTTTATCCGTTTCTCTCTATCTTTCTATTGTTCTGTCGTTTTATCTTTCATTCTATCCATCATTATATGTATTGTTCTATTGTTCTATTGTCCTATCTATGATTTTTTGTTGTTCTATCCATCTATCTATCTAAATACCCATCTATCGTTCTATCGTTTTATTATTCTATCGTTCTATCATTCTGCCATTCTGCCTTCTATCTATATTTCTATCGTTCTGTCATTTTATCTTTCATTCTGTCTAGCATTATATTTATTGTTCTATCGTTCTGTCTATCATTCTATTGCTCTATTATATTATGTCTATTGTTCTTTCATTCCATCTTATCTATTATAGATTATATCTATAATATCTATTGTTCTGTTATATCTATTGTTATATCTATATAACATTATATCTATTGTTCTGTTGTTTTATCTGTCTATCATTCTGTCTGTCATCATATCTGTCTGTCATTCTATCCTTTTATCTATCATTCTATCTGTCTATCATTCTGTTTATTGTTCTGTCTGTCTATTGTTCTATTGTTCTGTCTATCTTTCTTTATCGTTTTATCGTTTTATTTCTATGTATCATTCTCAGTTGTTCTGTAATTCTATCTGTCTATTGTTCTGTGTATCATTCTTTCTTTCTATCTATTTATCTATCAATCTATCTATCTATCTGTCTGTCTATCTATCTATCTATCTATCAGTTGTTCTATCTTTCGTATTATCGTTATGTCCTTCTGTTGTTCTGTCTGTCCTTCTGTCAGTCATTCTTTCTGTCTTTTTGTCATTCTATCATTCTTTCTATCATTTTTTCCGTCATTGTGTTGTTCAGTGTATCGTTCTTTCTCTCATTCCATCTATCTCTTCCTCACTCTATATTTATCTTGCTCAGTGTGTGTAGTGTTTGTATGGGTATCTAGTATCTCTTTGTCAATGAGGTGTGTGTTTGTGTGTGTGCAGTTGTAATGACCTGTGTGTTGTTTATGGCATATTTCACTCGTACAGCTGTAAGAATCAGCAGCACTTTAAATAGAGCTCTAATTAGAATGGAATTTGAGGAACGCTATTGATCATAAATTACACCCACTCTCCTCGAGCTCTCTCTCTCAACTACAGCGTTTAATATCTCAGGTCTCGCTTGTTCCATCTCTCTCTCTCTCTCTCCCGCTCGTCTCCTTCCTACAGTCTTTGTGGTTTATGTCAGTCATGTTCAGTGGAGCGACTCTGAGGAACAAGCCCTCCTACCAGCCCCAGAGCAGCAGGGTCAATGTGCATCTGGAGAAGAGGTGTCTTCAGGGAAGAGTGTGTGCGAGGAAGAATATTAGTATTACACCAAAGAATAACACTGAATTTGTTAGCAGAAAAATTGGAAGGGATAAGGCCGAGATTTTACAAATCACGGATCATTACAGAGGGAAAAGGTTGGGAATGCCTTAGGAGCAACCATTTGAAGTGAACCTGCTATGGATGGGAATGAGTCCTTTGACCAAAAGCCATACAGTCTGGTCTTTAGATAGGAACAGACATGTAAAGTGACTAACTACAGATGGTTTTGTTTTTATCTGCCATTTGTGCCATTTTGGAGTTATCCAAGATGTACAGTAATGAACAGGAATTTAAATCACAAGTTTTCTGCTGTTGAAAACAAAAAATTGACACAATATTTTGGTTCTTTTTGTTTAGTAGCACAATAGTTATTCAATACATTGCAACTTAATTTATTATATTTTTGTCTCCCCACTGCATTTTTATATTTGCTATGTTAAAAGCTACACCTGTATGCTGTATTCTTTTTGGTTTTCACATTTCTGATTTTACCCCAGCTGGAGGCATGTATTCGTTACAGGGTGTTTTTTGAAGTATTTTACTTTCCACTTATATATGGCACACTTGCAGTGCGGCACAAAATCATTTCGGGGCCTTGTCCACAGCATGTTAGCGACGTGACATGGTTGTCTGGTGTTGGAAGGGCCGGAGAGAGTGAAAGCATGAGAGCAGACGAGGAGAGAAAGAAAGAAAATGTCTTTATTTGGCTCTAGAAGAGTGGAGGAGAGCGCAGAGGAGGTCAGGCCCACTGAGCGGGGGTTCCATCGCACCTGCGAGCTACAATAACAGCCGGCGCGGAGCATGCAGGCCGCTGATTGAGTTTGATCGGAGAGAAATCGGTAGAGAAAAAAAGCAAAAGACAGGGGAGGGAGGACTATGGAGTGAAGTGAAGGAGGAAAAAGAGAGAACTGGCAAACCGAGCGCCATTCAAAGGCAGCAGAAAACAGAAGCGCACCTTTGACATCATCTTGCTTTTGTATGTGGGGTTTTAATTAAATATTCAAAGAGAGCAGCGGCGCAAACCCTGCCCGCTTTCACATCAATCATGTCTTGCCGGTGTCACCTCCAGATTCTCACGTAGACGGTGACTGCAGAACCTCACAGCTGCTCAATTTGCGCACTTGTTCTGAAAACCTCAAACTCCGTGGTCTCCAAAGCCACGGGGTTGCTCGTGTAAATTAGCTAATCTTTTGTTCACTTTCGGCAGACCCGGAGCATGCAGATGTGCGCTTCTTCCATCGCCACCTCCGGCTCAATCTCTTAATCTTCTGATTGCTTTTTGTAGGCGTCTGAGTTTATCTAGGCTCGTTTTTGTAGCCTCCAGCCTCCACTGTCCAGCATATCAGCCCATGGGCATGATTTAATGTGTGAATTTCTGTCAAAGTTATGATTTTTTTTTTTTTCTTCTTACCTTTTCTAGTTAATTCTGGCCTTGGACTTAAAAGCTACTAAAAGCCCCACTTAATTTAGTTCCTTCTTGTTTGGTAGGTTAAAAATAGGCATGATTTCTGAAAATCTCCCAAATGAATTCTAGAGACAAATAAGAGGAGAGAGCTTTAAGACAATCCGCAAAAGGGAATGTGGTAGAAAAGAGAAGTTTATTATAAACTTGTAATAATATTTAGACTTGGCAGGCTTAAATATTCTTTCTTGCCGTGCATGAGAATACTGCATAAAACAAACATCCACACTGTTTCATATAGACCAAAATGTTCTTTCATGAAACTCTTGCTCCCTGCTGTTTGTTCACTTTTTATTCAAAATGTTGACTATACAAAATCAGGGTCTGAAAGTAACACTTACTAAAGTCAGTTTTTACTTGTTGAATGTTAATAAGTTTTACTAACAAAATTAATTAAGTAGAGGCAGCAATGGACCACAATATAAGGTTCCTGCATAATGTAGGCTTTAAATCCCAATGAAAAATACTGAAGTTCAGTGACTTTTAGTCGAGTGGAAATTTTAGCCATCATAAATGTAGCTAGCAAATGCATTTTTAAATGTCATAACTGCACAACTCCATTTGGAGACACATTTCTAACATAATGAACACATGAGGAACATAATAACAATCATTTTCAGTGTTTTATAACAGGTGGTGAGAGAGTGGCTAATGCATGCTGCCTTGAATGACAATGACTTGCACTGTTTGCTTGGTAAATCTCACGAAACTGGTCAAGAATATGTCATGGTCATATTTGAGGGTTATATTGACAGCTCTGCCCCTCCACCCTGCCAAAAAACAAGAGATTATATTTTGCATAAATGGTCTTAAATGGTCTCATTTTTCTCAGCAATTATTCTAATTAGATTGTAGAACAATAAAATTGCAATAACAGCTTTTTTCAAGAAAATAAAATCCGAATGGCCCTAAAATGGGCTTCTTTAAGCACTTTTTGAGGGTGAAATGACTGACAAGCTGGGCGATATGGACAAGAAAAATATCACAAATTTTTTTTCGTATCAGTCAGTATTCATAATTATCATTATAAATGTCAATTTATTTTTTTCGTTCAAGTCTAAAGGCAGATTTTTGCTCCAATGTTAAAGTTATAAAAACCAGACGGTTAATTGTGGTTTTAAACTATTCTTTATGGTCAGAACATGAAAAACGATTAACGTTTTTGAATTCTTTACACTTTTCCAGTCATTTTTCCTTAACAAAATAAATTAAAAATAATAAGAAGAAAATGAGTTAAAAACACACACATACACACACATATATATATATATATAATTTTTTTTATTTTTTTTTCAAATCAAGATACAGGTTGGTGTTGCCTCATATTATTAATAATAATATATTTTTTTGTCTCTTAGAAATACACATTTGATAGTAGCTTGAATTAGGATGCAGATGTACGTTTATGTTCATTATTAAAATCCGTAATATCATAAAACAGAATAAAAATTGTACCTCATTTTTATATAGTGAAATGTAATTATTCCGACTGTTTGAGTTTTTTTTATTTATTTTTAATTAACCATTGCTTCCATAGTAGCATCCATTTAGATCCTGATAAATCACCGTTAAAACCACAAATATAATACCTCAGTACCATTGTAAAAATGTAATATGGTGTCTATGTATTTGTATGAAAAACAATAGTCTAAATACATTTAGTATAAATGCATAAACACTATCGCTTAATCACAAAAAATACTGTAATTATATTCCATTACTCCTCCTTCAATACATTTAATACATGTCTACATTAATCATATAATAAAATTCGACATGAATGCCCACATTTCTGACACAATACCATGGTGCAGTTAGTGCTACGACAGTGAATCTATGGTAAATGATTGCAATGTGTAGATTTAAAAGCCTTCTGACTGTATTGTTGTGCGCAGTTTGTCAGCGCTGTATCATCTGACTATAAACCGAGTTATTTGTGTTCTTCGCTGAATTCAAGCGCTTCACACTGGTTCTCACAGTGATGCGGATGAACACTATATCAAACATTTACTGAACTCTTGTTACTGTTTAGCGAGGAAATTAATATTGTACAATAATTATCGTGGTCGATTTATCGCCTAACCCCTACTGACAAGTTCTTGAAAGTTTTTTTCTAAAACTACAACGGCTATTTTTCCTTCACCCTGTTTGTATGCGCATTTTGAAGTATCACATCATAAATGAGTGATAGAAATGCCAAATTTTGAATAAAAATCCCCAAATTCGCAAAAAAGTTTTTACGCTCGCTTGAGGTGGTTTTTGACTTGTCCCAAAAAGGGTTAATGTGAATAATGGGAGATGAAAACGCATTTGCCAAATAAATTCCTCCATTCGCATCAAAGTCATATGACTTTGCGCTACGGATGGCAAACTGACTAACCACTGGGCCGATCTCGTTTCACAGCATCTGAAATGTAATGGTCATTTTTAAATGCCCGAGCAAACTCTGTCATCAAATTATTTCTGTATAATTGCCTCCCAGAAAGGTCTTATACAACTGTGTTCCCAAACAGCTGGCATCCACCTCCGAAAACAATGACCGCATTTATTTCGTTTCGTCTGCTTGCTTTGAGGTATTTTTTTATTATATATTAAAAATGATTATATTCAGTGGCTTCTGCTACTTTTGTTAGTGATATATAGTGCCAGTTTATCAGGAAGTGCTTATTTTGTTCTTATTGACTTATTCGCAGTTTTATGTGACATTTTAGTTATGCGCACAAGTTAAATTCACTCTGGATGGAAACTCAGCTAATTTTAATGTATTTGGTCTTGGTGGATTAGATCTACGCTGCCGAACATACTGCTGCTGCACAAATAGCATATGTGATAACCCATAGCAGATCTATACAGGTGGAGCTGGGGAGGTGGAGGGTTTCAAAAAATGCTGTAGTAAATGCTAACCACCATTTAAATGTAAAGCAAGCTCATTGGATGCGTATGCAACATGAACCAATCAGCTTGTGCCAAGAAGTTGTGATTATCATTACTTTGCATTAATGACGACAGTTTGCACCATCTAGAGTTTCATGAACGAACTTGGCATTTATTTTACAAGCCCTTTGTGATTTCATACAGTTCAGGCAGTCCAATAACATGATTTGGAAGACCAACAATTGATCCAAGGTGAGAGGACAGCAGGAAGAGCTTAGCAGAAATCCAGAGAAGCAGCTGGAAAGGATTGGTGGAGGGAGGAAATGGCACGGAATACAAGTCAGCATGGATGAAGGGAAAGAATGAAACGAGGAGCGGAACACGAGGTGAAAGACACGGACGATACACGGGCTGGTGGGGAGAAAAAGGAAAACGCGTGGAGGGCGAGCCAATCATGTAAGAGAGAGGGAGAGGGTGTGTTGTCAAGGGAAGGAGGAAGAGAGCGAGGGGTGAAAAGGAGAGGGAGAAGAGGAGGAGGCTGTTGTTTTAAGATCAGTACGGATGAATGCGTTCCCTCTCTCTGGGGAGGAGGCCTGCTGCCTTTCTCTGTCTGTCATTCCACTCGTCTGTGCAGAGCAAGAGAGGGGGACGGACGACTGAAGGCATGGGCCTTTGGTTTTGGAATTATTCAGACGTGCGGTTTTCTGGGAATGCTGGAGTGGGTTTGGCAACTGCCGTTGAGCCCATTTCTGTTGGGAATGTGCAGTTTACTACTTTGGCATGCAGTCTCTGTCTAATTGCAAGAGTATATAACTCTGCAAAAGAACTATATGAAAGTGAAATGTGTGAAGTGTGAGATTAAAGTTGACAGCGCTGTGAAGAACTCATGCATAAAGGATTTTATAATGAACTAAAGCTGGCAAAACAACAGCACTTTAATACGTGCCCTTTGTGTATAGGGGTTTGTACATGAGCTTGATGAACGACTAAAGAAACGAGTCGACTCATTCAGAAATTGGCAAGGTATTGGCATCAAAACTGTAAACACATTAACATACTGCCCACATTTACACATCAACACGTATTCAGTATTCAACCACTTGGCTGACCCTGATGAACAACAATAAGAGCTATGCCAGTACATGGAGTTTAGCCAATCATAACAGAGCTCATTTACATATAGAAGTAAAGAGAGAGTTAGAGAGAGATTTATGATTAAATAGAATAGAATGTGGAAAATTGACAATATACGACCCTTAAAAGAAAGAGGAAACACATTGAGGGTGAGCCAATAATATCTACCATAGAATAGAGTGTGGAAAATAGCTTAGTGCTTTTTTTGTCACTCGACAGTGCCTGTTTCAGCTCACTTTTCATTAAATGAAAAGAAAGCTGCATGAATATTCTGTCTAACATCATCTTTGTGTTCCATAGAAGAAAGTCGTGTGGGTTAGGATGGACAGTGATTTCATTTTGCGGTGAACTATTTCTTTAAAAGCAAAATTGTTCTCTGTGTGAGGAAGCTGAAGCACAGAGGGCATGCAGTGTGTGTGAGTGTTATTATCTCGTGTTGGTCATCATCAGCCGTCCACCAGGCTCATGGAGAATCACCCTTCACTGTCTCACCGTCACCTTCACTCTCCTTCTATATATCTTCTCTTTCACCCTCTGCCCTCTCACCCGCTCTTCCCATCTCATTACACCTTATACTCTTTTCCCATATTTCTCTTGTCTCTCTCTATTTCTGATGCTTTTTTTCAGCTCTACCTGCTGTCGTCCTGTTCAGTTGGGGTCCAAAATTGGCTTTTTTCCAAGCTGTTGAGAAAAAATAAAAAAAAATCCCATAATTATAAAAATTATATTATTACATATGTTTTTACTTTGGTTGCATTAGAATTAATAGGGGAAGACTATATAAAATATAATGAAACAATAAAATATGCCATTGAATGTTACAAATTAAAATGTGGTAAATAAAAATACAATGGAATACATTTTTTCATGTAACATGAAAAAGAATGTCAAATACTATTTTTTTTTTCCTCCAAAATAAAAATCTTGTGAAATGTGAAATGAAATGCACTATATAGAATATAAAACAAGTCAGTATTACACAAAATAATTGAATACATAATGAAATGTTGCCTTGAATAAATGCAAGCCTTATAAAAACTGAGAACAAATAAATACATTTGGCATGAATTTTATTAATACAACATGAAAGGATGCTGGAAATACAACATATGTTGAAATAAGAAATGACAGGAAATATGCCATGTAGAAATATAATATTGTTACGAATCTGGTCGGTGACCTGCGGACCGCTCACCACCAGATGTCGTTCTCACCTTACCCACACACTCTGACTGTTGTACCACACCCCGGACTACATCTCCCATCATGCATCACGCTGTTTGCGTCTACACATGTGACCAATCAGGGGCACCATAAAAGCCCCGGTCTTTCCCCATGCAAGTCACGGATTGTTGTTGTTGTTATTTTCCATTGTTAGCGTTTCCTAGTTTCCTTGTTCCCAGTGTTTAGTTCCCTCGCCTGGCCCATCTCGTTTTGACTGCTCGCCGCCTGCCTACTGGACTCTCGCTCGTGTTTATTGGTTTATCCTCCTCGCCCAGCCCCTTACGGATTACGTTCGCCACGGTTTGACCCTCGCCTGTTTCACGGACTTACTATTGTGCATCGTCTTGGTAATACCTGCCTGCCATTGTTGTTTGACCCTGCCTGTTCGACCATGTATCTGTCTCGTCCCTTAAATAAAAGCTTGCATATGGATCCGCTCGCCTCTCGTCTCACTCACTCCGTTACAAATATAAAAGCTTATAAGCTTTAAATTATAAGCCTTTTTAAAATTATGACCAAACACACACACACTAGTTTTAAAGAATTCTGCTCACCAAGCCTGCATTTATTTGATCCAAAATACAGCAAAAGCAGTAATATTGTGTTATATTTTTAATATTTAAAATAACTGGTTTCTATTTGAATATATTTTAAAATGTAATTTATTCCTGTGATCAAAGCTAAATTTCAGCATCATTATTGCAGTTTTCAGATTCAAATGATCCTTCAGAAATAATTCTGTGTTCTAGTAAACAGTTTTTTTTTTTTTCTTTCAGGATTCTTTGAGTAGAGAGATCCAAAGATCAGCTCTGATCTGAAATAAAAAGCTTTTGTAACATTATACACTATACCATTCAAAAGTTTGGAGTCAGTAAGAAAATATAGAAAATAATACTTTTATTTAGCAAGGATGCTTTAAATTGATTAAAAGTCATGATAAAGACTTATAATGGTACAAAAGATTTCTATTTCAGATAAACGCTGTTCTTCTGAACTTTCTGTTTATCAAAGTAACCTGAAAAAAATCTACTCAGCTGTTTTCAACGTAATAATAATAGCGATAAATGTTTTTTGAGCAGCAAATCAGAATATTAGAATGATTTCTGAAGGATCATGCTTTGAAATCACAAGAATAAATTACATTTTAAAATATATTCAAATATAAAACAGATTTTTAAAATAGTAAAAATATTTCAAAATTTTACTGTTTTTGCTGAACTTGCAAAAAAAAAAATGCAGGCTTGGTGAGCAGAACCATGTGCGCATGGTTGCCAGATTGCCAAAATTAAGCAAAACACAGAGCAGAAAATGTATTCTTCTAACAAAAAGGGGATTTGGAGATTTTAACTCTTGATATCTGGCAACTGCACACATGAAAGCTGGCGTAGTAGAGGCATGTACAGCAGTCGTCATGCTATGTATGAAACAAGTCTGAAATGTATTACTGATTTATGAACAAGTTTAAAACAAACAATCTTAAGCAAGTAATCTAAAAGTAATCTAAAAAGTAGTCAGAATACATTACCTAAAATGAGTAACCTCAATTACATTAACAGTTTTCATCATGTAATCAGTAATGGACTACAATTTATAAGTAATCGACCTATATATATATATATATATATATATATATATATATATATATATATATATTATATATATTATATATATATATATATATAATTTTTTATATTTTGCTTGCATAAAAGTGTTTATATTTGGACCCTACGTTTAGCTTTATCCTGTTCTTTCTTGTTCTCTCTCTCTTTTTCTGTTTTCCTCCCCATGAGTTTGTCATTTTTCATCTGTCTCTCTCACCCTAATCTTTGTCCTCTCTGCTGTCTCTGATTCCATTCATCATCTCTGCTGTGGCCTCCCGGTGAAGGTTACTGGCACAGGATGGAAGGATGAAGAAAACAAGAGGGCGGAAAGATGACCGCACGGAGTGACAGAGAGGCCTGGGATCTCTCCTCTCTCTCCACCTCCTCCTCCTCTATCTTCATCCCTCCAGCTGCACATGCACAACTCTCTGCATCCTTCTTTTCGCCATATCACTGTCATTCCTTCTCTCTCTGTCTCGTCCTCTGGTGCGTTATGATGCACCTGAAGGGAAGGGTGACAGCTGTCAAACACTGAGCCAGCAATGACCCATGAATTAGGTGCTGAGAGAGAGTGTGGGTGTCTTTGAAGTGTCATATGTAAAGTGTCAGTGATTATTTACTCACGTGTTGTTCCAAACTTGCATGCTGCTGTTTTTTCTATGAATCACAATAGGGTCATTTTGTAAGGATAACAATGCAACTTAATGACAAAGCACCATAACAGTGGTCAGTAAGATTTGTGCTCTAAAATACAAGTTTTTGAGTGAGAAACAAACCAAAATTGTGACCAAGCAGCTAAATAACACTCTTGTTGAGTTAATGAGTCGAACTCAAGAACTGGATCATTGAGTGAATCATTCTATTGAGCTGATTCTTTTCGCTAAACCTCAAAAGCAAATTATTCATTCCATGAAGCAGAGTTGAACTCACTAAAATAATTACTTGAAGTAAAGTGTTTTCCTCATGACTCTAAAGGGTCCTACAGGAATATAGTATTGTCATACTGGGTACATTTATGGTTTTTAATTAGTGTTTATAATAGGTTTTTTTCAGAAATTAACAGCCGTGATTGCTATGAATTGTTGTTATATTGAAAAGACCTTAGTGAAGGTTGTTCAAATTATCTCATTTTTATTCTGCGGAGGAAAGTCATGCTGTAACAATGGTTGAATTTTCATTTTAAAATGAACTATTGCTTTAAAAGTAATAATATAGAAACGTTATAGTAATTTTCTTGCAGTCGATGGAGCTCAAATACAGATACCGGCACCCAGCACAAAGCAATTAAATAAAGCGCTGGTTTACATTACTCTCAATTTGTTTCAGAAAAGAGGGGCACTCACCTTAATAAATTATGTGATGCCTGCTTTTCTGTAGAGGTAATACTCAGTAATAAGGCTTGGAGTACAAAAAAAATGTTGCATTAAAAAGCCATTCACAGTTGATGAAAAACAATAACAAACATACACCCTCTGTGACATGTTTTATGGCACATTAGGGAATGGAAAGCATATTTCAGTGTTAGTGTACTGTTACACTACTTCATGTGTGGATACAGTAAACGTCTGAAAGAAGAGGCACTGATTAAGTCTATCGACAAATCGCAAGCTTTTGTGATTATTCATATCAATCGCTTCATGTCTGGAATGCCAGTTTGGGACATAAATAGATATAAGCACTTGAAAGTGGGTGCAGTTTTTGGAAGACAGTGCTCCGTCCTCACAATCATTCGTTCATGAAGCTCTGTAAAAGCCTGGCGTTAGCGCGTCCGCTGGCACAGATGCCGTCCGCTCGCCCGGGCAGCTGCTCCCATTCACTCAGCTCATCACAAACAGTCCCAGACGTTAAACCATTGCTTTCCTCATCTAAATTAGCAAACAATCATTTCCAATCGTCTCTGCACACCTGGAAAATGCAAATTGCCATCACCTCCCTTCATGGATCCAGTCCTTTTTTTTTTAATCCTCTGACTGACTTGGAAGTGAAAACTAGGTTTGAACAAGGTCGGCCAAGACCGGGTACACTTCAGCATGGACTCCAGACCGCCAATGTGTCCGTCCAAATCACGCCTTTTCTGATTTTATCAAAATGTTTTTGAAGCATTTAACCTCAAATTGTCCTTTATAGGGGAGACCAGGGTAAGTTGTCACACTTTTGTTTGAGTGAATGTTTCTCAGGACAGATATATAGCATATAGTTTGAAAATTTTTTCTGACATTTTTCATTTTGTCTTACACCATGTCCTAACTACTGTACATGTGATGCGACAAGATTCCAGCAACAAACAATTTGGGTGTCCAACCAGACGCAACGCGATAGAATCAATCAAATATCACAGCCAATCAAAAGTGCGTGTGGGCGGGCTCTTTCTGGAAGCGCACTGCACTCGCAACGAAATGTATACGTTTATAATCTAATTTATAAATGTTACCCTGGACCACAAAACCAGTCATAAGTAGTACAGGTATGTTTATATTTGTAGCAATAGACAACAATACATTGTATGGGTTAAAATTATTGTTTTTTGGGTTTTTCTGTTTATGACAAAAATCATTAAGTAAAGATCATGTTCCATGAAGATATTTTCTAAATTTCCTAGAGTATATATATAAAAATTACATTTTTGGTTAGTAATATGCATTGCTAAGAGCTTCATGTGGACAACTTTAAAGACGATTTTCTCAATATTTTGATTTCTTTGCACCCTCAGATTCCAGATTTTCAAATAGTTGTATCTTGGCCAAATATGGTACTATCCTAACAAACCACATATCAATGGAAAGCTATAGATTTCAATTTCAAAGAATTTTGTGGTTTTCATTTACTTTCAAGATCTGAGGTAAACTATCTGTTGTTGTTTTCAGTGTGGCTGTAAGGTCACACAGAATGATATTCAAACTCACATTAGACCCGTTTAACTTTGAATAAAGCACATAATCATTACCTGAGATGATCACTTTCATATAGTTAAAGGAGAAGTCCACTTCCAGAACAATTTACAGATAATGTACTCACCCCCTTGTCATCCAAGATGTTCATGTCTTTCTTTCTTCAGTCGTAAAGAAATTGTGTTTTTTGAGGAAAACATTTCAGGATTTTTCTCCATATAATGGACTGATATGGTGCCCCGATTTTGAACTTCCAAAATGCAGTTTAAATGCGGCTTCAAACTACCCCAGATTCGTATTTTCTCCCTCAACTTCAAAAATCATTTCAAAATCATCCTACATCGCTGCAGAGGTACCGACCCAGTCTTTGCAAAGTGAACATGCAAAGAAGATCAAACACCCTTAACAAAAAAGGGTAAAACAGCGATATAGGATGATTCTGAAGTTGAGGAAGAACATGAGATAGGAATTTTTTGACATACCCTAACTGTCATGAACCGGAAGAAAACTTAGCGTTTGATATTAAAACGTATATAAATTGTATTATCGATTGCTTAGCTACATAAGACCCTTCTTCCTCGTTTGGGATTGTTTGAAGCCTCATTTAAAATGCATTTTGGAAGTTCAAACTCGGGGCACCATAGCAGTCCACTATATGGAAAAAAAAATCCTGAAATGTTTTCCTCAAAAAGCATAACTTCTTTACGACTGAAGAAAGAAAGATATGAACATCTTGGATGACAAGGTGTGAGTACATTATCTGTCAATTTTTGTTCTGTAAGTGGACTTCTCCTTTAATATGTTGTTGTTTTAGCCATGACATCGTGGAAAAAAACTGTTTCTAAAATAAACATTTTGCGTTTCACCGTCGCAGCTAGTTAGGACAAAAACTCTAATTAACATGGAAAAGATACCTTTTATCCCATGTCGCAGCATTGTGTCTCGTGTAGTTAAGACACTGTGTTAGTCTGGGATTTAAGGATATCCACTCGCTCTGTCTACATAATGAAAGCTGGTAAATACAAACAAAAAATATTACAACAGTGAAATTCCTAATAGGAATTCCAGTAATTCCAAATTGCAGTAATGTTTCTCTGTTAAAACAACAGTGGTTGAGTATGTGTATTTATTCAGCAACCATAATCAAACAATATAGTCAAGATCTCGTGATGAAACACAGACTGGCTGAATAATACTTTCATTTAAGCCAAACATCTCACATGGAGATTGCTAAACTCCAGCTTACTTGTTTGTCTGTGTTTCCAGATCATCGTCAGCACTTCCATAATGAACGGTTGCCAGATTGCAAAAATTAAGCAAAATGCCTGACAGAAAATGTGTAATTTTAAGAGAGAGTCTGTGATTTGGGATTTGAACTCTTTTATATAATGTATTTATAATATATTTATTATTACATTTATTAATACATTATAATACATTTTAGTCTTGTCTTTTATCGTCCACAATATTGCATGTTGATATAGTCACAGTTATCATTTATTGACCTTGTCATCTCGTCATCGTCTCATTTGAGTTATGGGAAGGAGCTTACCAACAAACATTTTTCATCAGTTTTCATTAATGAAATGAACACTAATAGCATATATATAGTGTAAACTTTTGGCTACAGAAATAAGATATTAAAATATATAAGCCTGCACTGCACTATTAATTAATTCTATATTATATATAACAACATATCACAAATAATCTAACAAAGAAAAACTTGGCATCTTTGATATATATGTAATTATTATTTATATCTGATAATTGCAACCTTTTTAACTGCAACTAAAAAACAGACATGATTTAATAATTACACACAAATACAATAGTTTAGAGTTATGAGAAGTTGAAATTATCATTATTATTTCCTTAGGAAAATATGCAGTTCATCAGACACCTGTGACAACATGCCCCAATAACTTTTTCCATACTTGGCTAAACTAAGATAATGTTTGTTTGAAGATGCATGTCAGCCACCTCAGTTTACATTTGTATCTTTGATGCGATTCGCCAACGTTTATGTCAGATTAAAAAAAAAAAAAAAACATAATTTTTTATTTTCCAGCTTGCTATATTTATTCACCAAAGCAAATTTCCGATCACATTTTATGCTCATCAAGTGTGTCTTTTGAACCATGAACAGTTTGAGACATGAAGTGTCATAAGGCTGATCTTGACCAATTAGATTTGTAAGCAAGAAAGCAGCGTGGCACTGGAGAGAAATTACATGCTGTCCGGCTCGCAGCATTTAGTGTGTTACATTTCACTGCGTTTCAGTTTTAATGTTTCAATTTACAGGCTCAGAGCTCTCCTTCCCTCCCTCAAATGCATTAAAATGGATGGGTGTTATCTAACATAAGACACGTAACCTCAAACAGGGGGTGACTCTGCATGCATCAGTGCCCAGACAGTCTCCTTTAGACTTCATACACCCTCCTGCATACAGGAGTAGATCTGGTTTCTTTGCTTCTCACTCTTTCCATCTCCTTTCTTTCTCCCTTTCTGCAATACTAATCACTCCATTCACCAGCAGTGAACATCTCACCATGCTGGTAGGACCTCTCAGACTCTCATCTTGGTGAAGGTCACGGCCATTACATGGCGCGCACGTTCATTATTAACATTCACCTCCTCACTCTCGCTCTCTGTCTTCGCCGTTTTTGTGTTTTCTCTTCTCATACTTTCTCACTTCACTCTTCTGCACAGGCATTGTCTCTTTTGTTGTCCCTGCTAACTTAAAACCACCCTCACTTTTCCTCTTTCTGCCATGTCTCCATGTCCAACAGACCGTTGATGTGCCGATGCGGCATTTATACAAACAAAGTGGTTGTTGTAAACCTGCTCCCTGACAGGAGAGATGCAGCTTTTGTTGTGTTCACCCTCAAAACCGGCTTCCTGACAGGCTTTTGGTTCATATTGAATCGTGGTTGAAAGTGCTATGAAAGTGAGTGAATGAGTTCTCAGTTCTTAAAATGTTTAGTCCGACCGATTCCACCTGTATGACCAAGCCGCTTTGCGGACCAATTCTGAACATCACTGAGCACTGAACCTTTGACAGAAGCATTGCCTTCCCTTATGTGACACTTTCCCTGAGTGCCGTTCAGCACTTATTATTATTATTATTATTATTATTATTATTATTATTAATTATTATTATTATTATTTAATACAAAAAAATGTATAATGCACCAGCATTAATAATAATATGTTAATTACATAAATAAAAAATGTCCCTGAGCACCAAATCAACTTAATAGATTATTTCCAAAGAATCATTTGACACAGAAGACTGGATTATTATTAATGGCTGCTGAAAGGTAAGCTTTATCACAGGAATAAATGAAATTTTAAAAATATTACAACAATTAAACAATTAATTTAAATTGTAATAATATTTTCTAATATTATAGTTTTTACTGTATTTTTAATCAAATAAATATAGCCTTGGTGAGTATAAAATGTTTGTTTGTTTTTTTAACTGTATATTAAACTTTCTCTTGTTTTTTTTTTTTTTTTTTTTTTTTGTTTTTCTTTCTTTTTCTTTTGTAATTGTTTCATCAATTTTTTTATTGTCTTTTGAATTGTAATAATATTTTCTAATATTATAGTTTTTTACTGTTTTACCCAAATAAATGCAGCCTTGGTGAGTATCAAACGTCATTAAAAAAAATTCTTTATTCAAATCATTATTGTTTTTTTTTGTTTTTTTTTAATTGTATATTATCAAAAGGTTTTTTTTCTTCTTCCTTTTTCCTTTTTTATTGTTTCATCAAATGTAATTAAATTGCTCTTAAAATTTGTACAATCTGAAATTCATGTGTTTTTTTTTCATTCATAGCATTTTTGCATCTTTAATAAAATGTTTGGTTTGGTTTGGACATGCGGTAGAGGCAGGTGAACCTTTCCTGAAATTTCCTTCTTTCTTCCTGCAGCTCTGCTGTGTTTAAACAGTATTCATGTCTAAACAGGACCATTATCTTTCACTTTCCTTCTTTCTTTTCACCTTTCCTTTCATTTTGTCCATATCTGGACACACACAGCTCTTTTTTTATTTATTATTTTTTATTTTTTTTACCTCTGACTTCCTCATTTCCATCCATCCCTGGGCTTATCCCTGAATCCCTTCATCTTCCCCCTTCTGTCTTTTCCCAGTTGATGTTTCCCTGTGTTCCTGTATCTCTCTCGTCCTCTGTTCATCACTCTCTCTCTCTCTCTCTCGTTCTCTCTCTCACCCCGTCCCTCCACTGTGTCCCGTATTCCCCGGTGTAATGAGATGGCTGTGTTGGGCCGGGTCAGCGCCTCTCTCTCTATCTCGCTCTTTGAGAAACAGTATAGCGGAGTTAGGAAAGGGAGATTAGGCACATCAAACCATAGTAGCCTCAGCACACACTGGGCAGTCTGGGTATTTTTAGACGACTATTTCACATTCTTCAGGTCCCACAGATTGAGCGTCGACTGCAGACTCACACACTCACGCTCACACACACACACAGATACACATAAAGTGAGAGAACGGGAAAGGTTAACCTGCATGCCAACTCACAGAAATATACAAACACACAGGGAAAAAAACAGCTTCCTGTGGCTGGAACGAACACCTATGTATATATCAGTGTAGCCAGAGGCAAACACAACACACCTCTCACAGAAGGAATCTTTCTTTAGCTTGGTCTCATTAGCTCTGTTCCAAAACCTAGTGAGCTATCTTGCTGTCTGCTATCTACAGTACATAAGCAGCTGTCTTTGAAAGAAGCATCCAGCTAAAATGAAATCTCTTAGGTAGGCCCTGATGGAATCTGCCAACTTTTATTCATTTTTATTTTTCTTGGCAAAATTGGATTTTAAACATGTTAAATGTGTTTAATTAAGCCAGCTGCACTTCAGCCTTATTGGTAAATGAAGGTATAACATAATTATACTAAATATTCCATTCCATAAACGATGGCTGTTCTATTTTTGCTGAGTTCTGTGTGTGTTTAAAATCCATAAGGGCCTGCTCATAAGTGACTGAATTGGAACGCTCTACATAGGCAGCAAATAGCGCTCCTCACATACAGCACTATGGAGACTTGACTTACTATTTATTCCATTTGTTAAATGCCGCTATACAGTAGCTGTAGCCAACAACATGATACCCTCATAAACATGAATGTGAAGTGAATTTTTTTTTTTTTTTTTTTTTTTTTTTTTTTTGGTCGTAGTTTTAACATTTAATTGATTAATTGTCTGTTTTTTCCAGTAAACTTGCAGTGCAGGGTTAGGGTTAGACAAAAGAAATTTACTTTATTGCACATAGGCAATACAACAACTAATGTGCAACAAAAGATATTTGTACAATATTTGTGCATTTTGGTGATAAAGGCAGTACAAAAAAGGGAATGAGATGTAAGGATGTAAAGGAAATATGTATAATATTTATGTGTATCGTTTCAACTCACTACAATAAAATAAGTTGAAATGACTTGTACTTTTAAGTTGATTTAACTTAAAATTTTAAGGCAGCTGCTAAACTTAAGTTTTTAAGTAGAAACTGATAAAAACTTCTTACAGTGTACCTTATTTTTATAAAAAGTCTTGAGATCGAGATCAGTGGCCAACACAAGCTGTTCTTGTTGTACATATGGGGCAAAAAGGGTGGGTTATGATCAGTGAAAACAACAACAGGTATATAGAGGGTTTGCACTTATGTCACGATTTGGTCAGTTACCTGTGGCCTTATTGGCGATACTTGGATGTAAACAACAGCATGAATTGCACGGTTAATAATTGTTCTGCTAATGTATGCTGCTAAACCATACAGAGAAGGACTTAGTAAGCAGGAAAGGGTACAATATTTTGACAAACTAAAGTTAATAGGTGGTAAAGATACGTACAAGCAGTATTAAGATATTAGTTTAATATTTCACCTAGAAACAAACACGAATATTGTCAAGATTTATGCCCTGGAAATCCTGGTTCAGTTTGGCCAACCACAACGCTTTTTGTTCCTCACATAGTTTTTTTTTTGTACTCTTTTATTTGTTATAACTTTTGGCCGTCTATAGTATTCAAAATGTTTTTCCCACTGTGACTGATTTGTACAGCTCAAAACATGACAATAATTGACTATTTTCAGCAGCAATAATCAGCAAAATATGCAAGTTTCACTCGGTTCAGTGGCATTGTTTACATTCAGTGCCGCAAATATGGCCAATTGATGATGAGTCGTGAAAACACTCTGTTAGTAGGGATGTCCCGAGCCGATCTCAGAGTTCGGGATCGGGGCTGATCAAGCATTTTCTTTTACAGATTGGTATCGGCTAATACAAAATTTTATTACAATATAAATATTGGTTTTTATCTTAATATACTTTAAGATATAATTTATTCCTGTGATGCAAACTGAATTTATCAGCTGTTACTCCAGTCTTAAATGTCACATGATTCTTCAGAAATCATTCTAATATGCTGATTTATTATTGTAAACAGTCGTGCTGCTTAATATTTTTTGTTCCTCACAATATTTTTTTTTTGGAACCTGTAATACTTATTTCCAGGATTCTTTGATCAATAAAAGTAAAAAAAAAAAAAAAAAAATTTGTATTCTTTCTTTTTTAGGAAGAATGTGTTAAATTAATAAAAAAGTGGTAGCATAGATTTACATTGTTAGAAAAGATTTATATTTTGAATAAATGCTGTTCTTTTTAACTTATTCATCAAAAAAAAAACATTATTTTATACTGTAATAACGTTTTGCAATCTGTTTTTTTTCTGTATTTTTGATCAAATAAATGCAGCCTTGATGAGCATAAGAGACTTCTTTAAAAAACAGCTAAAAGGCTTTAAAAAGGCTTTAAAAACATTTGAGCGGCAGTGTACATTTCTGCAGAACTGAAAAAACATACCTGTATGTACTAATCACTGCATTTTTCAGTTGAAATGAACATTAGAGGCAGTAAAACTCTGACAATATTTATTCCTTTTCACACAAAGTATGATTTACAGGTACAGAGTTTTGATTTTAAAAAGTTACGTTATGACTTCAAAACTATTTTAACATCCTGCGTGATTTTAAAACTGATACTTTTGAAAACTGTTGTCACATATAGCTTTGTATACATGAGTTTTTGTTCAGTAGCAGTAATGCAACTCTGTTTGATAACCGCCAGCAGAAGAACAGCGAATGATAGGAGTTGCGCACTTGAAAAAAAAGCCCATTAGACAGTGATCATGTGCTGATTCTGAATACTTTAAAGGCTTGCGCACTCAACTGTCTGCAAAATGGAGCTTTGTGCTCTTGTATCTTACCTCTCATTTGGCACAAATCCAAATATTCCATAATATTTCCATATTTGTGATGCATCCACATGCTAAACTATTATTGATTATGTAAATTTTAGGTGTTCTAACGGTGACAGTGAGGTGGCGCGTTGATTTTTGGTTCACTGTGTTTTATTTTTTGATAAAGCACCAACTGCGCTGTCAAGTTAGCAATGCTAGAAGCCTGGAACTGGTATGTTTTGTGTTTGTGTGCACCGGCGCGATTACTTCAACTTTCCTCATACCAGCAAAATGAACTTCTACAAAAAAACAAAAAGAATGTAGCTTTCTGCCATTTGAGTTTCCTTTCTGTCACAAAACTGAACTGAAACTGAACAGTTTTTTCCCTTGTCTATCAGTTAACTAAATTGAATATATTTTAAGTATTTATTTTGTATATGTATATATGTACTGCAGATTTTATAGCCTATATATGACATTAATTTGATATAATATTTAGTATTTTCACATGTAGTCGGAAAAAATTGTAATTTGTACTACTGTCTGTTTAAAATAAATGAAAAGAAAACTAGCATAGTAGATTTTTGATAGTAGATAGTAGAAGCATTTTTGCCTTTTGACAATAAAGTAGAGGTGAAGTGATAGTAACCGGATGAAGATATAAATAAAACTCGAAAGCCATTATTTAACTTTTTTTTTATGTCAAAAGCAGATTAGTACCACTGTCTTAGATGGTGCCATTTGAAAGGCATTCAGAACAGCCTTTACGTTGCGAGCATTATGATATTGTCTAGGTAGGCAGCTCATTAGGTTTTTGAACAAGACTATTGTTTGACAGGTGGGACTGTCGGTAAGTAGTGTAATTAACACTGATTAGATGAGCTAACGATGCTTTCACACATTGTGTGTGTGCGTGTTGGTGTAGCACATGTGAGGATTTCGTTTGTTCTTTTGTGCGAAAGTGAAAAGGTGGAAAGAAACAGCTGTGGCAGAGAAAAACAAAGAAACTAGCAGAAAGTATATTTGTGCAACGTATCTAAAAGCCTTTTAATTTCTTTGTGTATTTATAGTTTATACTGTAGCATTAAGTCATGAACACATCCAATGTACCTGTATTTCCTAAAGGGATAGTTCACCAAAAAATGAAAATTCTGTCAATTACTCGCCCTCATGACCTTCTTTCATCTTCGCAACAAAAAGATATTTTTGCTTAAATCCAAAAGCTTTCTGACCCTGCATAGACAGCAATGCAACTGACACGTTTAAAGGAGAAGTCCACTTCCAGAACAAAAATTGACAGATAATGTCCTCACCACTTGTCATCCATGATGTTCATGTCTTTCTTTCTTCAGCCATAAAGAAATGATGTTTTTTGAGGGAAACATTTCAGGATTTTTCTCCATATAATGGACTGATATGGTGCCCCGAGTTTGAACTTCCAAAATGCAGTTTAAATGCAGCTTCAAACGATCCAAAATCCGGCTGTCTCACTCTGCCTAAACTGTTTTTTTCCGGTTCATGACAGTCGAAAAACTCCCATCTCATGTTCTCCCTCAACTTCAAAATCGTCCTATATCGCTGTTTTACCTTTTTTGTTGAGGGTGTTTGATCTTTTTTTCATGTTCACTTTACAAAGACTGGGTCGGTACTTCTGCAGCGACGTAGGATGATTTTGAAATGATTTTTGAAGTTGAGGGAGAAAATATGATTGGAGTTTTTCGACATACCCTAACTGTCTTGATGCAGATTGCACAGAGTTCAGGGACAGCAAGACAAGACGAGCGTTTGAGATGAAAAACTATTTAAATTGTATTTTTAAAATAAAAATATCCGATCGTTTCGCTAGATAAGACCCTTCTTCCTCAGCTGGGATTGTTTACCAAAAGGTAGTAAGGACGTCGTTAAAATAGTCCATGTGACATCAGTGGATCAACCTTAATTTTATGAAGCTACGAGAGTAGTTTTGTGTGCAAAGAAAACAAAAATGATGACTTTATCTAACAATTTCTTCTCTTCCATGTCAGTCTTTGGCATGCATTCATGAGAATACCACGACGCATGCGTGTGGTATACTTTCTGCTAGTTTCTTTGTTTTTCTCTGCAACAGCTGTTTCTTTCCACCTTTTCAACAAACACAAAGCAACCGGATTACATGTGTTTCTGTGTGGAGTGTCACCCATGTGATTATAACCCTGTGGCTCGTGGTTCTTCACTCAAACAGGCAGGAACCGCTCATGTGCTTCTCAAGGGGCTCTAGCAAGGCTTTTGCTACTGGAGGTACTTGCTGATTAGCCCTTGAGCAGAGACTCGAATTGCTGTGGGTTTTCTGTTGGCTCCTGAGCTAATAACCCATTTGCTGGATTCTAGGGTGTGTGTGTGTACATAAATGTCTATACACACAGGTGCACGCACACTTTCTCAAACTGTAATTGTTATCAAAATATATCCCAAACGCCCAGCGTGCAGCAAGGCTGCTGTTTGATGTGAACGTATGCGCTCAGGGGGCGGCAGTCATTTGCCACGAGCAAACAAACATATTGCGCATTGCAGCAGCTGCTCGTATATAACGGCCCATGCGAGCGACGAGGTTTACTTTCAGTAGTCACTGAATTTATGGGCCATTTATGGTTTAGTAGCTTGATTCATTGCGAAATCCTAGCGCTAATGCTCCTGGCAAGCAATGCTCCGGCCCCTGAGGTTCCCCTTAGGGTGTGGGTGGATGACAGCACACCAGACAAGGATTCACTGTCGACTCCCACTCATACACATCGACACAGGAAAGCAGTATGTTGCATTAATCATCGCAAATGTGATTCGAAGGGATTCCGCCAGTCTTCAGTTTGCTTTTGTTTCCTCAGTTTTGTTCTCGCTGAAATGAGGCTTGCATGACAAATGCAAATTCTTGCAGAAGGGTTATATTGTATTGCCACTTTTTGTTGACAGTAGAGAGGAAACTATGGATGACTGTTTATACTCTGACTAGTTAGATTTATATTCTATCGAGAGTAAAGTAGAATATAGTGATTGTGAGACAGTTTAAAATATAAAATTGTGTGAGATATATAGATAGATAGATAGATAGATAGATATAGATATAAATATAGATATATATATATAGATATATTGTCACAATTTAGAGAGAAGTTAAAGGCTATAAAGTTGCAGTTGTAACAAAGTGAAATTTATGAGAAATAGTTACAGAAATGCAATAAAGTTTCATAATCATAATTTAAGTCATACTTTTTAGATATGAAGTCAAAAATTAGAGAACCAGTCACAACTAAAATTAATACTTTAAAAACTTTATAAAGTTGCAATTGTGAGATAAAAGTCTCACTTGTATATACAGGGTCCTATGAAATTGTATTTTTTTCCCCAATTTCCTTTTTTTTCCCCTCCAAATTCCTCCAAAATGTTTCTTTTTTTTTTTTTTTTCCCTGATTTAATTTTTTGAGACTCTGTTTTAATGTTTAAATTTAAAAATATGACTCATGTCTAATTAATTGAACTCATGAAATTTACACAATTTAACAGGAACTTATTACTCTTGAAATTGTAACAAAAACTAAATTAAGGCCCTATGAAATACGTTTTCAAACATTTCAGTTTTATTTTATTTTAAATTCTGTGTTTTCCATTAATTTGCTGGATTCCATTTCAGTAGTTTCATTCAATTTTAATAATCAAAAGCATCTCTAATCAATTGATTTTATAAATATATATATATATATATATATATATATATATATTATATATATATATATATATATATATATATATATATATGAACGGAACATGCACATTCATATTTAAATTGTGTTTATACAACTTAATATTCACAGACATTAGTCCATATTGTGTTTTGATTTAAGTGTACTTACCTACTTTTGATTTATTCATCCAAAATTTGGCAAATTCCATAACATTTTGCGTTTTACATTAAATTCCAATTTATGACTGGATTCCACAATTCTGTCCGTGTTTTCCACTTCGCAGAATCATAGGACCCTGAATATATTATATATATACATTATTATTATATATTTTTTAAATACTTTGATTTAGCAAGCACACATTAAATTGATCAAAGTTGACAGTAACAAGTTTTACATTGTTACAGAATTTTTTTTATTTCAAATAAATTCTGTTTTTAACCATCTATTTGTCAGATTATCTTGAAAAAAATAGTAAGCAGCACAACTATTTAGAAATGTTCCTTGGGCACCAAATCAGCATATTAAAATGATTTTTGAAGGATATTTGCCATAACAGTAATAAATTACATTTTTCAAAATATATACAAATTCAAAAATGTTATTTTAAACTGTAAGAATATTTTTTGTATTACTGTTTTGCAGTAATTTTGAATTGGATTTATATTGGATTCCATTTTTTTTCCTGTTTTAATTTTTCTAGACTCTGTTTTAATGGTTTAATTAAATTTTATTAACCAAAAAGTGTCTAATTTTTTTAAATTCTGAAACATGCACAACTTAACAGCTGTTTATTAAAAGATCAACAAAAATTACATTTTGAGGCCCTATGAGATGCTTTTCTCCCCCTCAAATTCAGTTTTATTCTTTCTTTAGAATTTCTTTCTTTTTTTCCAGAAATACTATTGATATGTATATTTAAATTTTTCTGTAAATAAATTCTGGTAATTTTTTTTTTCAAATAAATTTTCCTTAAAAAATAATATTTCAATAGTAGTGTCATTAGTAGTAGTAGTGTCATTAAATTAAGTAATACAGTGTATTTTTGTGACAGGTTCTTCAAGTTAAACCGAACGTTATTTTGACAGGTTGCCGTGAAGACTTTTAAGTTTCAGTTGTATATGATAAGACGGTAGTTTTTCTCAAATGAAACGCTAAAACGCTGATGAAGTGACTCTCAGAGCAGTTCTAGAGATTGCTTATGTGTTTTAGAGAAGTACCATGTGAGATGTATAGCTGCAATTACAAGAGATTTCTATTTTTAGCTAATTCTAAACTGTAACTTATAAATGTAAAGCACACATACTAACTGCATTTTTCTCTAACGCACACTTAACTTTTGGCATGAAACCTAGTTATGCCATGCCTTTGTTAGCATGCATAGAGAGCAAATGAATCCTCAGGGATATGTAAAACAAAGTATCCCCGGATGTCGTCCCAATGCGTCCGAAGAAATCTGCAATAATAGGACAGGATTCGCATTTAACTCCAACGTTGCAATCAAGCTACAAAACTCTCCTTCGATTTCACAGGGTCTTCAGAAGCCTCACGTCTCGAGCCATCCAAGTTGCAAGGTAGCCAAAACCACCCGTAATTTCAACGTTGTGGGTGTCTAGCTTTCAAACCCTGGCTAATTTACAGCACCATTACCAGTTAAGCTGGAAACTAAGAGGAACAGTTGCACCCTCTGACATTTCTTGCCTCTGAAAAGCCATTAAGACAAATAGCCTCTCCCCCTCTCCGCTCACTTGATGAAGGACACTGACCTTCTGATGGGGGCCTTATTTGATGTGAACCTGATAGCACCATCTTTCCAGCAGACAGATCCCACCTCTATTCCCAGAATGCCTTTGGGAGACAGTTTGATGTAATGGGAGTTATATAAGTTAGATGTACATTCTCTCCAGAGCTGAGAGAGAGGGAGGTGACGAGAGACAGAGAGAGAGAGAGAGAGAGGGAGTCAGAGATGGTTGTAAATTTTTAATTTATTTGGTGCAGCGGCAGCCGCTGTGTCCTGCCCTCATGCACTCACGCTCTGTCTGTCTGCGCGTGTACGTATGCGCCTGTGTTATTGTGTACAAAGTGTAAATAATTACTCAAGCTTTCTGGTTGGCTGCTTTAGCTCAGGGGTGTTTGAACAGTTATTTTAAAAGGTTGGTTATTTTTATGATACAATCAAATATTCATGGAGGATAGAGGCCTTACAATGACGCACCCATTTGTGGAAGAGCGGGTTTGTGTGTGCGCATGAACAAAGACATTTTCCAAGAATAAGCACATTAGATATGTGTGAATTACTTTGCATTAGTTTAAATCATGTTAATCTGTGGTTTTAAACACTCTCTAAAAGGTCAAGTGTGTAATTTCTGTGCCGCTGGCATCATTAAGCTGAATTTTTAAACAGGTTTTTGGCTTTTTCACACTTATTGACTTAAAGAGGTGCAGATACAGGAAAGATTTTTTGGCGGGGGAATGAAGTCAGAACACAGCGCACAGGTCACATTTGAATCTGCTTCTCCCACGTGACCTAAAATTTCATTAGGACGTGTTGATTGATAGGCCATGGCTGTAAATGAGTATGAAATTCAAATATATATTTATAGGTGAATCAATCCAGGACGCATAATCAGAAAGAAAATACAAAAAATGGATTATATTTTCCAATGTGATTTTTTCCCTCATTTCAGTATATTTGCTTATTCATTTATTTATTTATTTGGGAAAAATGTGACTAAAAACCTCCAGTGTGACTTTGACAGTTGCTATAGATGTGCAATAAATGGATATATGGAATAATTTATTGTCTATATTGGACGTGTGTGTATATTAGGGCTGGGTAAAAAATATTGACTTCTCAATGTTAATCGATTCTTGTTTTTGCAAAGTGATAATAACGATTCTTAAATCCAAAGAATCGATTAGTGTAGCCTGTTAACAGTTAACGAAAGCATTCCCCCCTCAAAGTTTCTAGACTCTGTTTTAATATTTTAATAAAATTGTATTAACCAGAAAGCCTGTCTAATAAACTGAAATCATGAAACATGCACAACTTAACAGCAGTTTATTAAACCATCAACAAAAATGACAAAAAAGGCCATATGCTCTCTCTCTCTCTCTCTCTCTCTCTCAAATTCAGTTTTATTCTTTACAATTTCTTTCTTTTTTCCAGAAATACTATGATGTGTATTTATATTTTTCTGGTAAATAAATTCTGGTAATTTTATTTTTTCTTATAAATATTACTTAAAAAATAATATTTCAATAGTAGTGTCATTAGTAGTAGTAGTAGTATCAATACATTAAGTAATATATTTTTGTCACAGGTTCTTCAAGTTAAACCGAACACAGACCTTAACCCTTTAACTGTCACCGTCCACTCTGTTGGAAGTTTACTTCACCATATTACAAATAAATCCTAATCTAATCATGACAAACTATACATCATTGGAAAGGTCTAAGGTCTTTTTGTGTTACAAATTATGTAGGAAAAGTAATAGATTAATATATGTCAAGAGTGCAACTTAAAAAATCTACATCATAACATGAGTTCTGACCTTTGTCACAAAACTTTCGACTTTCCTCATTGCCTTTTTCCCTATCACACTTTAGATATCATAAGAAATTATATATCAGTTCAAAACTCAAAATCTCAAAATTCATCCTTTAAAAGGCATTTTAAAATCAGACATTGCATTACCACGGAAAATGTACATCAAAATCATATTACAAAATGTTTTCATCCATGAAATATAAAAATTGAAGTCTGGATAGTGCATTTTTATGTCTCTGTTCGAAAATGGGATTGACAGTTAAAGGGTTAAGTTAATCGATTCTCGTTTTTGCAAAGTGATAACGATTCTTAAATCCCAAGAATCGATTAGTCTAGCCTGTTTTCAGTTAACGAACGCAACATTGTAGCACACCTCTAATCTAAAAATTCTCAGTGAGCTTTGTGCTTTGTTACTTTTGATATGAAAGAAAGTCTTAGATTTCAGATTCTGTCCATTTTATTAAAATATTCAAACAATAAATGCTGTTTTGGTGCCGTTTAATGTGGAGTGACATAGGGCTGTGTATTGCCAAGAATCTGGCGATACGATACGTATCACTATACAGGGGTTGTGATACGATATGTTGCGATACAATATGTTGCGATACATTGCGATACTGTAAACAAGGTGATATATTGGGATATTTCTTATTTTATGAATAGGACATAATTTTAGGAAAGCTGTAATTAAGAACACAATACCATATGCAAACCATTCAATGTAACTGAATCACTTTTTGTGCAGTACGAGTAAAGGGGGAAAATAAAGTGCACCGCCTCAACTGCACAAAACAGCCCCACCACGAGAGAAAGCAGCGGGCAGTCGCGCAGCTACCCCACTGCGCCCGGCGCAAAGGCCTTTTTATGGGACGCGGCAAGCAGTGGAACCGCGGCGTGGGCACCTCCTCGGCTGCACGGGGTGCTTCTGCTGCACAGACGGGTCCTAGAGCGACCGTTACCTCAAAAGCCGAAATGACACCACTCTTTACACCGAGGCGGGAGCACAAACTATTCTTTCATCCTCCATTAATGCTAACATTAATGGCGTGCCCTTATGTTAGTATTTCCTGTCACTGTTTAAGTTCAGAGATAAAAAGACTGCAATCTAGCGGTTGGGATATAAGCTCAAAATGAAGCAGCTGTCATGAATCTTGTATGATTTATTTTTTTTAAATATCAATATTCCATTTTTGAGAATCGATACAGTGTCGCCAAACAAAATATCGCGATACACACGTGTATCAATATTTTCTTACACCCCTAGAGTGACATCACTATAGGGCCTCAGTTTAAGAAAAGCAGCACATGAAGTGACATCTCCTTCACTTTAATACCAGTTTCAGCACAAAATAAGTATAAATAAACATCTGAAGGTATGTTAAAATAAAGAGTACAACTTATCAAAATCTGTATTCTCTCATGTAATTGCTCAATCAGTTAATTTAGTGTATTTTTAAAGGAGAAGTCCACTTCCAGAACAAGAATTTACATATAATGTACTCACCCCCTTGTCATCCAAGATGTTCATGTCTTTCTTTCTTCAGTTGTAAAGAAATTATGTTTTTTGAAGAAAACATTTCAGGATTTTTCTCTATATAATGGACTTGTATGGTGCCCCGAGTTTGAACTTCCAAAATGCAGTTTAAATGCGGCTTCAAACGATCCCAAATACAGTTGTAGTGAAACGATCGGTTATTTTCATTTTAAAAAATACAATTTAAATACTTTTCAATCTCAAACGCTCATCTTGTCTTGCTCTCCCTGAACTCCGTATATTCTGGTTAAAGACAATTAGGGTATGTCGACATACCCTAACTGTCATAAACCGAAAAAAAACAAAAAAAAACAGATTTCAGGTAGAGCAAGACAAGATGAGCGTTTGAGATTAAAAAGTATATAAATTGTATTATTTCTATGAAAATATCTGATCGTTTCGCTAGATAAGACCCTTCTTCCTCGGCTGGGATCATTTACAACCGTATTTGGGATTGTTTGAAGCCGCATTTAAACTGCATTTTGGAAGTTCAAACTTGGGGCACCATAGCAGTCCATTATATGGAGAAAAATCCTGAAATGTTTTCCTCAAAATATATAATTTCTTTACAGCTGAAGAAAGAAAGACATGAACATCTTGGATGATAAGGGGGTGAGTACCTTATCTGTAAATTCTTGTTCTCGAAGTGGACTCCTTTAATTTATTTAAAGGGATCGTTCACCCAAAATGAAAATTCTGTTCTAAGCCTATAAGACCTTTGTTCATCTTTGGAACACAAATTAAGATATTTTAGATGAAATCCAAGACCTTTCTGACCCTGCATAGACAGCAATACAACTGGCATGTTCAAGGCCCAGAAAGGTAGTAAAGACATTGTTAAAATAGTCCATGTGACATCAGTTGTTCGAATTTAAGTTTTTGAAGCTACAAGAATACTTTTTGTGTGCAAAGAAAACAAAAATAACTTTATTCAACAATTTCTTTTCTTCCATGTCAGCCTTAGATATGCATTTACGAGGCAAATGAAGTTATTTTTGTTTTCTTTGTGCACAAAAAGTGTTATTGTAGCTTCATAATATTACAGTTGAACCACTGATGACACATGGACTATTTTATCAATGTCCTTACTACCTTTCTGGGCCTTGAATGTGTCAGTTGCATTGCTGTGTATGCAGGGTCAGAAAGCTCTTGGTTTCATCAAAAGTATCTTAATTTGTTCTGAAGATGAACAAAGGTCTTATGGGTTTGGAACGACATGAGGGTGAGTAACTAATGACAGAATTTTCATTTTAAGGTGAACTATCTCTTTAAGCAAAATTATATAGAATTTTAATATCAGTCATATTAGTACAGCCCTAGCAATTATATGGTTCAGGGTGCAGAGGTTAGCGTCATCATAATGCCTTGTATTTAACATCTGAATCAGGTAGTCTCTCTGGATATTGAGAGCTAACACCTCCGTGTGTCAGACTTCCTAAAGAGAGTGGCGGCTCCCCATCGCATTGTTCACTTCAAAGACAGCGCTGCTCACTCTATGCTCTTTGAACAGACACAAGTGGGTCTACTGTAATTTGTCTGCCAAATAAAGCTCTTGGAGAGCGACGCGTGTATGTGCGCTACTATAACAGCTCAGCTGGGGATGAGACATCTCTCAAGCATAAATAATTTAGAAACTTATAAATGTTTGATATAATTGATTAGCATATAATTGTTCTCATAATGACATCTCTAGTCTACAAGAATTGGTATTATATTGATTTATGTGTGCATGAGATGCTTGTTACTTTGTATGTGCGTGTACAAGATTCCTTTTCCCATTATTCATACAAATCCACACCTCAGCAAAAGATGATTTACGTTCTTTTCCAAAATAAATACAAGATAGAAAATCAGCTGGTTATAAAGTGAAATGCATCCTATTGAAAAGCTGTCTCGAAGCGCACGGATCTTTTCAGTCTCAATAAAAGGAAAAGAGTGAAGACATTGAGGGTTGGAAATGTGTTTTTCCATAGCCTGGATGAAAAGCTCTGCATCCATTTCTTTAGAGCGAAACGTGTCGAGTTTAGAAACCCCAGTTATCGTCCACACAAACAAATATGAAAAGGTCACATACTCTCATACACTTTCAGTCTGTTGAGTGGGTGGTATTATTGGGAAGCTATACTTATTCACTTATTTAAGTGGCCAATGTGAGCACTAGCATACGCCTCTATTGCAGTTCTCTAAAGCCCCGTCTTCTGAATTATGTGCGAATGCAGTCTAGATAAAGTGGCCACAGACGTTCTTTAACCTGCTAAAGAGGAGCATTGTTAATGCAGCGTTGAAGGATTCAGTGTAGAATAAAAGAATGTCCTTGTATTACATTAAACTGACAGTCTTCTGAAAAATATCATGGAGTTCATTTGAAAAAAGGGCCATTTGCAATGACAGTGACTTCGCTTATCGTGAGGTCGCTGTATTGTTGGTTGTCCTCATTAAAAGGATGCATTGCCATAAATATTATTTATTTGATTTTATTTACTTGTACAGATGCCAAGATGTTTTTCCATTTGAACAACAAATGCTTCTGAAACTTCACATTCCAGAGGGCAAAACATGTCTGTATAATTTTTATTTGTAGCAGTGCATAATAATATCATATCATAAACGAAATGAGTATGAATCAGACCCAAGTGGAATGCTTCAAGGCATCTTCTAGGCGTCTTTACTGGCATAGACAGAACATGGACATTTCTTGTGTGTTTGTGTGTGTGTGTGTGTGTGTGTGTGTATATATATATATATGTATTTATATATATATATCATCAGAGGTTGCGCTAGACTTCAACATTGTCATAATCTGTTATTACCCGTCATTTTAATTTTCATATTTTAGTTAGAATAACACATTTAATTGCTTTTATTTTTGTTCACATTTTCGTTTTTAATCATGAACCTACAGGACGACAGCGCAGTGTTTAAAAACAACAAAATAGGCTAGGGCTGGGTAAAAAAAAAAAAAATCAAATTCTCGATTTCTCAGTTCTCATTTTAATGAACCAATATCGATTCTTAAATCACAATCGATCTCTTGGTCTTTGCTGTTTTCAGCTGATGAATGAACAGTACATAGTGCATCTTCCTTCCAATAAATAGCAATAGGCTAGGCTTTGTGTTACTTTTGATATGAAATGACAGAGAATTTTCAGTTAACGCGACCTCTGATTGAACCTTCTTTGAAAGAAATGAATACTTTTATTCAGCAAGGATGTGTTAAATTTTTAAAAAGTGATTGTAAAGGGTTATATTGTTAGAAAAGGGTCATATTGTTAGATTTATATTTTGAATTAATTATGTTCTTTTTAACTTTTTATTCCTAAAAGAATTCTGAAAAAAGTATCACAGGTTTCAAAAAAATATAAACAGCAGAATGGTTTCCAACACTGATAATAAATCAGCATATTAGAATTTCTGAATGATCATGTGACCCTGAAGAGTGGAGTAATGATGCTGAAAATTCAGCTTTTCATCACAGGAATAAATTCAGTTTTAAAGTATATTAAAATTGAAAACCACTATTTTAAATTGCAATAATATTTCATAATATGTTTGTTTTTTTTCTGTATTTTTAATCAAATAAATGCAGCCTTGATGAGCAGAAAATATTTTTTTAAAAAAACATTAAAAATCTTTCTGATTTCAAACTTTGTAATGGCAGTGCATATAACCATATAAATTTATATTTATATTTACAGTAGTTTTGGCTTTATATTGATAGGTTTGAAATGGAATCGAATTCTCTCTTGAAAATAAAAGGCTATAAAAATAAGTAATTATGCAAAAAAAAAAAGTGAATATATCAAATAAACTGAACCTTCTTTCCATTTTTTCCTGTTGAATGCACAGCTGTTTTATGGCATTTTAGGTGCTGTTCTTTAGAGGCCCACCAGATGGTGCCATATATTGGTAGACGTGATATTAAAGAACTGATTTAGTAGAAAACTGTAAATATAAGTACAAATATTGGTTAAAACAAATTATGAGTGTCTAATTGCTTGGAATTACTTTTCATTTCTCAATTTTTTCTACACTTCTGATAGAAGATGGATCACATTCATTGGTCTCCCGTTGGCAGTCCCGTTTTTTTTATTTTTTGGGTTTTTTTTTGTTTTTTTCTACCATTGGTCATACCACTGCATCATTACTTATTTGCATATAGTCAAACATTGTTCAGATCCAGTGTTGCCAAGTCCGCGGTTTTCCTGTGGAATTGGGCTTCTTTAACACTGTTGCCGCGGGCTGTTTTTTGTCCGCGGGTTGAAGCGATCCCAATAACGTAAATATTTGCGCCCCTGGAATGCTAATTTATTATACCCCCTGGAATGAGATTTTTAACATGGGACCCCCCTCAAAATGCGACTGGACTACTTTTGGGCTAGTTTTGTGTAGCAATTGGGTGGTTTTTTTTTTTTTTTTTTTTTTTGAAAACCTGGCAACCCTGTTTAGATCTGCTCAACCACACTGAATTGACAACACTGCTATCACCAGCCTTCATTGAAAATGAATGACTTAGAGCTACTTTGTTGCTGCAAATCGCTGCAAGTGTGAACGCTGACACATTTAGGTGCAGTTAAAAGCAAATTTGAGCAGCGTGTTTGGCTTTCAACCCAAAGCTTTTTAGCAGTAAGAGGCGGTTCTCAAGTTTCAACCATTATCACTGAAAATGTAAGTGTCTTTTTTTTTTGGATTCTTTAGATTATGAATGCTAGATACTTGAAAAGCTCCCTCTCTCTCTCTGTCTCTCTCACGCTGTCTCTCTATCCACCCGTGTGAATCATTCGTGGATTGCCCCCGGGAGTGAATTTTCTGTGTTATAGCTTTAACCTTTTACAGAGAATCCATCACAGTAATAGCCAGCCAAGACTGCGTCAGATACCATTTTTGCAATGTTTAAAGCTCAGAAGCAAACTGTGCACAGAGCTGCAGCTGTGTGATAAAAACATATAATGATGTGTGGAGCCTAGCATGGACTAAACAAAATAGTTCAGGATGGATATCTGAACTTTTATAGAGCTGTTAAAAGGCTTTTAGATGTGGCGAATGCATTTTTAAGGGTTGGCAAGGTGCTAATCATTCAGCTGTATGAAGTATGTATGTACTGTAATTGGTAGTTGTATAGCATGTAATAGTACGCAGTACTTGTTTGTCAGGCAAGTGAACTACAGTGTAATTTAACTGACAGACAGAGTAATAAATATCAACAATGCCAGGTTTGAACTGTGGCACAGCTGTTAGCGCAAAGATATGTTGAACCATTGATGCTAATGCAGATTACACAGTTTCCAGTTCAGCCAGCAATTTTTCTTTATTCAGTTCTTCCCAATAGTTTTCTGTCATTCTACTTGTCATTTTACTGCAGCTTTTAAATAAAAATAGAGGGAAAAAAAAGACTTAAAATAAAATGACCAGGAATTTATTTTATTTTATTTTATTTTTTTTTTTATTTTATTTTTTTTATTTTATTTTATTTCAGCTGTTAGCACTAAGATACATTGGTCTGTTGACGCTAATGCAGATAACACAGTTTCCAGTTCAGTCAGCAATTTTTTTATTTTATTTTATTTTATTTTATTTTATTTTTTCAGCTGGTAGCGCAAAGATCTTTTAAATAAAAATAGATGGGGAAAAAAGACTTTTTAATAATTTTTTAAAAATTTAATTTGATTTATTTCAGCTGTTAGCGCTAAGATACATTGATCTATTGATGCTAATGCAGATTACACAGATTCCAGGTCAGTCAGCAGTTTTTTAAATACTGTTCTTCCCAATAGTTTTCTGTCATTTCCTCTCATTTTTTAAATAAAAATAGAGAAAAATACTTAAAATAAAATGACCAGGAATTTATTTTATTTTATTTTTTTTTTTTTTTTTTTTATTTTATTTCAGCTGTTAGCACTAAGATACATTGGTCTGTTGATGCTAATGCAGATAACACAGTTTCCAGTTCAGTCAGCAATTTTTTTATTTTATTTTATTTTATTTTATTTTTTCAGCTGGTAGCGCAAAGATCTTTTAAATAAAAATAGATGAGGAAAAAAGACTTTTTAATAATTTTTTAAAAATTTAATTTGATTTATTTCAGCTGTTAGCGCTAAGATACATTGATCTATTGATGCTAATGCAGATTACACAGATTCCAGGTCAGTCAGCAATTTTTTAAATACTGTTCTTCCCAATAGTTTTCTGTCATTTCCTCTCATTTTTTAAATAAAATAGAGAAAAATACTTAAAATAAAATGACCAGGAATTTTTATTTTATTTTATTTTATTCCAGCTAGTAGCACAAAGATACATTGACCTTTTTGATGCTAATGCAAATTATACAGTTCCAGTTCAGTCCTCAATTTTTCTTATTTATTTTATTTTATTTTAATAGTCATATCGCTTGAAAATATCTGTTATGTGTCTCAGTGAATAAAGTGCTTAAACTGAAGATTTTCTTTAGCAGTTAGTGTAAAGACTTTGGCCCAGAAGCATTTTATGCTGACGGCTGTTTATTGTATCCTCAGACGATTATTAGCTGGATACGTTGCTTCTATCTATCACTTTTATTCCTCATCTAGCGCCTTTCTCTATCTCTCCCTCCCTCCCTCCTGCTTTGCCTTCTAACTAACAAGGTTTTCCTTCCCACTGAAAAGAGAATGATGATGAGACAGCAGAAAGGGAAAGTGAGAAAAGAGAGAAAGAGGGAAAACCATTACTCCGTTTTCACACTTCAATACATGTGCACATCCCTGGAGAGCGCTCCATCTCTCTCTCTTTCTCTCTCTCATCTGTGGGTGTCACGGGGTAGACATATAGTTGCGTAACACTTCAACTATAGAGCATGTACACTGAAGAGCATAAACACACACTTATGTGAAACACAATGATACTGTAACATATTGTACTTGTTCAGGAACGCGCATGCACTTAAGGTTATGTTTATTGCAGGGACTGCACAATCACACACATACATCCCAAAAATGAAAATTCTGCTCACCTTCATGTCATTCCAAATCTGTTTGAAAGACTTTCTTTTTCTTCCATGCAACAAAAGGAAAAGATGCAACCATTTTAAAGAATTGTGCTGGTCGCTCTTTTTCATGTAATTACAGGGAACAAGGAGCTTTCAAGCTTTAAAATGGATGCGAAAGTAACATAAAAGTGGACTTGTGCAAGTCTTCTGAAGTCGTATAATAGTTTTGTATGAGGAACAGGCAAATTTAAGTTGTTCTCTTGAGATCTTGACATCTTTCTTGGCTCTTCTAAAAGTATTCATGTGAGATTTTAAAAGAAGTGGTGACTCTAATTTATTCTTTTCAGTGAATCGGCTGATCCAGTTCTTGAGTTCTTGCTCATCCGGTCACTGCTGTTAACAAAGCACTGGACTGACTCATACGAACCATTTTATGATAGTTTTATGGTGCTTTTTGTCATTTTTAAAGCTTGCAAGCTTCAGGTTTCGTTGGGAATAATTCTGTTTTTAGAAAAATGATCAGTCTGCACATTTTGCAGACATGTTACAGGCCTTTGTTTCTACCTTATTCTTCAATGCAAAAGTAAGCCTAGGTGAGACTTCTAGTTCATTACCCGCTATAGAGAAATAACGAGAAGAATAACAGCATGTAGTAAACATTAAAACTGTTTGCACTACAAATTAGCGTGTTCATAATTAAGATAACACATTAAAATAATATGGTAAGACACATCAATTTTCAATATCAAGTAGCAAAACAAGCTAAAAATTTGTACAGCTAAAAATAGCTGGATGCGGATGAGACTGGAGACCAGACCGATTAAATTTTACAAATGGCCATACCCGCTCTTATGGGAAAAAAAGGTGGACAAAGATGTTTTTTTTTTTTGGTGTTTTTTTTAATGTAGCACATATAATTGTCCCATAACCTGACAGATATTACTGAAATGGGTGTCCTGAGAAATCATACTTATTATTGTAACAGCTCTAAACTTGGCGAAATGGCGAGTCAAGTGAATGACCCAATATTTTTAGCCAATCAGAAACACTCTCTGCCTTTTATGTGTTTGAGTTTAATGACATGCCATTAGAAGGCAGAGATTTGGAGAGAGGTCTAATTCAGCAGAGGTTAACAAAATAGCTTTAACTTGAGTCAAACCTAGTCTCAGCCTCAGACGTCACGCCCACAGACCGTAGATTGAACCAAAGTCCCTTTCAAGGAAAGTCTGTTCACTTTGCGTCCATATTTGCAACGCCTCCAGGCAGCTCATACGAGACCAAGTCCTATCTAAATGAATAGGGGAATCCTGAAATCTCAAAAACTGCTTGCTGAACTCACAATTAAATTACATAATTCAAATCAGCAACAAAATCTGAAATGAACTGCCCCATGAATGTTCTTTCTTATACCCAAATAGCATTTAAAAAGCTGCATGCGCAGTCATAACGCACTTGAAGGAGAAGTCCACTTCCAGAACAAAAATTTACAGATAATGGACTTACCCCCTTGTCATCCAAGATGTTCATGTCTTTATTTCTTCAGCCGTAAAAAAATTATTTTTTTTGAGGAAAACATTTCAGGATTTTCTCCATATAATGGACTGATATGGTGCCACGAGTTTGAACTTCCAAAATGCAGTTTAAATGCAGCTTCGAACGATCCCACATGTGGTTGGAAACAATCCCAGCTGAGGAAGAACGGTCTTATCTAGCGAAACGATTGGTTATTTTCATAGAAATAATACAATTTATATACTTTTTAATCTCAAACGCTTGTGCTGTCTTACTCTCCCTGAACTCTGTTTTTTCCGGTTCATGACAGTTAGGGTATGTCAAAAAACTCCCATCTCATGTTCTCCCTCAACTTCAATATCGTCCTTTATCGCTGTTTTACCTTTTTTGTTAAGGGTGTTTGATCTTCTTTGCATGTTCACTTTGCGAAGACTGGGTCGGTACCTCTGCAGCAATGTAGGATAATTTTGAAATTATTTTTGAAGTTGGGGGAGAAAATATGATCTGAGTTTTTCGACATACCCTACCCGTCTTGAGCCAGAATACACAGAGTTTAGGCAGAGCGAGACAAGATGAGCGATTGAGATTAAAAAGTATATAAATTGTATTATTTTTATGAAAATAACCGATCATTTCGCTTGATAAGGCTCTTTCTACCTCAGCTGGGTTCGTTTACAACTATATTTGGGATCATTTGAAGCCGCATTTAAACTGCATTTTGGAAGTTCAAACTCGGGCATCATAGCAGTCCATTATATGGAGAAAAATCCTGAAATGTTTTTCTTAAAAAACTTAATTTCTTTACGACTGAAGAAAGAAAGACATGAACATCTTGGATGACAAGTGAGTACATTATCTGTAAATCTTTGTTCTGGAAGTGGACTTTTCCTTTAAGACTGCGCATGCACAATGGCTGATCAAGCTTCAGATTTCTATGGGAACCGGAGCTTGTAACAGCCGTTGCTGTGACGCAATGACTTTACCAATCAGCGACTGGTTGTTTTCATTTAGAAGGTGGGACCCCCCATTTATAAGTATATGAGCAGGGTCTAAAACTAACTTTTTGCCACACCTGCCAATGACAGTGACGTGATAAAATTTACCGGCCATTGAACTCTTTTTGCAAGAACAGGCAGTTATTACTACTACAATGACTAAACTTATTTACAATATTTTTGTCTCTATTAAATGCATTTTCCCTTAAATTTACCTATTAATTATACCCATTCAACATTACAGTATAACTGAAAGCCATTATTTCTTAACATTTAAGTCATTTTAAAACAGTTTTCACATAAACTATAAATTATATATGCATAAACTATACAAAAATAATCTTTAATCAAGTTACAAAAGTTAATCAGCGACTAGAGCAGTCAAGTGATTTCTCTTTTTTTTTTTTTTTTTTGGTTCTTTGATTTCCATCAGTGATAGACTTCAGCAGGTTTCTCTTTAAAATCAGTTTCTTTAAAACCTGATGCACATGACGTGGATCTGACACAAATCTTTCAAAATTCAAATTCTTTACGGTCATTTAAGACTTTATAATTCATTTAAGACTATGTTTACAAGGTAACCGGGTGCGTTTTCGATGAAGCGCTGTTAAAGCGCTACTTATGAATAAATAAGAATAAAGAAGGGAAAAGGTAATCTTCTGAAATGAAGCAATTAGGCGAAAAAAAAAAAAAGTAAATAAATTAGACAAGCTGGCCATCCCACTGCTTATCAGCTCGTTTGTATCCTATTATTTGATTCGGTCTTTTCACTCATGACAGAACAGCTAATTACGATGATCTTGTCTTCGGAAAAGATTATTTTATTCACTTACGTCAGAAACAGCGAATCTCTTTAAAAACTGGCTGTTGTTATGCATTGTTATATTTCGTAAAAGTTTTACCCGCCTACTGGCGACTGACACCGTTACATATACTCGCCAATGCTGATTTTTACTCTCGTTTGGCGCTTGCTGAGTGTTAATTTTAGGCCCTGTATATGAGTCAACCATCCTTGTATTTCTATAGTCTTTGACTGAATGTCTGATGCATATGGCACACAAAATTGGAAACAGGAGTTTTGAAGTTGTCATCTGATTGGTTGAATTCTACAGACTTTTTGGGCGATGTGTGTATCGCGTTCTGACTCGAAACAAAGATGCCGTGGCGCCAAACCTTTTCATGGAAGAAAGTCAATAAGCACTTATCAGAATCAACTAAAGGCTGGGTTTTCAAATATATGTGAAATATGTAAAGTTCGCAGCATAGACTCTTTAAAATACCTATCTGTTATTGTAGGGTCATTTCCATAGCCCTAAACATAATGCAACACAAAACGAAACGTGATTGGTTGATTTACCTGCCAGTCATATGGCCTCTTAGGCAGGTCTTGGCCATTCAAAGCAGCCAAGGTTGCCAGACCTTCTGCCTTCAATATGAAGTCAAACTTACAGGGTTCCTGCAGGGGTTTGAAAAAGAAAGGAAAAGTATGAAATTTGATTTAAGTATTTTCCAGGTCTGGAAAAGAATGGAAAAGAGAAAGTATGGAAAAATATTTGTGTTTCCAGACTAGTTTTTTATAATAGAAAATTAAGTGAATGAAAATAAATTTATCCTAGAAGAAGTGAGGTTTCATGGCAGCTGTTTTGTGATTCATTAGTGATTGTCAAATACAACTGAATGAATTCAGGGTACACATTTTCATTATGCAAAATGCAGGTTATAAGCATTTTGTTTTTTTTCTCACTATATTCTTAGCACCGTATTAGAGAGCCTGTAGGACCTTTAAAAAATATACAGACTTTTATGTGTACACAAGAAACCATTAAACTTAGCATACAGAACAACGCACACTGATCCGCCTATTGTGCCATCAGCCCATTTCGCGGTGTGGTTTCTTGGCTGCCACAGACCATGCGTTAAAGAGACCTAAGGCCTTGAAATATGACATACTGCCCTAATCAGAGCCCAATTTTAAACCCTTTTTTTTTTTTGGTTTTTTTTTTTTTGCAGTATAAGTCTTTTTTATAGACCCTTGAATTTGGCAAATTTTATGCCATCAGCCCATTTCACGGTGTGGTTTTTTTGGCCGCCACAGACCATGCGTTAAAGAGACCTACGGCCTTGAAATATGACATACTGCCCTAATCAGAGCCCAATTTTAAACCCTTTTTTTTTTTTTTTTTTTTTTTTTTTACAGTACAAGTCTTTTTTATAGACCTTTGAATCTGGCAAATTTTATGCCATCAGCCTATTTCGCGGTGTGGTTTCTTGGCCGCCACAGACCATGCATTAAAGAGACCTAAGGCCTTGAAATATGACATACTGCCCTAATCAAAGCTAAATTTTAAACTCTTTTTTTTCTTTTTTTACAGTACAAATCTGTTTTATAGACCCTTGAATTTGGCAAATTTTATGCCATCAGCCCATTTCGCAGTGTGGTTTCTTGGCCGCCACAGACCATGCGTAAAAGAGACCTACGGCCTTGAAATATGACATACTGCCCTAATCAGAGCCCAATTTTAAACACTTTTTTTTTTTTTTTTTTTACAGTACAAGTCTTTTTAATAGACCTTTGAATCTGGCAAATTTTATGCCATCAGCCTATTTCGCGGTGTGGTTTCTTGGCCGCCACAGACCATGCATTAAAGAGACCTAAGGCCTTGAAATATGACATACTGCCCTAATCAAAGCTAAATTTTAAACACTTTTTTTTTCTTTTTTTACAGTACAAGTCTGTTTTATAGACCCTTGAATTTGGCAAATTTTATGCCATCAGCCCATTTCGCAGTGTGGTTTCTTGGCCGCCACAGAGGATATATTAATTTGAACATTAAGCGTTGATATTATCATATTAAAGGTACTGCCATAAGAAAAGAGCAAGTAGATCTCTGTTAATTCATGTGCATCCAGGCTCTCATTTTATTCATAGTAAGATGGCAGTGATCCACAAAGGAAATAGGTTATATAAAACTAGAAATTGTAAGCATGCAAAAAAAATCCCATGCGCATGTAGTTTCTTGAGGGCACAAAAAAGTTTCTTGTGTGCATGTAAAGGTATTTATTTATTTCAGGGGCTCTATATGTTGTCACTCACAGAAAATCAATGTAAAAACCCTGAGAAAATAAAAAGATTTACAGAGGACTGTATATTTGTATATCAAATATAAAGCTGAAAACAATGCTCTATAAACCATTTATGTTAAATATGGTCTAAAAATCTACTGAGAGGTGTGGAAATAGAAAAGTATGGAATTTTGAAGTGAAAAATGTGTAGGAGGGTCATTCTATAATTAGGGGTACATTTAGAATTTGACAATGTGAAGAAAAAAGGTTTTTTTGTTTCCCAAAAACCCAAACATGACCTTGTATAGCTGCTTTGAAGCAATCTATATTGTATAAAGTGCTGTATAAATAAAGGTGATCTGTTGACAGGTAACTTAGTTGACATTTTTGGGCCTATACTCAACATGGAAGCCTAGAACTACTGAGCATATGGTATGTTTAGAAATATATTTTCATAAACAAAACGTAAGTTTTAGTTAAATTGTCCTGTTAAAATTTGCAGCAATAATACTTGTGTAACACTGTTGACAGTTAATTAATCTAATCAATTAATCTACTCTTGTAACTTAGTTGACAATGGTTTTTCAGACACAAATAAAACAAGTTATATCACAATAAAAACATTATTTTTGAAGCATGCATCCAAATGTCTTAATAACCTAATCTAACTGAAGGCAAAACTATGAAATTAATTTATATTTGAGGTAATTTTCATGCTTAAATGCAGAGTAGACTTGAGCAACTTTACAAAATCAGACAGCTGAATACCAGGGTTGTATGTGATGTGAACATCATTTTTGAACAAAAGATATGGCTTTTTTGACATATAGTAGTGTGATTGGGGAAAAACATAATTGTGTACTAGAAAATTAGACATCAGGGCTTTGTATTGATGAAAATATATTAAAATATACTTCAAGGACATAAGATGTACCCACAATTATAAAATGACCCAGGAACCCTGCACTTAGCGTTATAAAACGGATAATTTCGGTCCTTGATTCTGATTGGTTGAGCTGTGTTCAGAGCTGTTGTAAATTACTCTACAAACATACTCCTTTGTTTACGTCTGTGTGATGTTCAGCAACCACTTTGTTGCAACCACAACAGTTTCTGAGGAACTAAATTTTTTTTTTGGCAGAAGAATAACGTTTTTATTAATATCATTACACTTTATTTTATTTTGTGAAACCTTACTATGTATATGGAATAACCGTTTTATAAAAGCAATTGAAGCCTTGAAGCGGTGGTTTACAGTGAATTTACTGTTACTTTATTTGCTACCAGTCAAAAGTGTGGACATATCTTCTCATTCATTTGTTTATTATGGCAGTTTTCCACATTTTAGAATCATCATAAGGTCATCACAGCTTGAAAATACCCTAAATGAAGTATTGAAATGATGTAGTAATCAAAATGTTCAACTTTCTTAAATTTGAGCATCTTTGTCTGGACACTCACTCAACCAACCTCATGAGACACATCCTGGGACATTATTTTAGTATGTTTATTAAGCCATTTTCCCCATGGGAGCTATTGCCTGCTACTCACAATGTGACATTTTAGTTTTTACTCCCCTTTTGGGGCCATTTGATCCTGGCCGTGTAGATAAAACCTGACCAACACACACACACACACACACACACACACACACACACCTCAGCATCATCATCTTCAGGAGTGTCAAGTACATCAGCGTCCCAATTCTGTGCCTCTCTGTACCCATCTCATCCTTTGTTTTCCTGCACTCTCATTTCATCTCTCCTCACTCTTTTATCTTCTCCCTTTATCTTTCTCTTTTCCTCTCCTTGCCTGCTCCCTCTCCCTAAATATAGCAGCTTTGAAGCATCCCTCCCCAAAACACACTGACACACACGCATGACAAAAATCTTTCATTCAGTCTGCGTGTGTGTGAAGTAAGGGAGAGAGGGAGAAAGCCCTAATCAAGGATGTGATTGCCATCTGTTGTGTATTGATAAAAGGCTAAGAAAGACACTGATTAAAAAAAGAGCTGTAGGAAAAAGAAAGCAGATACGATGAGTAAAAAAGGAGGAGCGGAGCTATAAAGAGGACATGTGAATAATGCGCATTTTAGAAAGCAAAAAACACCCTGCGTGTGTAGTAGTAGTACAGAAAGTGTGTGAAAAAAAGAAAGGAAGTGTGAAGAAAGACACAGAAACCGAGGAGAAAGGGGTTAGAGGAAGAGGAACGGAGAAGGAGTGGGTGACATTTCTGATCCTCATTTTGTAATTGAATAATAATCTCCTGCGGGACCTGACCTAGAAGCGCACGAGTGTGTGTATTAGCACGTTTTTTTCTGTGCGAGCTTGTGCGAGACAAAGAGAGTCAAATGAGAAGGGCCGGCGTGAAATGAAACACTGCCCCCTGTTGTTTGATCGGTGCCTCGCGTGCATTAAGCATGAAAAATGATCTGGTTTAATGTGCTGTGGCAAAGCATTGAAATATAACTGCTTGTCTGTTCAAGCAGGACTTACACATTTTAAAAAGGTCAATGAGATAAATCTTCCACTTTTCCTCCATTGTCCTGTCTACCCATAAGGAAATCCAAAGGATGTGACACTGATGCCTTTTCGAATCTTATAATAATGTTTTATTTGTTTCTTTTTTTCCCCCCTCTTTCTTCTCTCTTTCATTCAGCTTGAGGAGAGAGGGCTACACCGTTCAGGTCAGCGTTAATGACTACCTGGACATCTACTGTCCACACTACAACCAGAGCCAGCGGGGGGCGCTAGAGCGCGGCGTGGCCGAGCAGTACGTTCTCTACATGGTCAGTTATCGAGGCTACCGCACCTGCGACCCACAGATGGGCTTCAAACGCTGGGAGTGCAACCGGCCGCACGCCCCCCACTCGCCAATTAAGTTCTCTGAGAAATTCCAGCGTTACAGCGCCTTCTCGCTAGGCTATGAATTCAACGTGGGTCATGAGTACTACTATATATGTGAGTATTCACATTATTTTTGTTAGAATTTGTTATTTTGTCTGTTTAAGTATTTAGGTTTCATTTACAGATAGGGATGCAGCAAACGATTATTTTGATAATCGTTTAATCTAACGAGTATTAGAACGATTAATCGACTAAATTGTCAAAACTCCCAGAATCCCTTGAGACTCGATCAAGCTTCCCTTCTATGTACTGTATTTCTAATCCATTGAGACTCATTCAAACTCATTTATCTATGTATCTATCTATCTATCTATGGCTAGCAACCAGAATCATGCTAGTAACTTGCTAATCATGCTAGAAACATGCTAGCAACTTGTTAATTATGCTAGAAAATATGCTAGAAACATGCCAACAACTTGCTAATCATGCTAGAAACATGCTAGCAACTTGGTAATCATGTTAAAAACATGCTAGCAACTTGCTAATCATGCTAGAAACATGCTAGTAACACGTTAATCATGCTAGTAGCTTGCTGCTTGTGCTAGAATCATGCTAACAACAAGCTAGTAACATGCTAATCATGCTAGTAACATGCTAATTATGAAAGAATCATACTAGCAGCATGCTAGTAACATGCTAATCATGCTAGAATCATGTTACGACATGCTAATCATGCTAGAAACATGTTAATCATGCTAGAATCATGCTAGCAACATGTTAGTAACTTGCAAATCATGTTAACAACATGCTAATCATGCTAGAATCATGTTAGTAACATGCTAATCATGTTAAAATCATGTTAACAACATGCTAGTAACATGCTAATCATGTTAAAAACATGGTAATCATTATAAAATCATGCTTGCAACATGCTAGTAACTTGCTGATTATGTTAGCAACATGCTAATATAATGCTAATCATTCTAACAACATGTTAATACAATGCTGGTAATTTGCTAATCATGTTAGTAACATGCTAACCATCCTTCCAAACATCCAAACTTTAACCTTTTAAAACTACTTCAAACTTTAACTATTTCAGACTGAAAACCATCAAACTTAAAACTTTCTAAAACGTTTTAAACTATTCAAACTTTTCAGACTTTTTAAACTTTTTCAAACGTTCTGGTCTGGCTTTCTCAAGCCAAATTAAAGTTTGTCTTGACAAACTTTTTTATCTAGTTACAATTGTTATATATGGCACACAAAATAATAATATAATACCCCCAAAAATAGAGAAGCGATGGCTCTTCACAGAACATATAATTGTTACTTTATTTTAATTTTGATGTGTCTGTTTATGAGGAATATGTACTGTTATGGATGTGACAAGCTTGAAAATAGCACTTACCAGACTATAGAAAATCTAAAAAAAAAAATAAAAAAATACTTGAAAAACTTTAAAGAGACCTTACATGGGTATTTGAACCACGAAATGTTGACATCTGTGCTATCAGTATAGTAAAAACCTTTGCTAAAAGCATTATTTTTCATGGTAAGGATGACATTTGCAAGGACAAGCACTAAAAAAAAAACCATCCAAATGCTTTAAATCTCTAAATGCTTTAAGATCACTTTATTAACCCCATAAAGTGCCAAGCTTTATGAGCTAAGACCAAAGAACCTGCCTAAAAGTGCTTCTAAATATGAGGACATGGCAACCCTGCAAGACAGCTGGAGTGACTCCTGTTCCGTACACACATGGAACGATAATTTATGGGACTCACTCCTGGATTTAAATGTGGTTATCTCTCCTGAAACTTGCAGTGTGTACGTGGCCTCCTCATTAACTCCCGAAAAATACAGGCAGTGACAACCGCATTTACAGAAATTCTATGCTGTGTGTACGGAACTGAACTGAACAACTAGTTGTTAATAACATAATATTTAAACACAGATCAGAAATGTGTCTTCGTCTGTATGTGAGATGCAAGAAAATAACAGTGAAAGAAGTCTCAACCTTAGCACATTTTTACACAGGGCTAGTTGCGCTCACTGACCCTGTGGTAAAGGGTCAGTGTTGCCAAATCTTCATATAAAAAAAAAAAAAAAAACAAGGACAAGCACAAAAAAACACTAAAACACCCAAAAGCTTAAAAAAAAATCATCTCATATCGGAAACAGATCACTTTATTAACCCCATAAAGTTCCTAGCTTCATGAGCTAAGACCAAACAACATGCCTAAATGTGCTTGTAAATATGAGGACATGGCAACACTGCAAGACAGCACTCTCTAACGCAGCCTCCCGAGCGTTAGGAAAACACAGCACATCTGTCAGCGGTAGTTTAGTTAAAATCGAAGGACAAAAAGAGGGGCAGATACCAAACGGCTAGATTATTATTTACTCCAGCAGGACGCCAAAATGTTGCTATTGTTACAAATGCGGGGAGTTGACTGCTGTTCCGTACACACACAGAACGATAATTTACAGGACTCACTCCCGCATTTAAATGCGGTTGTCACTCCTGAAACTTGCAGTGTGTATTGATCAGAAATGTGTCTTTGTCTGTATGTGAGATGCAGGAAAATAACAGTGAAAGAAGTTTTAACCTTAGCACATTTTTACACAGGGCCCTGTGGTAAAGGGTCAGTGTTGCCAGATCTATATATAAAAAAAACAAGGACAAGCACAAAAAACACTAAAACACCCAAATGCTTAAAAAAAAAAATCATCTCATATCCGCAACAGATCATTTTATTAACTCCATAAAGTTCCTAGCTTTGTGACCTAAGACCAAACAACATGCCTAAACGTGCTTGTAAATGTGAGGACATGGCAACAGTATAAGACAGCACTCTCTAAAGCAGCCTCCCAAGTGTTAACAAAACACAGCACGTCTGTCAGTGGTAGTTTAGTTAAAATCGAAGGACAAAAAGAGTCTTTAGCCAAAAAATGGCAGATACCAAACGGCTAAATTCTTATTTACTCCCGCAAGATGCCAAAATGTTGCCATGGTTAGAAATATGGGAGTGACTCCTGTTCGGTACACACATGGAACAATAATTTACGGGACTCACTCCCGCATTTAAATGTGGTCATCACTCCTGAAACTTGCAGTGTGTACGTGGCCTCCTTATTAACTCCTGAAAAATACAGGTAGTGACAACCGCATTTACAGAACTTCTATGCAGTGTGTACGGAACCAAACTGAACAACTAGTTGTTAATGACATACGGGACTCACTCCCGCATTTAAATGCGGTTGTCACTCCTGATACTTGCAATGTGTATGTGGCCTCCTTAAGGGTTCATATAAGTTTCGGAACATGTTTTTTGAGTATGGCCCTGTATGATGTCATAAAAGGGTGGAATTCCTTTTATGGGCAAAAGCTCTATAGCTCCGCCTACGGCACGCCTCCAGCAGCTCGACTGTTTTCAGAGAAAAGCAGTACAGTGTATCTTTGTATCTTTCTTTTATAAATCTGGTCAAACTAATGACTCTTTGTAGATATGAAGGATGGAATACTACTCTATAGGTTCTCATGATTAACATGAGATTGGCAGAAGCTGTACTGTATGTGTTATGTCCCCTTTAATTTCCATTCACAACTTTATATGCAACATGTTTTGGATGGAAAGCTGGTGGCATGCTACCACATGCTACCAATACTTCAGACCTGCTCCTCGGTTTGTAAAAACAAGCTAACAATGCAAGTATCTGGGGCAAACGTTGCACAATTACAAATGGATTTCTGTCAACAAACCCAGGTCCAAGTCCAAATTATTTCTGTGGTTATTGACAGCATGCCACAGATGCTGTCCATAGAGCATAACTTGTATTTAACATAATAATTCTTAAAAGTGTTCTTTAGCTGGCAAGTTCCAGGTTGCAGTAAGCTTACTTTTATCTAAACTCCACTGACAGAAAAGGTTATTACACAGGGAAATGCATACTGGTGAGCAGATGGAGGTTTAGTGCTTTGTTCAAGGGGACATTGTTAGCAGAAGTACCTTGGCAGGATCCTCCCTTTCATGATGTGGCGATTGTAGCGCTGAGCCAATCACGGGCCTTCCTGTCCTGGAGTTTTTTGAGTCGGGAATAAAAGGAGTGAGAACTTTCTGCGTGAGCACTATTATGTGCAGAGCTACAGATAAGTCATACAGATGGGGTTAACACAAAAGAAACCTGTGAAGAAAACAATTTGCGACCCCTGTGATCGTCTTTAAAGAGCTTTATTGTTATAAAGCGGCAGTTTGAAGCAAGGCGGCGAGTTATTTCAAACACAACCATGTTTCATTCATTTTACCAAATCACAACTGAGAGAATAAAAGAAAGCTCAAGCACAAATGCCTCTGTCCCAGCAGTCCGTTTGCTCTCAAAACTGCCTTGTTGGTGGAAAAGGAATGGGTTTGTCATCCAGAGGAGCTTGTTATCAGAATACGGACGTTACGGGCTGCCGCCGATCATCAGTCTTTCTGACATTTGGGTCAATCGCTACCAATTAGAGCGCGCCCGTTTTGATTGAAAACTTTTTTAATGCAGGCCATAAACTGAGTGTTAATAGAGCATTGCTAATGATGATTTTCTGATGCATGTCCCGCCTAATGCTAATAGTCGTCTTCATTAGTGCGGTCTGTAGGCAGGTTATTAGTGATGGTATGACAACTATTTGGTATTGAAAAATGGTATCGCGTGCAAACATTTCTATGATAACGTGGCCCATATGTTTATCAACCTGAAAACAAGAAACGTTATCTTCGTCTGAGCTCAGGGGAGTTCGTTTGGGGCCAATTCATCAATCACAGATGGTATCTGCGGCTTGTGGAAATGGATAATTTAATAAACGTACACCGTATCTGTTTTGATCAATGTTATTTATTTAGTGTTTGTTTTATCTCAGCAGAAGGAGCTTTGCCTTGGATACCTTAAAGAGTCTATATTGTTTTGCTCTTTTGAAATAAAGTGTGGAGATACTTTAAACCAAGTTTCTACTCATTTCATGTGCAAAGTTAGTTATTCTGTGCTCATTTACACTACCAGTCAGAAGTTTTTGAACAGTAAGATTTTTTTTTCTCAACAAGCCTGCATTTATTTGATCCAAAGTACAGCAAAAACAGTAAAAGTTTGAAATATTTTTACTATTTAAAATAACAGTTTTCTATTTGAATATATTTTAAAATGTCATTTATTCATGTGATCAAAGCTAAATTTTTAGCATCATTACTCTAGTCTTCAGTGTCACATGATAATTCAGAAATCATTTTAATATGCTGATTTGCTGTTCAAGAAACATTTATTATTATTATTATTTATAATAATACTAATTATTATTATTATTATTATCAATATTTAAAACAGTTGAGTACATTTCTTTCAGGATTCTTTGATAAACAGAAAGATCCAAAGATCAGCATATAAAGATAAATGCTGTTCTTCTGAACTTTCTTTTCATCAAAAAAAACCTGAAAAAATCCAGTTGTTTTTAACATATAATAATAATAATAATAATAATAAATGTTTTTTGAGCAGCAATTAGAATGATTTCTGATGGATCATGTGACTGGATTAATGATGCAAAAAATTATTTGAAATCACAGGAATAAATTACATTTTCAAATATATTCAAATAGAAAACAGATGTTTTAAATAGTAAAAATATTTCAGAATGTTACTGCTTTTGCTGTACTTTGGATCAAATAAATACAGGCTTGGTGAGCAGAAGAGACTTCTTTAAAAAACATTAAAAATCACTGTTCAAAAACTTTTGACTGGAAGAGTACATATGGAAGACTTAAAGGTACAATAGCAAAAACAGATAGTTTAATTCTAATGGTCAGAGTAGGGACGGAAATGGTCATAAAACATAAATTCAAGGCTGTTTTTGGTGCGAAAAACCTGTACTAACCTTATGAGTATGTATACATAGTGGCAGTATGTATAAATATCCATACCATTTCTGTAGCCATTGACTTCCATAGCAGGGAACAAATACAATGGAAGTAAATGGCTACCAGCAACTGTTTGGTTAACAACTTCTTCAAAATATCTTCTTTTGGGTTCAACAGAGGAAAGAAACTTGTACAGATTAGAACAACTTGAGGTAGTAGGTAGCAAGATCCCAAAAGTAATGTCAGTGCATGTCATTGTCCAGAAGGTGGCAGTAGGTTAATGTTTGTGCTATCTTGTGTTGCTGCAGCTACACCAATCCATCACCACGGACACAGCTGTTTAAGACTGCGGGTGTTTGTCTGCTGTTCTACAGGTGAGGATTATCACACACACACACACAGTGAAACAAAAAGCATGCAAACCGCAATAGAAGGTCACGATGATGGGTTTAATGTGTGTTTGTGTGTGAGCAAACTATTTTCAGAACTTAATGCTTGAACACGTTTTGTGGCCTCTTTGATCAGAGCCATGTGTGGAGAGGTTTTCTCATCCGCTGCTCTCTCTTTTAGTTTCTCTTGTCACTCTTTGCTGTCTCTTTCTTTGATAGCATAACTCATGCAGCTCTTGAACACAAGTTTATTTACGTGGATCACTGATATTTCTCAGTTTATATTTGTAAATGCCTTGTGTTTACATACTGTACATAATTATCTTGTGATGTTTGAATGAGTGTTGGGTATTAATAAGGGACAGCAAGAAAATGTGAATTCAATTTAAAAATCTTAACCTTATATTAAGCTAATAAATATATGCATTTGGCAGTAAACAAAACCATGCTATGTCATAGCAGCATTTTTGGGGGGAAAAAAGTGTGCTAAATCATATAGAGAAGGACTTAGTAGGCAGGAAAGGCCGCAGTGTTTTGACAAACTAAAGTTAATAGAAGGTAAAGATATGTACTAGCAGTATTAAGATATTAGCCTAATATTTCACTTACCTGACCAGAAATTAGAAGAACAAACACGAATGTTGTCAAGATTTTTGCTCTGGAAATCCTGGTTCAGTTTGGCCAACCACAAATGCCTTTTGTTCCTCATTCAGTTTTTTGCACTCTTCTCCTTGATTTGTTATGACTTTTGGCAGTGTATAGTACTCCAAATGTTTTTTCTGGTCTGACTGATTGATAAAGCCCAAAATGTGACAATATTTTATATTTGAAGCAACAATAATCATCAAAATATGCAAGTTCTGTTTGGTTCAGTGGCATTGTTTACGCTCAGTGCCGCCAACATAACCGACTGATGACGTGGCGTGAAAACCCTATACGAGTTTGACAGATATTCATAAATGTGTTCATTTATTTATTTAGATTAATATGAAAAAATCTGCTAAGACATGCTATTGTTTGTAATGCAAAATGCATCTAATTTATTATCTTAATACAGCTTTAACACATCACTTGTTTGAGCTTCTGTAATTCACAGTGATTTTATTGTTGTTTTATCTAATACAGAGACATTTATTTATTTTTAAAAGAATTGTTCACACAAAAGTGAAAATTTGCTAAAACGTACTCACCCTGAGGTCATCCATGTTTCTTCATCAGAACAGATTTGGAAATATTTGGTATTACAACACATGCTCACCAATCGATCCACTGCAGTGAATGGGTGCCGTCAGAATGAGAGTCCAAACAGTTGATAAAAACATCACAATAATCCACACAACTCACAATCAATGTCTTGCAAAGCGAAATCTGCTTGTTCGCAATAAACAAACCCATCAGCTTTTTAACATAAAACAGTTGCCTCTCGCTGTAACACTTCTTCTAGTAAAAAAATCCATCCCCTATTGTTCTTTCACGTCAAAACCCACTGACATTTCTTTCAAATTTATTTTGGACTGTTTTTCTCATGTAAACCATGCTTGATCTGTACATGTTTCTCTCCTGATTCAGATGAGTTGGCTTTTACTGGAGAGAGCAATATTATGGATAGAGAACTCATCATTTAAAAATGTTTTAATGATGAATTTGTTTATTACAAACAGTTTTTATTTCCCAAGGTTAATTTATGGACTGGAGTCATGTGGATTACTTGTGGATTATTGTGATGTTTTTATCAGTTGTTTGAGCAGTTATTCTTGACGGCACCCATTCACTGCAAAGGATCCATTGGTGAGCAAGTGATGTAATGCAAAATTTCTTCAAATCTGTACATCTTGGGTGGCCTAAGGTTGGGTAAATGTTCCGCAAATTTTCATTTTTGGGTGAAAAATACCTTAAAAGTGTCCAAATAGTCTTTGGGGCCACTGTATGCACTCAGTCATGTGTTTTCTTTGCTACAGTCTCTAATGCAGATGACGACTCAAACCAGAGTCCACCTGACTACACTGTCAGACCCAAACTGCATGACATCGGTGAGTGAACACACACATAAGCAAGCCTGCACACACATTGGCTTTATAGAAGTGTGTAACAGAATGTTCATTTGCTCTCAGAGAAATGTCTGTTTCCTATTTTAATCTGCCTCGTGAGTATCTGAAATTCCTCATAAAAGCCAGGATGACCATCAGGCCAGATACCGTCCTGTGACCAGGGGATGACCAATAACAAATGAAAGGATTTATTCATTCTCTCTATTTCATTTTGCTTTATCATGCTCACTCAAATATTTTTATTCTGAGAAATCGAGCTGTAAATGTGCAGTGAGACTCATTATAAATGCATTTGAAATGTACATCCAGTAAATACCCAGAAACCCAAGTTCACATCAGGATCACAGGACAGGTCATCCAGACACACTGCAGGATGCACAGCTTGGCTCAATGCCTACATGCCCTTGCTAAACAAATAGCTGGCACTTTACACTGCCCTAGGCATCCAAAAGCACTCTAGCAGTAGGTCTGTCTGTATGTGTGTGTTTGTGTTTGTGTGTGTGTGTAATGCACAGGCCATTAAAATGGAAACTGATTCTTCTATCCATTTATGACACATACACCACATGAACAAATGACCCTCTGTTTGTACGCCTCCTACTTCTAAAGCTGTCAACATCCTGTTAGCTTTCCCAAACTATATTTAATAAAAAACACATTGCTGACAGGTCAACTACCCTATTATAAAAGAAAAAATCCATGTGTAGCAGTCTCGAAAAGTACATTTTACTTTGATTTCTGTCAACAACTCTGTAATACGATCATTTGTGCTGACGCTGCATTATAACATTCATTCTGCTTAAGTCTGTGCATAGCACACATTACATAGCGCGTTCCAGTCGGGGATTATCCTCAATGAAACAGATATGATAAGACAGGGTTACGGATGTCAAAAAAGCAATGGATAATCACTATTCTAAAAAGACTTCCAAAGTCTAACACAGCTTTAGAGACCCAGGAGACCTCGTGTTTCTTATTTCAGCTTGCCAAGTCACAGGGAAGGAAATTATGTGCTAGTTTCAGCCAAAAAGGTGAAACAGCAGAAAGCTAAAGCAATTTTTGTCTTTTTCCTTTTTATTTGGCTAAGAGGCTAAAATAGACATATGTAGAAATGATAGGCGAGTGGTTGGATGAACATACAGCCCCTTTTTCCTAGACAAATCCTGGTCGGGATTTCTAAATCTATTATACAGCACATGCCTCGTTGATTTTCCATATTGTTGTTCAGTCATGCAAATTGAAATACATTTCAGTAGCCAGTTTTCCTCATTTTTGTGCAGATCTTGGGATACTGCATGCATAAAATTCATACACTGTTAAAATATAAATAAAAAATCCTGTTTTTACAAAATAAAACTAGTGGCTTTTTTAGATTCTGTAAACAGTTTTAAAGAAAGTTTAAACCAGTAAATCTGCTAAATTAGCCTAACCACATTGCTACTAAACTTTTTTTAGTATGCTTTAACGCATATTGACAACCACCACATTAACAGAGGTGTAAAAAGAAAGCCATATGATGAATCTGTTAGATGTATTCCAGTTTTTCACTAGGGGTTTTTGCACTGTGTAGTTCTAGGAACTCAGCGCTAGGAACTAGCAAGCATGGTAGTTCCTAGAGAACCAATGTCCCTCTTGGGCCATTTTCCTGGTTGCTTTCGCACCAGCAGCAGGAACTCTGAAGCAGCCATTGACAAATGTCAACAGCCAGTAAATGGACGATGCTGTGATCAGAGCTTTTTTTTGTTGTGGGTTTCATGATAACTGAGGTGGAATGCAAATGCACAATTTACGCAATTGTAAGAACAAAAAGTTGGGCTTAGAGATGAAATCTACTATTACAACTTGTAGCGTCCCATTCAATCGAGACAGAACACAACACTTTAGACAGCAGGTAATGCCGCTATCGCTGTTTTCCATGTTTGTGGAGTAAACATTACATGTTTACATGGCGTTTTAAAAAGGCATGTTTTTGTAAAAAAAAAAAAAAAAAAAAGCCGGTGTTTTGTATGCATTTAGCCAGTCAGCATACAGTTACGTCACAGGTAGTTCCTATAGAACTGTTTTACACCCTACTCTGAAGTAGGAGCTAATTTAGTTCCCCCAAACGGAGTTCCTAGAATTAAAACCGTTACTAGTTCCTGTGGTGTGAACGTGCCAAAAAGTGTGAACTTCCACCAATAGTTCTTGGAGCTATGAAAAGGTTCCTTAGGTGCGAAAACCCCTACTGTATCTATTAAGGGAACCTAATATTGACTAATTAACAGATTTTTTTTTTCATAGCATTTTTACCATCTTATGCCCTATTCAGCTGGTAATTGTTTCTCATGATGACGTAAGTTGTTTTCACCATTTACTGGGGGAATTCAGTGATTTTATTGCCGCACGAATCCAGAATGTAGGTTCTTATCTGAATGTAAATAACATTCATTTTATTTATAGCAGACAATCATGGCCACGTGAGCCTGGGTTTCCGGGTTCGTAGGATCACAGAACTCACTTCTCCACTGAATAAATCACCATGCGAATCCATGATTTTCATCACTGAGGTGCCGTGGTAATTTATTTTATACAGACGTCCACATGAGAAACAATTGCCATCCAAATAGGACTTTATACTGTTAAAATTACAATTGAGTGACCCTGGACCACAAACCAGTCATAAAGGTCATTTTTTTAAAACTGGGATTTATACATCACGTGAAATCAACTGAATAAATAAGCTTTCCATTGATATATGGTTTGTTAGGATAGGACAGTATTGGGCTGAAATACAACTATTTGAAAATCTGGAATCTGAGGGTGCAAGACAAAATATTGAGAAAATCCCCTTTAAAGTTGTCCAAATGAAGTTCTTAGCAATGCATATTACTAATCAAAAATTACGCTTTGATATACTTACGGTAGGAAATTTACAAAATATCTTCATGGAACACGATCTTTACTCAATATCCTAATGAGTTTTGGCATTAAAGAAAAATGGATAATTTTGACCCATACAATGTATTGTTGGCTATTGCTACAAATATACCCGTGTCACTTAAAACTGGTTTTGCTGTCCCATGTCAAATCCGTGTCCTTAAGTAAAACTAGTTGAGAACCACTAGGGTACAAGACTATATTTGTTTAACAGGAATGTTGTTCCAGGCCAAACAAAAGATGTTGATCCAGAAACACGTCCTACTTTGTCACACAGAGAGCAGAACCAGTCCATTTGGATTTTTACCTGTGAGCATAAGCAATAACAAATTGCAGACATTTCCATGATGTGTTGACACGGCTCCGCTGATACGTCCGTTGAACTGTGTGTCTATGTTCACTCACGTCTGCTATCACAGCAACGTGTTTAACCTCTAACTGCCCGAGCCTCCTTTATCAACATTCAGCGTGGCTGCTGCAGATAAGAAATGTCACATTTTCTTTGTTTATTTCTGTCTGATATCCTTCCCAGGCTTCTCTCTACAATTATATCTCCTGGTTCAATAGATAAGATTTCTCTCTCACTATCTTGCCTCCGCTTTGCCGCCTTTATTTCTTCTTTTCTCTGTCTCTCTCTTTCTAAGTGATTATTCTCATCATCAATAACCATTGTAGAATGTTACAGAGCTTTGGGGCCAGTAATAATACAGAAAATGAATGGATGAGTTTTATCTTCCTTATATTCGGAGAAGGCTGCAGGGAAACCATTACTGTTGCTGTAGGTAATGACATTACTCAAAGAGGAATGATTATTTCCCCTGCTCCCTTTTGTCGTTTGCTGATGTTTAGTAGGTGGTAATTTAGAGTCTTTGTCAATGTCAAACTTTGAGGTCTAACTTTGGTTGCAATGGCTTAATGGTAAATGCATGTGTTCTTGACAATGAGCCATAATGCTCATGTGAGGTATGCAGGTTCAGCTCTAGCCTTGACAGATTTTCTGATCTCATTCTCATTTCCCTCACTAGTTTTATTCAATAATTTTCAAACCTTCTCTTGGATACCCTGGATCAAGATCAGCCTGACATGATGGAAATGGAAATAAAGAGCTAAAGTTAACCATTGCTCAGCGAGAGATTGACAGTTAAAGGATTAGTTCACTTCCAGAATAATAATTTCCTGATAATTTACTCACCCCCATGTCGTCCAAGATGTCTTTTTCTTCAGTTGAAAAGAAATCAAGGGTTTTAAGAAAAATATTCCAGGATTTTTCTCCATGTAGTGGACTTCAATGGTGGCCAATGAATTGAAGTTCCAAATTGCAGTTTCAGTCCAGCTTCAAAGGGCTCTACACAATCCCAGCTGAGGAATAAGGGAATCTAGTGAAATGCTCATCTTGCACTAGCTCTGCGATGCACGTCCGTGACTTCACGCTTTACGTAATCATATTGGAAAGGTCACGCATGGTTAGTTCTTCATCTGTGCACTTCGGTTCAAAAAGGTAGGGTAGGGATGAAAAACTTTCATCGAAAACATCATCATTTTCTCCTCCAACTTCAAAATTGTCTGACAACATTGTTTTGGCTTTTTGTAAAGGGCGTTTGACTTTCTTTGGACATTCGCTGGTCTGTACTTCCACCTAGGGCTGAGCGATTTTTCAGATTTTATTGATTAATTCAAATTTAATGTCCTGCCATGATTATATTTTTTTAGAAAATCAAGGAATTGCGATTTTGATTAGAAATATAACCAAATGTTAGAATTAGACACTTTGACAATATGCCAATGTTAACAATAAAGGGAAAAGAACAATCCATCCGCATGTTGGCGCATGTGATTCACCGCTCACATGTGACACATTCATATCGCTAGGCGCCATTCACACAGAATGCGCTTTTGTGTTAACAAAGATGCGACGCAGCAGTGGAATAGGATAAACATGCAAGAAGATGGGAGTGAACTTCTTTTAACTTGAGCGCCACATTTTTATAATGCCGTCATATGCGTGAGACGCTGCAAGAGACGGGAGTGCAACAGTCGAACTCGTCCATGTTTACTTAGAAAAAACAATCGAAAAGCAGCGCAATCGAATAGAAAACCTGCGGAGAGCTACTGTATGTCTGATTTTTCATGTTTGCATCATGGTGACAGGCTGAAAGCTGCTGTTTATTGTTTTTACAGAACATTTATAGTTAATAATAGTCTACTGGTGTTATACTGTCAGTCATTTTGAATTTAAATTACCATTTTTTTTTTTAAGCATTTCTTAACATATTCTGCAAAGATATTTAACAAGTGATTTGTACATTTACATCATGTTGACAGCTTTAATTGGAGGGCTAATAAAGAAAAAGTTACTTGAATCATGTTGTAGTTACATTTTTAAGTTGACTAGGTAAAAAAAAATGAGAATCGCTCAAACGTTCTGAAATCGAGATTTAAATTTTTTGCCATATCGCCCAGCCCTACTTTCACTTACAGTACGACATTCGTGACCTTTCTAACATGATTACGTAATGTGTGAGGTCGAGCTACTGCAAGACAAGCATTTGTGGTTAAAAAGTATGATAACGCTTTATTTTACGGTCTCGTAACAAGTTTATTAGTACTAATTAAGCATATATTAATGCTTTATTCTATATGACCTTATTCTACATCCCTAATCCTACCAATCCAATACCTAAACTTAACAACTTAACAACTAAAGTGTTAACTATTCTAAAGTGTTACCCATTCTTTCTTTTGCTGAAAAGAAATGAACGTTTTTGTGGAAAACTTCCAGGATTTTTCGCCATATAGTGGATTTCAGTAGGTTGAAGGTCCAAACTGCAGTTTCAGCATAGCTTCAAAGGGCTCTACATGATCCCGGCCGAGGAATGGTCTTATCTTATGAAGGGTCTTATTTAGCGAAACGGTCATTTATTAAAATAAATGTAAAAATGTATATACTTTTGGTAACACTTTAGAATAGGGTCCACTTATTCACTATTAACTATAACTTTTCCCTCAATAAATTCCTAATTTGTTGCTTATTAATAGTTAGTAAGGTAGTTGTTAAGTTTAGGTATTGGGTAGGATTAGGGATGTAGAATAAGGTTAATATTCTAGTAATATGCATGCTAATAAGCAACTAGTTAAGAGACCGTAAAATAAAGTGTTACCACAGGATGACATGGGGTGAACAACTTTTTTTTATGTATATATATTTTAAAATGTAATTTATTCCTGATGGTAAAGCTGAATTTTCAGCATCTTTTCTCCGGTCTTCAATGTCACATGATCCTTTAGAAATCATTCTAATATGTTGATTTGCTGCTCAAGAAACATTTCTTATTATCAGTTCTTTATATTTTGGTGGAAACCATGAAACTTTCATTCAGGGCTTATTGAATAGAAAGTTCAAAAGAACAGTATTTATTTCAAATAGAAACTTTTGTAACATTGTAAATGTTTTACTGTCATTTTGCATCTTTTTAATGCATCCTTGCTGTATAAAAGTATTAACTACTATAAAAATGTGTGTATTGTAAAATATTTTTTTGGTGACTTATATACTTTAATAGACTTTTTATCAGTATAAAAAGATCTTCAGATGCTTACTAACTTCTTTCTTTCTTTCTTTCTTTCTTTCTTTCTTTGATCTCTCCTTGTTTCTCTCAGACGAGTTTAACCCTGAGATCCCTAAACTGGAGAAGAGCGTCAGCGGCAGCAGTCCGTCTGGAGACCGACTGTTAATCACTGTGGCGACGCTTCTCCTCGCTGCTCTCCTCGTGTCCTAGCAACCGTCTCTCTCTCTCTGACATTTCTGAGCCAGCAGTCCCGAGCGCTCCAAAAAAAAGATCGCCTTTCGTTCAACCTGTGCGGGAGATTATCCAATCAGAACAGATTAACCACTAGTCGAGCCCTAAACGTGGGAGCTAATTGTAGATCTACCGCACCCAAATAGTGGCCTTTGTCTCCACAATTTTGGACCTTACGAAGGACAACATGCATCGATTTCAGAATTTGCCTTCGTGATGGAACGTCCACTCTTCTCAAACATAATCGCGGAGAATTAAAAAAAAAAAAAAAACTTATCCGGATAGACAGTGAGGTCTCTACCTCTAGCTACGTCTGTTCTCATCTTCAATAAACATATCCAGACTGGGGCAGCTCTTGAGGTGGACATTTTGAGATTGACATGAGCTCAAATGGATACGACAAGCATCATAGTGGTCAGCGCTTTGACCGCTGGATCTTAGCTGAGGGACTCGAGGAGTATTGGAGACCTTTGATCCTGTCTTAACATTCTGTCGCAACCCATACCTATGTGACTGCAATATATGTCAGTCATTGATAGTGCTGCAGCAGAGATCAATAAAACTCATTTGCCAGTCACTAAGTTCAGGTGTTAGGCTTATGAATCGATCACAGAAAGGCCCGGCTGCTGTTTCTGCTAGTTGACGGGCTGGAGTCTCGTCTGTGAGCTGTAATGGGAACGCTTTCCATCTAGTTTCCTAGTTCCATTGCTGAACTTGGAAACTAGAGGCACATTATCGGTCAGAGACCATCACTTTTGTACATTGTGTGACCGAAAAAGTTTGGTCATCAAGCGGCGCACATACCGAAAGAGAATCGTATGAGTGGTAGATGTATAGATAGGCTTTTATTTGCTATAGTGTGTACGTGTCATCAAAGGAAGGTACTGGATTGGTCAGTGCCACTGATTAGCATAGTGGCCGTTTTTGTAAGAGCGGACAAGTCGTAAACTGCAATTCGCTGTTTTATATCGAAGAATTGCGATGCAGAATTAATTTTTACCGTAAGATACATATTTAACTGCTCTTTGAGTATGTTACTTTATATACTTAATTTATTGAGTTATTTATTGATCATTTGATCCTTTTTTTGAAACTTTGTGAGTTTTCGTCTGCTTTCTTGAGGGATCTTTCCTCGTCTTTGCTAATGCCAAATTATTTTGTTTGTTTTTTGTTCATTTCATGGCCTTTATTTCTGTTCATGTGCCAGCAGCTCATAATTACAGAAAAAAATCAAATGCATCTCATCTATTGCTCTCAGTTGAAATAGGTGCATTATCTTCATATAGGACAGTGTGAGATTGTTGTAGTCTATATTGGTGGGCAGGGCTGGGATGGGCTTTTGGGGAGGGGTTTATTGAATGGGCGGAGCTTCAGTGCAGTAATGGAATGAATACGCATTCCTCAGACCGCTGCAGACAATGTCAAGAGTGAATGTCTATGTAAACGTGTCTGCGTATGTGTCTTATGAGTGTGCACTTTACAGGGGATCGTATGAAAGCGTGCGCGTTTTGGCATTTTCATATGCATTTAGATACACATTTGTAGGTTTTAAATATTCGAGCTTGCGTGAGAGGCTGGTGAGAATGGGGTGGGCGAGAACGAAAGCATTTATCATTGTTGGAAACAACAGTACCAATCGTGTTTACCTTAGAATGATTACAAACATGTAAACGAATCATGAATGACAATTACCAGAATGAAACTTAATAAACCATTCTTATTTTAACAGCCTTACTGTTGTTCTTATTGTCTGCAGGTTGCATTCAGAACATTTCTGAATCGCAATCGCCGCGGCATGAATGTTTTGTGTAAATGAGTATGCACTGACTCATCCAAATATTTTGTTTGTGCTTTAGAGTTTTGTTTCAGTACTATTTGTAACCACTCCTTTTTTCAAGGTACACTGGCTGTCAAACCACTTCCTGAGTGACAACTTGAATTGAAGCTGGGCTGAAAATTCATAATGCACAGTAACACTTTCCATACATTTTCCATTTGTTGATATTAGTTAACTAAATTAAGGGATAGTTCACCTAAAAATAAAAATAACACCATGATTTACTATGATCCTAGGAGCATATGGCTTGCTTCTTTCAGACAAATACAATCTGAGCTATATTAAAAAATGTCCTGACTCTTCCAAGCTTTATAATGGCAGTGAATGGCTGTTGAGATTTTGAAGTCCAATAAAGTGTGTCCATCCATCATAAAAAGTACTCCACAAGGCTCCAGGCAGTTAATAAAGGCCTTCTAAAGCAAATTGATGCGTTTGTGTAAGAAAAATATCCTTATTTAAAACTTAATAAACCATAATCTCTAGCTTCCGCTAACTCTCATACATGCGCCCATGAGAGAGTGGTGTTCCAGCGGATGACGTAGAACATAGGCGTAGCGAGAAGTGATGAAGAGTCATGAATTAGAAGTACAAAATGTCAGAGGATTTCGATGTAAGCCAAGAGGAGACTGTTTTTCCTTTGCTGTAAACAAAACTTTTGTTACTTAAGAAACTAGCATATTCTAACATATATTACGCTACGCCTATGTCCTACGTCATCCACTGAAACGCCACTCTCTTGTGAACACACATACTAGTTAGCAGAGAATACGGTTTCTAAAGTTTTTTAAATGGATATTTCAATCCACTTCAGAAGGCCTTTATTAACCCCCCAGAGCTGTGTGGACTACTTTTTATGATGGATGGATGCACTTTTTTGGGCTTCAAAATCTCAACACCTATTCACTGCCACTATAAAGCTTAGAAGAGCCAAGACATTTTTTAATATAACTCAGATTGTGTCAGTGCCAATAGCCTTGTTGGTAGCATGCTGACATATAGCGCTGTTGCACTCCGGGCATCCTGAGTTCAAATCCTGGCTTGTGGACCTTTCTAGATCCCACCCCCTTCTCTCTTCTCTCCCCACTTCGCTTCCTGTCAAACTACACTGTCCTATCTAAATAAAAGATATATATATATATATATGTGACAATATATATATATAAGACAATATATATATTTGTGTGTGTGTGTGTGTGTGTGTGTGTGTATATATATATATATAGTACTGTGCAAAAGTCTTAGGCCACTAGTATTTTCACCAACAAAAACTGACTTTGGTTTTAAGTCAGTTATTTCTATTTTCTATTCTACATTCATTTTGCCATTAATTGTAATAATCCAGTGAGATTTTTGTTTGCACAAGGAGTCTGACAACAGCCAGTGCTCCACACAGAGATCTGATCTGACCATCATCCAGTCTGTCTGGAATGACATGAGGAAACAGAACAAACTGAGACAGACTAAATACAGAAGAACTGTAGCAACATCTCCAAGATGCTTCAAGAAACCTACATGGAAAGCTACCTGAAAACTTATGCGCAAGTGTACCTAGGGCAAAAGCAGTTTTAAACGCAAATATGGTTTACCAAATGTTGATTTAATTTAGTTAATAGAAGTTAACTGATAAATAAAATCTATTTAAGACATTATTTTTGACAGCATCCTCATTTTACTGCATTTTTACAAAAGTGCCTAAAACATTTAACAGTACTTTGCAGGTAGGTTTCTTAAAGCATCTTGGAGACGTTGCCACGTCTGTTTCTTCATGTCATTCCAGACAGACTGGATGATGGTCAGATCAGATCTCTGTGTGGAGCCCTGGCTATTGTCAGACTCCTTGTGCAAACAAAAATCTGACTGAATTATTATTACAATTAAAGGCAAAATGAATGTTTGGAAATGTAAACTGATATTTCCCACTCACACATTACAGCAAAAGATAGAAATAACTGACTTTAAACCATTTTTTTTTTGAGCTGGTGAAAATACTAGTAGCCTAAGGCTTTTGCACAGTACTGTATATATATTCTTTCAGGCGAATACAATCGGAGTTATATATATATATATATAACTCTGATTGTATTCACCTGTAAGAAGAAAGTCATATACACCTGGAAAGGCTTGAGAGTGAGTAAATCATGGTGTTATTTTATATATACACACGTTTTTGAATTTGAAGATCAGGGTAAATTTAACTTATTTTCTCTTCTGGGAAACGTGTAACTATCTTCTGTAGCCTCTGAAGGACAGTACATAATGAAAAAAAATATGCTATTTAGGAAAATAAGAAAAATGTACACATCTTCATTCTGTTAAAAAGTTTTCACCCCCAGCTCTTAGTGCATTGTGTTTCCTTCTGAAGCATCATTGAGCATTTGAACCTTCTGTAATAGTTGCACATGAGTCCCTCAGTTGTCCTCTGTGTGAAAATATGGATCTCAAAATCATACAGTCATTGTTGGAAAGGGTTCAAAATACACAAAAATGCTGAAAAAACAAAGAATTTGTGGGACCTGAAGGATTTTTCTGAAGAACAGTAGGCAGTTTAACTGTTAAGGACAAACAAGGGACTCATGAACAACTACCACCAAAGAAAAAAGCAGCTGTGGATCATTCAGGTAACAACAGAGTATTAGGAATCAAGTGCATGTAAAAATTTGAAAGGTTAATTTTTATAAATTGATCTATTGTTTTCTCTTGTGGACTATATGTAAATGTCTTTTATGTGAAATATCTTATTCAGGTCAGAACTAAAAAAAAAAATAACATGTATTTTGTATGATCCCTTAACATTTTGCAGATTTTGCAAGGTGTATGTAAACTTTTGACTTCAACTGTATATGGTTATTTTTATTGGTAGTAAGACAGTTATGTAAGATGTTTCTTGTAAAAGCTTTTACTTTAATTAGAATGTAGTCCACACACCTGAGTCTGTTTCTAGAAGGTACATCCGTCTCATTTTTTATCTCTCCATCTGTGTTTTGCACTTTGTCTCTCTTTGTATTTTTTTCTGCTCTGTTTCACACCCATACGTACTCATTCACATTCAGCTAGACCAAACACATGTCTGTCTCCTCAGGTAAAAGGTTGCTGCAGTGATGAGAATCTGACCTCAGAAACTACTGCACGTACGCTTCTCCTCTTACGACACACAAATCAAAGTGCCCATCATTAGAGAACACACATACACACAACATAAAACACTCCACTGACAGTCCTGGGAAGATGCCGTTGTTCTTCTCAATTTCGGCCCTTCCATCTAAGGAGAAAATGCCTTAGAGCAAAACGTGTTTGTGCACATCTGTCTGTCTTTTATTCTCTTTTTTTCGTTATGTCTTTCTCTGTCTCTTCTTTTAAGTGTTGTTCAGTTCCAAGGACACTCCATGTACAAGCGAAGATAATCGAGACCGTCGGGATTCAAGGGTGATCAAGGGTAAGCAAGATTAAATGTCACATCAAACATGCCCAACTCAACTGCACATAGTAATTGTGCAATTAACCATTCTAACTAATAACATGGTTGCACATTTCATAAAAGCCATTATTGGCTGTGTGTTTCTGTGGGTGATCCAATTTGTCCATCACAGTAACAGTTGTAATGGTGATGAGATGGCTATTCTGAGACCTGTAAGCATGACCAGACAGAATCTGTGTAATAGCTTGGCACTGATGTTGAGGGAAAATCATGGCAGAATGTGTTAAGGTGAGGAGTGCTGCATTATTGTTAATAGATAAAAGTAACTTGTAACAAAAATACTAACACGCAATGTTAGGTATTCACAATCAGTGTGGATCTGCCTTTAAGCAACTTGTGTAAAGGAGCTCACAGCTGACTTCCTTCAGGCGACACATATGCTGCTACTCGACCTCCCAGATTGCGGTCATTGTGAGGGCTTTGTCTTTGTCTTGCAGAGTAACAGGAATTTATTCTTATCTATTTAATGAAAAGTCAAAATATATGAAAGGATAAGTTCCAGAAGGAATGATTTTCCCTGACTAACTTTTCAGTCTGTTCTTCATGACTTTAAAACGAAATATGGTTGTATGTTTTTTTCTATTCTTTATTGGTATATATATATATATTATATTATATATATATATATATATATATATATATATATATATATATATATATATATATATGTAGTTTTGAAGTTTGTGTTGCAAGAAAGTATTACATATGTGATATAAGATTTTTAAAGAATTCTCTTTTGCTCATCAAGGTTTCATTTACTTTCATTACTCCAGTCTTTAGTCACGTGATCCTTCAGAAATCATTCTAATATGCTGATTTATAACTTTTATTATCAAGGTTGGAACCAGTGATTTTTTTTTTTTTTTTTTCTGGATTCATTGATGAATAAAAAGTTAAAAAGCTTTAAACTACCATTTAAAAGTTACAAACTTTTAAATGGTAGTTTATAAAAGATTTCTATTTTAAATAAATGCTGTTCTTTTTAACTTTTATTTATTAAAGAATCCTGAAAAAAAAGTATCATAGGTTCCAACTAAATATTAAGTAGCACGACTGTTTTCAACACTGATAGTAAATCAGCATATTAGAATGATTTCTGAAGGATCATGTGACACTGAAGACTGGAGTGAAGATGCTGAAAATTCAGGTTGCATCACTGGAATAAATTACGTTTTAAAATAAATTCACATAGAAAACACTCATTTTAAACTGAAAAAAATATTTCACAATATTACAGTTTTTTTCTGGATTTTTGATCAAATAAAAGCAGCCTTGATGGGCATAAGAAACCTCTTAAAAAAAAAAAAAAAACACCTTACTTATCCCAAACTTTTGAACGGCATATATAAGTGCTAGGGCTGCACGATAAAGGTTAAACTGATAATCTGATTATTTTGATAAAAATTATTAGTCACGATTATTAATGCCGATTATTCAAAAGGGTAAATGCAATAACATTTCATATGTCCTTTAACCAGAATCCACTGACTACATATACACTGACTTTACTTAACCAACTATATTACAAAACTCATGGTTTTTGGTTAGTGTTTTGTAATCTGTATTCTCTTGGCTGTAAGACACTTTCATGTAAGCAGAAATTGCTGTAGAGAGATCGCTAAACTCCAGCACTTGTGTTTTCATATCATCAGCGCTTGATTTTGTACATTTTCCCACTGACAAAGAAATTATCAGTATATAATTTTAATGATAGGTTTATTTGAGCAGTGAGAGACAGAATAACAACAAAAATTCCAGAAAAAACGCATTTCAAAAAAGTTATAAATTGATTTGCCTTTTAATAAGTGAAATAAGCATTTAATCCCCTATCAGTCAGCAAGATTTCTGGCTTCCAGGTGTCTTTTATACAGGTACCGTGCTGAAATTAGGAGCACTCTTAAAGGGAGTGCTCCTAATCTCAGCTTGTTACCTGTATAAAAGACACCTGTCCACAGAAGCAATCAGTCAATCAGATTCCAAACTCTCCACCATGGCCAAGACCAAAGAGCTGTCCAAGGATGTCAAGGACAAGGTTGTAGACCTACACAAGGCTGAAATGGGCTACAAGACGGTGAGGAATCCCAGAAATACAAGGGAGGATCTTGTCAATGATCTCAAGGCAGCTGGGACCATAGTCACCAAGAAAACAATTGGTAACACACTATGTCATCTGAAGTTTGCCAATGAACATCTGAATGATTCAGAGGAGAACTGGGTGAAAGTGTTGTGGTCAGATGAGACCAAAATCGAGCTCTTTGGCATCAACTCAACTGGCCGTGTTTGGAGGAGGAGGAGGAGGAGGAGGAGGAGGAATGCTACCTATGACCCCAAGAACACCATCTCCACCGTCAAACATGGAGGTGGAAACATTATGCTTTTGGGGTGTTTTTCTGCTAAGGGGACAGGACAACTGCACCGCATCAAAGGAACGATGGACAGGGCCATGTACCTTCAAATCTTGGGTGAGAACCTCCTTCCCTCATTGAAAATGGGTCATGGATGGGTATTCCAGCATGACAATGACCCAAAACACACAGCCAAAGCAACAAAGGAGTGGCTCAAGAAGAAGCACATTAAGGTCCTGGAGTGGCCTAGCCTATAGAAAATCTGTGGAGGGAGGTAAAGGTTCGAGTTGCCAAACATCAGCCTCGAAACCTTTGAAACCTGCCACCAAGTACTAAGTCATGTTTTGCGAAGGGGTCAAATACTTATTTCACTCATTAAAATGCAAATCCATTTATAACTTCTTTTTTTTTAAATGCGTTTTTCTGGATTTATTTTGTTGTTGTTGTTGTTGCTGTTGTTCTGTCACACGCTGTTCAAATAAACCTACCATTAAAATTACAGACTGATCATTTCTTTGTCAGTGGGCAAACATACAAAATTAGCAGGGGATCAAATAATTTTTTCCCCTACTGTATAGACTAATTATCGGTTTGTAAACATTCGGGATGCGCACGCATCATGGTTGCAGAAAACCCTGGAGAGATAGTCTTTATGGCTAGAGAATTACACGGATACGGTACAAAATAATTGAATTTAAAAAGATTATAGATTATATCGTTTAGATGTAATTAAAATGTTCTCCACATATTACAAGAGCTTGTCACCCAGCAATAAGCACTGTTAATCAACAAAACTGATGTTAAATAGTGGGATAGTCGTACAGATCCGAAACAGCGACAACGTTTTTTTTGTTCATTCTCTCTTTTCCCCTCAGCTCAGAATAGGAGTTTATATCCCACACTTCTGGATTTTTTTTTCCCACAGAATTGACAAACTCACTATTTTTGGGTTAAATCGAGTTATAAAGTCCGAATTAGGAGATATAAACTTGCATTTGTGAGAAAAAAGAACAGAATTGTGAGATAAAATAAATAAATGTGTTATGTAAAAATCTTAATAGTAATAGGATTAAATAATGTGTCATGCTGTAACTGTAGGGCTAATACATTATGAACAGCATATGTGAATATTTTTGTTTAAATCGAATTTATGCCTTAAATGTAAACCCATAGTATGTATGTTTAAAGGGGTCCTATTATGCTATTTTACAAAGTCTTGATTTTGTTTGGGTTGTGTACTAGAACATGTCTTCATGCTTGGTGGTTCAAAAAACATATTATTTTTTACATAATTCATATTATTATAATATCTTTCTCCCAGCCTGGCACAAATAGCTCGATTAGTTCCAGGTTTAATGAAGGCCTGCCTTTTGAAAAATGAAATGTGTAGTGATTGGTTAGCTGTCCCACTGCGTTGCGATTGGCGAACAGCTTGGACGGTATTTCAGTACTGCCACGCCCCTTGTCAAAGCAGCAAGTTCCGTGTACAACTGTTAGCGCAAACTAGATTAAAGTGATTCTTACATTTTAAATCTGGATATTTTTCTTACGAAAATGCATCAATTCACTACAGGAGACCTTTACTGACCCCCCGGAGCCATGTGAGGCACTTTTTATTATCGATGGATGCACTTTATTGGACTAATGAAGAGAAACACCCGTCTATGCTGTTGTAAAGCTTGGAAGTGCCAGGATAATTTTTAATATATCTCCGACTGCATTCGTCTGAAAGAAGCAAGTCATAAACACCTAGGATGAATGGAGGGTGAGTACATAATACGCTACAGTAGTGTTGGGTCCTATCGTCATGGTATACATGATATCATTGTGCAAATTTATGTAATAATTTACATACTTATTTTCATTTCCCGAAAACAGCTCCAGCATAAGGCTAAAGGCAGCCTAACATTACTTTACAGCTCCGACGCGGCGACTGGAGATGATCGCGGTCACTCTAGTCTATGCTTGTTTATACCCGCTGCGCTGCGGCACGTTGAAGCGCCTCAGAATCTGCTCTCCGCGCTGCATCGCTAAAGTTAGGCTAACCCCAAACTCGTCCCTACCCACCCCCCAACCATTCGAATTTCCGTAGGCAGGATTTATTTTAATGATATTCTAACGGACTGCGTTGTGACACCATAACATCCGTAAAACAAACGCTGTAGCCCAAAGCAGCCGTTCCTTGTAGTTCTTCAAAAGGGATTTTTTAAAAACAAAATATCACCCTTTGGAGTGGACTTTGAGATTTGTAACTTTGTAGATCTTTTTTATGCCCAAACATACACACCACACACTGACTAAAATTCAAAAAGTGAAAAAGCATGAAAGGACCACTTTAAACGTATGCGTTTAGCTTTAAATGGCGTCTTTGACAACAGTATTCAATAAAAGCTATTTGCATTCTGATTTTGACACCAAAAGGTACAAGAATAGTTTTTTTCTCTTATTCCATGGATTTTACCTGTTTACCTCCACTTGTTACCAGTGTTTTTCTGCAACCACTATGCACGCGCAGCTGCAAGTGACGTAACTGTAGGCGCATTTCCATTACCCTTCAAGATGCCCAAATTTAAATAGCGAATTAAAAATACGCCTAATGGAAACGCGTCAATTTCGCAAAAACTCCCATATATCGCAAAAAAGTTTTTACGCTCGTATGAGGTGGTTTTTCAGGCAATTCGAAAAAGGAATATTTCGCAAACCTGCAATGGAAACGGCTTTTTTCGCATTTACAGGTCACATGGTACATGTAAAAAGTCATATGATCATTCTTTAATGTACTATAAACTCCAAGAAACACTTCATACATAGCCATTCTCAAGTATAAGGGGCTTTCCCTGATATTAATGCTTACGCTGCACACATCTGCGGTGTGTAACGGCTCCAACGCGGTCACCTGAGCTGATGTGATGTTATGTCATACGCCTCTTTCGATTAAATAAATCCAAAATCCGCCCAAATCCCTCCAAAATCCATTGCCATGACTTATCGCGAGAGGAAAAAATGATGTTTTAGTCGCATAACATCGGTTAATGGAAACGTTGTCATTTCGCAATACTTTTTTATCGACATTTATAAAATATCGCCAAAGTTCTGCACAAATCTGTAATGGAAACACGCCTAGTGACATCTACTCCAAATTGGTCTATATGTGAGGAATAGATCTGAATTTAGGTAAAAATACACTGAAATCCAACTACTGTAGCTGTTGAATGAAATATCACTGCCATGTACATATGAGAGAAGCAAGGCAGTTGGCATTGATTTTTGTAAACACAATTTTTTGTAGTTTTAAATGTGTGAAGATTCTACTAAATTCTAATTTTATGCTTCACTGGAAAAATAACAGCATATGGGTTTGGAACAGCATGAGGGTGAGTCAATAATGAGAGAATTTTCTTTTCTTTTTTTTTGACCCATTCAGGTTTTGGTTTGCCATTAACTTTCAATAGTGTGTTTCAATACCCTCTAAAACTTCACTCCTGAAGCTGAAAGTCTGGTTGTGTAATCAGCGGCCCTGAATGAGCTGATGATGTCAGTCTTTGGCCTGGCATCCGTCCCGGGCACTGAGAGCTTCATTAGCCTGTGGTGTACCACCAGAGGGTGTCAGGTTCATCTGTGGCCTCCAACTCCCAATTATCTTGTACCATTAACAACAATAATACTAATTATGTCTGACATTAAATGGTACAATGTCACCATTGTATCGCTTGCTGCAGACTGTATCACTTGGACAGATGGTGCAACTACCAATGGCCACTAACAGGGATCCTGTTGTTCATTTAGACATGGATTAAGGTCCAGTTTGGAGCAGCAGCCCTAATTACACCAAGATGGCTGCCAGATTTTGCCCATATGGATTTTGGCGATGCTTTGTTTTTCAGGTCATGTTAAATGCTAATGACATGGTACCACGATGATTGTTGGCGTTATGGGCACTATTGTGTAGTGAGCTAAGACAAAACCATAATGCTAGATTTGCTTTGCCAACCATTTTTAGTAGGAAACAAAGATTTGAACTTAATTGTTGTTTGATTATGTCTGCATGAGTTGTTTTAAAGGCAACCTGTTAGTTGTTTTTGCAGAGCTTAATGCTAACTTGCTAATTCCGTCAGTTAGTGTCCTATTGTTGTAATCAGAACAAGCAAAGCCTAACTCAAAGTCTTAGCTAATCGTGTGTGGCCTGATTATTTGGGTTACGACAAGTATCAAAGTCTTCACATTGCATGCTAGTTGACTAGTGCACTCATAAAGACGTCTTGTGGAGTTTGACTTCTGAAAATCCAAGACTATTTAGTCTTAAGCAGTTTTCTCTGAATATAAATCACTTATTGAAGCTGTAAGGTGTAAATCTGTTCGAATGTAGCTGTTGGCATGTTCCTGAGGTGAAGATAAACCCCATTCTGTCTCCCCTAGATCACTCTGTCTGAAAGTGTCAGTATTAAATTCCCTCTGGCTGACACTTGGCTCCAAACGGCTGATCAGGATCAGGTGTTCCAGCGCTCCTCCCTGCCCCAGTCATTATGAGCTTAAAGATGACACCCCTCCCAGATCAATGCCTGAGAGCACCACTTGAGGAACACAATATGGACTACTTCTAGAGTTACGGTATGTGGTCTGATTTGTGGTCTGGTAGAAGTTTTGATCATATTGTATATCAAATCATCCTTAAAGCAACAGGTCACCCAAGTTATCTTAACTTAAGAACACTTGGAATGCATTTCAGTCATATGGACCACTATGGTGGTTTATTTTTTTTTTTTTCAAGGCTAGACATTATATGTGATAATTTCTGGGATAATGAAAAAAGATATTCATGTGACACTCTTAAAAGACACTTTTATTATTATTATTATTTTTTAATAGTTTATCGATATTATAAATATACTTTTATTTATTTTTTTATTTATTTATTTAATTAATTAATTAATTATTTGAAATATTTAAAGGTAGTGTATTATTTTTGTTTATTTCTATTGTATTTTTATTTTATTTTTGTTATCAATATTATAAATGTACTATTGTTTTTTTTAAATAATTAAAGGTTGTGTCTTATTTTTGTTTATTTCTATTTAACTTTTATTTTAGATTTAGTTATATATTTATAATATAATATAACAACATAATATATAACATAATATAATATAATAGGGTTTTTAAATTTAATATACATTTATATTTAAAGGTAGAGTCTTATTTTTTCATTATTTTGTTAATTTTATAAATACATTTTTAAATATTATAAATATACTATAGCATTTATATATATATATATATATATATATTTATTAAAGTTAACATTAGTTAATGTATTATGGACAAACAATGTGAACAATCATGTATTTTCCAATTAACATAAACGTAGATAAATGAATGCTCTAAATTAAATTGTTAGCTCATAATGCCTATTAAAATCCTAATCTTAAACCTAATCTTTCAAATTGACTTTTTTTTCTTTCTTTTTTTTTTTTTTTTGTAAGGCTAGACATTATATATGTGATAATTTATGGTTTAATGATAAAAGATATTCAGATGACACTTTTAAAAGACACTCTTTTATTATTTATTTTTTATTTTTAATAGTATATAATAATATAATAATTTTGATATATATTAATAATATAATGTAATATAATATAATATAATATAATATGATAGGGTTTTTAAAATTTTATATACATTTTATTTAAAGCTAGAGTCTTATTTGTTATTTTGTTAATTTTATAAATACTTTTTTTTTAAATATTATAAATATACTATTTCTTTGTTATATATATTTATTAAAAACACTAGTTAATGTATTATGGACAAACAATGTGAACAATCATTTATTTACCAATTAACATAAATATAGAATAATAAATGCTCTAAATTAAATTAATTGTTAGCTCATGATGCCTGTTAAAATGACCTATTCTTTAAAATTGGCTTTTTTTTTAAAGGCTAGACATTATATCTGATAATTTATGGTATAATGAAAAAATATATTCGGGCAGCACTTTTCTTTGTTTTAATAGTTTATTAATATGGTATAATGATAAAAGATATTCAGGTGACACTTTTTTAATATTACAAATCTACTATTATTTATTTATTTATTTGAAATGTTAAAAGGTAGTGTAAATTGTTTATTTCTATTCTATTTTTATTTTATATTTTGTTATATTTTGTTTTATATAAATAAATCTATTACTTAATTAAAAATTTCTATACATTTATATTTAGAGGTAAAGTCTTATTTTTGTTATTTTATTAATTTTATAAGTACATTTTTAAATGTAAGATTTTATTTGTATTTTGTGAATTTTATAAATATATTTATACATTTAATAAAATTAAATAAAATTATTAAAGTCAGCATTAGTTCATGTATTATGTGAACAATCATTAATTTAACAATTAATATAAATATAGATTAAAAAATTCTCTAAAATTATTGTTAGCTCATGATGCCTATTACAATAACTACTGTTACTTTGCTGAAATTGTTTACCATGACTCTTGAAAGGAAAATGGTTGCTGACCATAAAGTGATGAGTGTGATGCTGAATGTACATTCATGTACTACTGAATAATTGTTTAGTGGTTTTGTATGACTGCTGAAGTGTTAGTTTGACTGAAAGACGAAAAAGTCATAAATCGGAAATGGGACGTTTTGTTTAGCAGTCACTTTGGGTTCATTCGACATTTTCAGCATCATTAGTGCAGAGATAAACCATCTGTGTGTGTGTGTGTGTGTGTTTGTGTGTGTGGTCGGGTGATTCCCCAGTCTAGCTACACCGTCTGGACTCGTCACAGATACAGATGCAGCCCAAAAGCTTGCCAGATCTCATGATCTGTCTCTCTGTTTCTCCCTATCTCTCTATCTCTTTCCCTCCCTCTGTTGCATCCTGATCTGTTTGTCTTTTTTTTTTCTCATCAACTCCAAATCTTTTTTTTATCACGCTCCTGCTGTTACTTTCATTCTCTTTCTCTCTCGTTTCCTCGGAACTTCACAGAAATGTATTCAGGTCATCAAATTATAGTCAGATGTTTCTTTGTAAAAACAATCCGTTTGTTTTTTTTTCTTGTTGTTTTTTTACTGGAAGTGTGATGATGGGTGATTTGAGGAATGAGCCTTAGTCGCAATAATTATGTGGAACGAGTCTTGTAAGTTGTTTTTGGCTTTCAAAGAAAATCTCTGTGATGGGATTAGAATGTGAGTTCTGTCAAAGCAAAGTTATTACGCTCTTTATGAGCTGCCAGGCCTTAAATCTGGAAATCTGGAAACACAAGTCAAGTCAAATTTATTTGTATAGTGCTTTTCATTATACAGATCATTTTAAAGCGGCTTTATTAACAGAAAAGCATTATGACAGTCATATAGTGCCTTAATGCTTTATCACAGACTGGTTTTATAGCCATTTTGGTGATATGGCTATATATAACATGGCTGGATGATCCCATGAATTCAGATATAGCTATATTGTTTAACAGATGGATCAGTGCTGCAGTATCTCAGACAGATGTCTGAGTGTTCAATGTAATTATAGTCACAACGAAATGGAAATAGCGTCTGTAATTTTCACTGGAAGTAGTTTTAAGTAAGAGTAAGCAGTTTTCAAAAAGTACTGAAAAGAAATTTGATTGGTTGCATTTACTAATGAATACAATAAGTCTGAGTTAAACATTTTTCCAGTTTAATCATTTGTGCAAACTGATCATTAATTAAAAGCTAGTTAAGGAAATGATCACCATTACTACAGTATTTCTCATGCCTTCAGGTTTGCTATTACTTGTCCAAGAAATCGGAGTTAATCTGACACCCTGGTTTGCTTCTGCCAGATGATCAAGTCTTACATTGAGAGAATATTGTATCGGAATGCATGTCTTAGCCTGTATGTAACGCCATTCAACCACCATCACTCTAGTAAAGGCCATTTAGGCCATTTGTCTTGTTCTACTCAATGTGGCGTCATGGAAAAAAAAGCAATAGTTTTCCGCTGCTAATGCAGTCATAGAAATGCTCTATATTCAGTTCTTATTTCTAGAGCGAAAATGTTTGACAATAAGGGTGTAAATGAGAAAAGAGAGGAGCGTTCAGCTCGGCAGGTGATTTCAAGCAGCCCCAATCTACACTGAACAAAATTATAAATGCAACACTTTTGTTTTTGCCCCCATTTTTCATGAGCTTAACTCAAAGATCTAAGACTTTTTCTATGTACACAAAAGGCTTATATTTTTCTCAAATATTGTTCACAAATTTGTCTAAATCTGTGTTAGTGAGCACTTCTCCTTTGCCGAGATAATCCATCCACCTCACAGGTGTGGCATATCAAGATGCTGATTAGACAGCATGATTATTGCACAGGTGTGCCTTAGGCTGGCTACAATAAAAGGCCACTCTAAAATGTGCAGTTTTATCACACAGATATCACACAATGCCACAGATATCGCAAGTTTTTGTGTGCAATTGACATGCTGACTGCAGGAATGTCCACCAGTGCTGTTGCCCGTGAATTGAATGTTCATTTCTCTACCATAAGCCATCTCCAAAGGCGTTTCAGAGAATTTGGCAGTACATCCAACTGGCCTCACAACCGCAGACCATGTGTAACCACACCAGCCCAGGACCTCCACATCCAGCATCTTCATGAGACCAGCCACCCAGACAGCTGCTGCAACAATCGGTTTGCGTAACCAAAGAATTTCTGCACAAACTGTCAGAAACCGTCTCAGGGAAGCTCATCTGCATGGTCGTCCTCATCAGGGTCTCGACCTGACTGCAGTTCATCATCGTAACCGACTCGAGTGGGCAAATGCTCACATTCGATGCCGTCTGGCACTTTGGAGAGGTGTTCTCTTCACGGATGAATCCTGGTTTTCACTGTACAGGGTAGATTGCAGACAGCGTGTATGGCGTTGTGTGGGTGAGCGGTTTGCTGATGTCAATGTTGTGCATCGAGTGGCCCATGGTGGCGGTGGGGTTATGGTATGGGCAGGCGTATGTTATGGACAAAGAACACAGATGCATTTTATTGATGGCATTTTGAATGCACAGAGATACCGTGACGAGATCCTGAGGCCCATTGTTGTGCCATTCATCCACGACCATCACTTCATGTTGCACACCCCCATGTTGCAAAGATCTGTACACAATTCCTGGAAGCTGAAAACATCCCAGTTCTTGCATGGCCAGCATACTCACCGGGCATGTCACCCACTGAGCATGTATGGGATGCTCTGGATCAGCGTATATGACAGCGTGTTCCAGTTCCTCCCAATATCCAGCAACTGCACACAGCCATTGAAGAGGAGTGGACCAACATTCCACAGGCCACAATCAACAACCTGATCAACTCTATGCAAAGGAGATGTGTTGCACTTCGTGAGGCAAATAGTGGTCACACCACATACTGACTGGTTTTCAGACCCCCCCAATACAGTAAAACTGCACATTTTAGAGTGGCCTTTTATTGTGGCCAGCATAAGCACATCTGTGCAATAATCATGCTGTCTAATCAGCATCTTGATATGCCACACCTGTGAGGTGGATGGATTATCTCGCCAAAGGAGAAGTGCACACTAACACTGATTTAGGCAGATTTGTCAGCAATATTTGAGAGAAACAGGCCTTTTTTGTACATAGAAAAAGTCTTGGATCTTTGAGTTCAACTCATGCAAAATGGGGGCAAAAACAAAAGTGTTGCGTTTATAATTTTGGTCAGTGTACATAAAAACCTGCTGTTATAAGGCTATGAGTGAATTTTTACTAGCTTTTGGATTTCTTTCATAGTAAAAATGAGGAACAAATGACTGAGTACAAATCTTCTTTTAAAATCCACCATCAGATAGACTATATCTATATTATACAGTTACAAACATTGATGTTTAAAGCTGTTCTTGAGAGAGTCAGTCATGAAATTCCTCCCACATTCTCCTGTGAAATAATTCATGCAAAGGAATTCTTTATTAGCCTTGTATTACTGGAAAAAAAGCAATTTCACTCAGGATACTGAAGCTTTTAACTTGCAGAGTTGACATGAAACTCTTCCAAAGGTTAATGTATGAGTTTCTGTACGATAATCTATTGAACAAAAAAGTTAAATGTTTCAACACATGTAATATTAAGGCAGACCTAGTATGTTTTAGTGATAGGAGTTCCACATTATGTTCACACTGTGTTTACTGATTATAATTCAGGTCAGTTTTTGGCCGACAGGGGGCGCCATATCATACACCGTCTCCCACTCAGAGGCCCTCGGCATCGGCTGTTATATAAACCGCTGTCCAAATGCTTATCAACAATGTGTATTACGCAATAAGCTTAAGAGTACACACCAACTCAACATGCATCGGCTGCTTGTGATATAATTTGCTTGTATTTATTTGCTGTAGACAGCAGATGATTGCATGACCCATCGCAGAAATCTTCTTTACATTTATGTAAGTTGGTTATGACATATATTTCATACTTGGTAAGCACTCATAGATAAAATGTCAGATGTACAGTGGGGTCGAAATGTTTGAGACAACATTGAAATTCTGGGATGGAAAATCTGATTTAATCCGGGAAATAAATAGTTTTAGGGTTTGAAATGAAAAAATGAAAACAAGAAAACAGCTTGCTGTCAATAAAGCAAAAGTGGGACAACTACTAATATGTGACCCTGGACTACAAAACCAGTCATATGGGTCATTTTTTTTTAAATTGAGAAAGCTAAATAATGGCTTTCCATTGATCTATGGTTTGTTAGGATAGGACAATATTTGGGCGAAAAACAACTATATGAAAATCTGGAATCTGAGGGTGCAAAAAAATCAAAATACTGAGAAAATCTCCTTTGAAGTCACCCAAATGAAGTTCTTAGCAATGCATATTACTAATCACAAATTAAGTTCTGATATTTTTACGGTAGCAAATTTACTAAATATCTTCATGGAACATGATCTTTACCTAATATCTTAATGATTTTTGGCATTTAATTTTTTTTTTTGACCCATACAATATATTATTGGCTATTGCTGCAAATAAACCTGTGCTACTGGTTTTGTGCTCCAAGGTCACATATATACTTAAAAAAAAATTGTTATTGTTTATTCGATTTTTCAATCAAATTCAATCAAAACATTAATTTATATAGATTTTATTTAATTTAATTTTGTAAATATATTATTTACTTTTTATTCATTTTCTATAATTTATAATGTATTTTTTGTATTGTTACACTTAAATTAATATTTTATAAATAAAAAATGCAAAGTAGAAACATTTGTTATTGGTCTCTGATATTTTGATCCCACTTTGATATATATATATATATATATATATATATATATATATATATATATATATATATATATATATATATATATCAAAAAAAAACAAATAAACACAGCCTTGATAAGCATTAGAAACCTATTTAAAATACATTAAAACTCTTACTGATCCCAAACTTTTGACTGGCAATATATATATATATATATATATGAATATCACAAAATGTTCCTATACACTGAGTGAACATTTGTTCTAGAGATGCAATATCTGTGATTATATTCATCTATTTTTGCATCTTCACCTTCCCCCACAACTCAGAGGTGAGAGAAGCAGATCCATGAATATTTTAAGTGAAAAAGAACCTTATTTTTTTGTTTGTTGTTGTTGTCGTATATCAGATGGCTCATGGGAAGCTTTCTTTCAATCATGTTTATGTGACCTGAGTGAAACTGAGAAAGAGATTAAGGTGTTTTCTGTAGTGGAAGGTGAAACATCCCCCCCATTCAATAGTATGAGCTACTTGGCAATTCTTATAAAGTAAGTTAACAAAAGAAAAAAAAATGCCAAACCAGAGACGACTGGCAGGATGGAAACACAAAAGCTTATCATGAAAGTGTCAGAGTGCAGTTAAAACTTGGAGAGTCGTTTCAGGCCAGCAGGTTTGGGCCTGTGTTGCAAGATCAGTCAGACAGGGTGTTGGATAATAAAGACGTATAACAAAACGTCTAAAAGGACTGATAACATTGAGCATGTCAGTATGAGATAATCTTACTGGAACTTTCTCTGGGGAATAATGTTTGCGCACTTAATATTTCACTTTCAAGCTCTTAGTGTTACTTAGTATTGTGAGTACAGTGGAGTTCAAGTGGGGATTTATTTTTTTTATGTAAAGTTGTGAACTTGTATTAGGACTTTGAAGAATTTTTTAAACAAATAAAACTGGAGAGCATGGGTTTTGCAAAAATGTTCGATGGATTTTCATTGGTGGTCTCAGACTTTTGGATGCTGTGCGTGTGTATTTATTTCTTGGACTGTTTGTGCACGTCGCTCTCATAAGCTAAACAGGTTAAGCAGGGGTGATCCAAGCTTTATCTGAGGCGGAACTATAGCTCGGTTCTGACTAATTTACTTTTCAGTTTCTTGGCCACACCGCAAACTGCTTCAATTCAAGTCGCAAAGTCCAAAATTGCTGCTGGCCGGTATGAGGTTGAGTCGCTGCTGGCGCACAGACGGGTCGAAACACATCCCGCAATTAGAGTCTTTGTTTTTGAAAAGCGGCACGGCTGGAGGTGGAGAAAGTGTCAGCGTGCATGAGCGGGAGCAGCGTGAAGCTCCTGGTTCCTCAAGGGTTTTTCAGCAAGCGCTAATTTGGGGCCCAGCCAGGCCGCTGTGTTTCGCATGGCCCAGCGAGCTGACAAGCATGAGAAACAAAAGAAATGAACTTTTGTGATGAGAGACTGAGCTAAATTTACTGCAAGAAGAAAAGGCAGGGTGTGCAGAGCGGAAGCAGTCTACCTTTTAAAACTTAGTATTAAACTTTGATGTGTGTTGGTGCTATGAACATGAATGATACCTTTGTGATCAAAATAACTTATTTTCTCTCGAAAGCCTTTAGCATGTTAATGTACTGTTAATGTATTTGGTCTTAGTGGAATAAATTGGCTATGCAGCTGAATTGCTGCTGCTACAAAGCAAGCACAGGAACTTGCTACTGACAATACATAGGCCGACACGGTGCTGCAAGTATTTAAGAGATAGGCTACTGCTGCTGCACAAATAACATATAAAATAACTAGTGCTGTCGAAATTAGCACGTTAATGCAGGCGATTAATTTTTCCAGTTTAGTGGCATTAAAAATATGTAACATTTTTTGTCCATTTATTTTGTTGCAGAATGTCTTTACAGCCACATCAAATGGGAAACTTTTCAGACGCGCACTCCAACTTCACTTGAGCATCAGGTGCTAGTCAAACAAGTGCAGGATAGTACAGATGACAAGGAGCTTCAGTGATGAAACAAATAAAACAAATGAAACTTCAGCAGTGGCAGCTCTTAAAGTAATAGCGGCCAAGTAACCTAATAACCTACTGTAGCTGCTGTGATGTCTATTAATCAAATAACAAAAGAAAATAGAGGATCAATAACTTTTATTGTTTAACGCATTCATTTTAATTTAAGTTCACTTAAATTAAAAGTTATTTTTAAAGTCTAATAAATGTTCAAATTTAAAGCGTTCGATTCTACTGTAATGTTGAATGACTATAGTCAACAGTTAACACTTAGGAAAAAAGAAGTTTCCTAGACATCAGTAATATTGGTATCAGTAACTGTGTTTCCATTACCCTTCAAATTGCGCAAATTGAAATTGCGAATTGAAAATGTGCCTAATGGATCCCATATATCACAAAAAAGTTTTTGCGCTTGCATGAGGTGGCTTTCCAGGCAATTTCAAAAAAGGAATATATCGCAAAACTGCAATGGAAATGTTTTTTTCGCATTTACAGGTCACATGGCGTATGTAAAAAATTTATATGATCATTCTTCAGTGTACTATAACCTCCAAGAAACACTTCATACATGGCCACTCTAAAGTATAAGGGGCTTTCACTGCCATTAATGCTTGGATTATTTACACTGCATACGTCTGCGGTGCGTTACGGCTCTGACACGCCCACCGGAGCTGATCGCGGCCACTCTAATCAATGCTTATGTTTATACCAGCCACGCCCTGCATGTTTTTGAAGCGGCTGTCTGCGCTGTTTCTGTAAAGATACACGCATACGCCTTTTTCAATTAAATATAGGCAAAATCAGTCAAAAATCCGTCGCCATGACTTATTGCGAGAGGGAGAAAGTTTTCGTCACATAAAATCAGTAAATGAGAACACTTTTTAAATCGATATTTATAAAATATCGCCAAAGTTTTGTGCAAATCTGTAATGGAAATGCGCTTAGTGAGACTCACCTTCAGTTATAAAAAATATTTAACAAATATAACAAAAATACTGTCTTTCTGTTGTTCTACATTAATTTGAAGATTGAGTATGAAAGTATTGCAATATAGAAGTGTATTTAAAAACTTTAATGTTAAGTAGGATTAATCGTGACTATTTACGGAAAAAAAAAAGTTTCTTTCTTTTTTTTAAAGCATTTGACAGCACTAAAAATAACTGGTAGCAGATCTATCCAGGTGGAGCTGGGGAGGTGGAGGGTTTCAGGGGAACTCTGAAAGCGTGCTGGAAACTGCTCTAGTAAATGCTAACCAGCCATTTAAATGTAAAGCAGCAAGCTCATTGGCTGCGTATACAACATGAACCAATTAGCTTGTGCCAAGTAGTTCAGTTTGCGTTAACGACCCACCATTCTGCGCCATCTAGTTTATTTCACTTAAAAGGTTCATGTAAAATGTTCATGTATCTTCGAAACACAAATTAGGATATTTTTAATTAAACCTGAGTGTTGAAAGTCCAAATAATCAAAATTTTAAAGAACTTTTCAACTAAAAACAAAAACTTTGTTTTGGCCATTCATTTGGGGATTTTGGGGGGCTAAAAATGACAAACTTTGAAAACAGGTTTCTGAGTATAAATTGTTGGAAACAATGCCCGTATTGTCTCTGTGTAAATTATAAAAAATGCAAATTTGTGACCTCATGTGCTTGTGTGTTATATGTTCAGTCTATAGATATGCACACGTTTCTTTACAAAATGACATTACCAGCTTCCGGCCTGGCATGAATAATACAGTGTCTTAGTTGTTTTTTAGTTGTTGTTTTTTTTAGATCGTTTCGACAACATTGCCCTCTGTGCGCAAAACTTTTAAAAAATGTGAAGGAAACACTTTTCCATTTTGTAGTTCATCACTGTTGTGTAAATATTCCCTAAGTCTTTTAAACAGAGCTGTTCACTTACACAATGAACAGATTTTATTTAGGCTTTTATTCTTATATTAACATTGATTGGTGCACAATACATATAGAGAAGTAAGCCTATGGGCTAGACTTCCAGTAGCCGCTATAAGAGAAAAGAATAACAACATGCAGTAAACGGTAAAACTGTTTGCACTAAAAACCAGTGTGTTCATAATTAAGATAATACATTAAAATAATATGGTAAGACACACCAATTTGCAATATCAAGCAGCAAAACGAGCTGTTTTGTACAGCTAAAAATAGCTGGATGCGGATAAGACTGGAAACCAAACCCATAAAATTTTACAACATCTTAATGGCCTTCAAAGTTTTTATTACCTGGATTTTAAACATCTCAGGTTTCATTAAAAACTGCTGTAAGAGCAGCGTTTAGATTTTCTCCAGAAAATGTAAAAAATGTACTTTTTGCAGTTGTTCTGTTTACAAAAGCTTCAAATAGGATCTGGTTTCCTTAAGCCAAAAATACACAAGAATACGAGTTGTTCAAAAAAAAAATGGCTGTGGTTACTAAGCTATATGTTCATTATAGAGGCCATAATCTTTGCACTGTACATTTTCATTTACCATAAATTAGAGAGAAGCTCTACAGCAGTCGGCTCAACGCCTCCATTTCCTTTACAAAGCATATGTTTGTAAAAAATAAGCTACGCTAAAACAATATATCTGGACTTAATTGTTTCATAAAAATGTAGAGTAACATCTCTTGCGTAATCACAGAAAATAATCCATCAAAAGGACGTTCTTGCACTGCTCTGCCTCTTGTAAACTTTGATCTTTTTTTAGTGCTTGTCATCACTCACTTAATCCGGCGGTCCTTCTCAGTAAATGTTAATATCCATTTTGTTTGTTTAGTGCTTAAGAATTCCTTTTACCCTTTCTGTCTCATTTCATCTTGTCATTCTTCTTCATTCTCTATCCCTTAAACGTCTTTTAATCCTCCTTCTGCTGTTAATCCTTTTCATCCCTTTGGTTTTCCTAATGTTACCATCCTTCAATGTCTTGTTCTTTTTTAGTCATCCGCTCTTCCCTCTCCATCCCTCTTCCCTTCTGCTTTCACCCCGCTCTCGTTCTCTCTCCATCTTTTACCCTATATTTAGTCGTAATCCCCTATTTTTGTTTCCGCATCTGTACTGTGCTCAACAGCTGGGCCTGAATTTACACAAAGATCCACACCCACATGCTCACACACACCACTATAAACACACAAACATGTACACACCCCTGTAAACACACACACACACACAAGCCACTGAAAACCCACATACCCCAGTAAACATGTTGTGTCCACATTTTGCTCTTTAAGCACACATGCAAACCAGTGCTGGGGAGCTACTTCAAAACTGCAGCTTGTCAAGCTAAAATATGGTTATAATTTAGTTACACTGACATTTAGAAAAACTAGCAAGAATATTTTGCAACGTGGAAGTAGGCTATATTTTGTAAATGTGCAAGACTTCCAATTCACTAGCCACTATAGGTAAATTACTAGAAGAATATCAAAGTGCACTAAACAATAAAAATATTTGTGTTGCAAACCAGTGAGTTTATGATGAACATATTTACATATAAGAAATACCAGCACAGACTGTTTTTGTACAGATAAAATAAATGGAAGTGAATGAAATATGAAAATAAATGGCTGTGCCTGCTCTTATGGTAAAAATAAGGTGGAAAAAAACTACTAATTAAAAGTAGCTCAATGCAAATAATAATAATAATAATAATTTAATTTTAGTGATTAGCAATTTTTTTTGTTCTGTGCTGCTACTTAAAGAGATAGTTCACCTCAAAATTAAAATTTGCTGATAATTTACTCACCCTCAGTTCATCCAAGATGTAGGTGATTTTTTTTTTTTTTTAATCAGTAGAAGAGAAGAGAAGATTTTTAACTGAAAATGTGGTCCTTGGTGATTTATAAATTGCAAGTCAGTGGCTACCAGCACTGCATATATAAAAGCATATATAGACAAGGCAAAATTAATACCTGTGGTTACTGATGATATATTGAGGTCTTATGAAGTGAAACGGTCAGTATGTGCAAGAAACTGAACCACATTATTACCTGTAACCCATAGTTTTTCTTCAGTGTTTCCTGTAACTACAGCACTGAATGAGTTGTCAAAAACTAGCATCATAGGATTGGTATATTGGCTCATTTTGAGTCAGAGTGACTGTCAGATGTCTGGAAGTGAGGTTTGGTTGAGTAACTTATGGGTCATTCTATAATTAGGGGTACATTTAGAATTTGACAATGTGAAGAAAATTTTTTCCTGTTTCCCAATTAACCCCAACATGACCTTAAATAGCTGCTTTGAAACAATCTATATTGTAGAAAGTGCTATATAAATAAAGGTGATCTGTAGGAATATGTGCATAAAATAACATTTATGTTTGCTACTGTCCACCATCTTGCCTTTACTGAGTAACACAGTTGACAGGTAACTTAGTTAACATTTTGGGCCTATACTCAACATGGAAGCCTAGAACTACTGAGCATATGGTATGTTTAGAAATATATTTTCATAAACAAAACATAAGTTTTAGTTGAATTGTCTTGTTAAAATTTGAATTAATTCACTCTTGACACAGGTTTGCTAGTTTAACCAATATTAGGGGAAAGAGAGAGAACATAACTTCTAGTGTTTCATCCATGTGCTTCTAGAGGAAGAATCATCATACTGTGCAAATTATGCAAGAATGGGACAAACCATTCCTTTTTGGGGGGTGGGGGTTCTTGCAGGTAACTTTGTTGACAATGGTTTTTCGGAAGGCAGAACTATAAAACTTTATAATTTATATTTGAGGTCATTTTCATGCTTAAATGCAGAGTAGAATGAGCAACTAAAATCGGACAGATGAATACAAGGGTTGTATGTGATATGAACAATTTTTGAACAAAAGATATGGCTTTTATACCATATAGTCATGTGACTCTGAAAAATATAAATGTGCACTAAAAGAATTAAGCATCAGGGCTTTATATTGATGAAGATATATTAAAAATATACTTCACACCACAATTATAGAATGACCCTTATAGATGTAGATCTGTGACAGTCGAGCTGCGAACGGTTTTAGATGGTTCAGTCCAATTTGGTGAGCTCTATTTGAAAGAATGATTCGTTTTGTAATTCCCGGAGAGTTTGCATGATGCTATGGACCAGAGGTAATATTTGGACTTTATTAGATTTCAAAATCTCAACAGCCATTCACTGCCATGAGCCAGGACATTTTTAACATAATGATTGTATTCGCCTGAAAGGTAAATATTTCACTAATGCACTTTTGTGCTACTTATGAATGAAGTTAAAGTGATAGACCACCCACAAATCCAAATTCTGTCATTTACTCATCCTCATGTTGTTCTAAACCTATATGACTTGGTATGTTAGTATTAAAACATACGACTTCCATTGCATTTTTTGTTAATACAGTGAAAGTCGTTAGAAACTGAAACCGTTTGGTTACCGACATTCTGGTTATCAAGAAAGTCACACAAATTTGGAATGACTTGAAGGTGAGTAAATGATAACAGAATATTAATTTTTGGGTTGACTATCTCTTTAAGTTAGTGAAGCTGTTGCTTTAGGTTAGTTACTGCCCTGCACTCATCATAGCACACACACAAAGAGCCGCAGGCAGTGTAATCCTTATCCTTGAGGGCTGGAGGCGTTCAGCAGATTTTCTAGCTAACTACAAACGGGCCGGCACCCCTGGAGCTTTTAGGTAAAGCAGTGGTTTAATTGATCGCAATAAGACAGTCATTAGTTTGCATCCCGGAGAGACGCCCTGCCGTGTGTGTGCTGGACAACGACATCACAGCCTATTCTGTGGAAGAAACTCAAACGAATTTATCCCGATTTAGCACTCTCATTACTGCTCCAAATGAAGGGAGGGAAAAATGACTGTAACTTTGAAGAGGCAAACAAAACCAGTTGCTTATGTGTGTGTGTGTGTGTGTGAGTGAAATTGTTTCTTCTGACTTTATGCTGCATGAAGGACATCCTTTGATGGCTGTGGTGGTGAGAAAAACCAGATGTAGACAAAATAGCTAATGAAATTAGTCCTGAGGGACATGTCTTGTGCACATGGTGAGCAAATGGTGTTGGCAAGCTGAGGTTCAGCCCTGGGTAGGTGGTGTTCAGGTGGGCAGCGCTCAGGTGTTTGGATGGGAGACTCTGCTGGTTGTCTGGCAGTCAGTAAAGATTCCTTACTGGAACATTAGCGCTCCTTTTATGCTGAACTGACGTTATGGTTGACATGATTTAAATCACTTCAACCTGTTTGTTTTGTTTGAATGTTTACCGTTGTCACAGGTGACTGTAGCTTGTGTACAGATATCTTGTTTTCAAACAATGTAGGGCATATTTGCCGTGAAAATAATGGGTGGCTATAATGGACAAACCAATAAAGAAATGTAAACTCCGGAGACTTTTTGAAAATTCTATCTTTTTCAAAATCAAAACTTTTTTTATTTCCAGGTTTTCAATGTGGTCAGACATTTTAGATCCCCCTGTATGAAGCGTAAAAGTGTATACAGTCTTTGTTAACTATCAACAAACATGTTCAAATGCCGCATCTTGTATAACATCAGGGTTTCTGCGGATCTTCGAAAGTCTTTATTTGCCCTTCCACAGATTAAGGCCTTAAAAGGAGTAGAATTGGAGTAGAAAGTCTTACATTCATAAAGTCATTGTAAATGACAAAGTAATGGCATTAAATGTAGCATGCACTGCAAAAAATTGAATATCTTTGTTAGTATTTTTGTATTATCCATATTTTTCGTTGAATCAAAATACATTAACTTGAGATGCAAATTGTAAAAAAAAAAAAAAAAGTTTTTATTTTATTATTTTATTTTATTTTATTTTTAAAAATGGAACAAAATTGAGTTTCTTTGAAACGAGAACAAATATCTGTTTACCTTTTGAAGGTTTTTTTTTATATATAAATTCACTCCTTTTTGAAAAATTTCTCAGAAAACAAGATGTATGATGTGTCAGTCTTGCATCTTGATTTATTTTATTTCATTTTCACTGTATAACAAGACATAAATACTGAGGCAGAACACCATTTTTGTGCGGTTTGATCAGATGATACAGTAAAACTTATTTTCATATTCTAGATAGGCTTTTTTTTTCTTTAAATTTAATTAAAAGTAATAGAGATCGTTTGCAAGGTGTATTTTCAAACTGTGAAAACACTGTGATACAACTCATTGTGTTCTCCTTAGAAATGTACTTTTAGAAAACATAGTGTTGCTTTTAATTTATTTGTTACATTTTCTGTAATTGGCCTGAAAATTTGATCTTTAAAATACTCTTAAATGTACCTTAATAAAACTTGCAGAAACCAACCGAATGTGCCCAGCTGTCTTTACAGACAAGAACTTAACTGACCCTGAGTTGATCTGGATCACCTAAAACATCCCCAAAAATATGGTGAACATCAGTACAAATCAAATGCAAAATCATTTACTTAAGAGTAAGCTAGCGGTTATGCCAGGAGGAATACTAAAAATGTATTGGCAAAAAGCTTTCAGGATTATTGACTAAGCTAACACAGACCGTTTGACATCCGCCCAGCATAGGATCAACTCAAAAATGCCAACATTGTTCAAATGTTGTATAAGGTCCTTTGTGTCACACTAGACTAAAAACACAGAAAACAATGATTTTAAAAGCTGAATGTTTCACAAATCGCTCAATATTGGTATTATTTCAACAAATGATTCTAAAAGGTCAAATAGGGATAAACTGTTTACCCAATAAAAACTGTACCGTGGCCACTAACACTGAGCCATCTGCCCTCTGAAGAGCAGTTACGAACTTTACAACATGCACAATGTCATAATCTCACCACAGCTAATCCACTTTAGAAATATGCATATTGTACAGGTTTAATATTCGCTAAAGGCCTCATTTAATCCATGAACTCTCATTTACGGATCAACCCAGAAGGATGCGTAATGGTTTTGAAGCACAACAGAAAAATACGTGCCATCAGATATGGAAAGTAGAGTTATTATATGAGCTCGGTTATGAAATCGAGTTCTATGTGCCATTTAAATATAGAATATATAGGTAAACCAACAGATAAAGGCCATTCCATCTGTCAGTAAAACAATCTGATGTGGAATTTCTAATCAGGGTAATGCTTTTGAGAACAAATGGACAGTTTCACATAAAATCCAGAATGACAGACAGAAAAGCAAAAAGCAAGGATGAGAAATGTTTGGCACTGATTGAAAAAGAGACTGAGGGATTCATACATTCATACACTCTTAAAAATAAAGGTGCTTTAAAAGGTTCTTCACAGCGACGCCATAGAAGAACCATTTTTGGTTCCACAAAGAACCATTAAGTCAAAGGTTCTTTAAAGAACCTTCTCTTTCCTACCTTTTTATAATCTGAAGACCCTTTTTTTGCCACAAAGAACCTTTTGTGAAACAGAACGGTTCTTTAGATGTTAAAGGTACTTTATGGAACCATTTAGACAAAAAATGTTCTTCTATGGCATCGTGAAGCACCGTTATTTTTAAGAGTGTACATTCTTACATGGTAAACATCTTTCCTGAAATTACCTAATAGGGTAAACTCCAACGTGTTCTTGTCTTTCTTTCTTCTGTCAAGAAGAAATTAAAGTATTTGAGGAAAACATTCCAGGATTTTTCTCCATATAGTGGACTTCAGTGGAACTCAACAGATTAAAGGTCCAAATTGCAGTTTCAGTGCAGCTTTAAAGGGCTCTACACGATCCCAGCTGAGGAGTAAGGATCTTATCTAGCGAAACGATCTGCCATTTTCTAAAGAAAACACAAATGCTCATCTTCCACTATTGTTCGTCTTCACGCATTTCGTAGTCACGTTGGAAAGGTCACGTATGACGTAGGCGGAAGTACTGACCCAGTGTTTACAAAGCGAATGTGCAAAGAAGTCAAACACCCTTTACAAACAAAAAGGTAAAACAACGATTTGTTGGACAATTTGAAGTTGAGATGCAGTTTGTCACCCTATACGATGCCTTTTTGAACTGGAGTACACAGAAGAAGAACTAACCGCGTGTGACTTTTCCAACTTGATCATGTAATGTGTGAAGTCGCGGACATGCATTGCAGAGCTAAAAAGTAGATAAATTTTTCATTTTTTGGAGAAAATTACTGATTGTTTGGCTAGATAAGACCCTTATTCCTCGGCAGGGATCATGTAGAGCCCTTTGAAACTGCATTAAAACTGCAGTTCAACCTGTTGATCCCTATTGAAAATCCTGAAGTGTTTTCCTCAAAAACCTTAATTTTCTTTTTTTTTTTTTTGCCTGAAGAAAAAAGACAAACATCTTGGGTGACATGAGGGTTAGTAAATTATCAAGAAACTGATCCTTTTCTTGAACTAATGCTTTAATTCATAAGCTATTGATTGCAAAAAAATATATTTAAAAATAGTTATATTTAGTTTTTTATATAAAAGTAAGTGTTGACATTTTAAATGTAATCAAGTTTATCTTTAATGGAATGCATACCTGAGCAGTTTTTGTCAACTAAAACAAACTACTTACATAGGGTTGTAAAAAAACAGAAATATATAACAGACTGTGTAAGGCACAGGTCTGAAAGAAAGGAAAACACTTGGAAATGCAGGGAAAAAAGAAAAAGAATGTCAGTGATTTGTAAAATTAGCCCCTCCAGGGCAAGTCAAATTAAAGTACTTTACGTCAAAAATGTGGAAAATTATCTGCCATAAATTCCATTCAGATTGAAAAGCAAACATACAGCACAGATCATGTATCAACCTTTTTTACAAATATGTTTTGGCTATTTTTTTTTTTTTTTTTTAAGGTGACATGTGATGAGTTTTAATAACGTGTCAATATAAATAATGTTGCAGACAACCTGACAAGCTCTGCAGGTCTTCAAAAAGGTTTGTCTTTTGTGCTTTTCTACAGTTCAAATCTGTCTGGACATTTTTGACTATGTTTATTTATTGTAATCATCTCTGGTCCGGATTAAAATCACTAGTCTCAAATTTGACTTAATCTGTGCTCTGGGATTTTAGGCTTTTATGTCTGTAGTACCTTGAATCTGCAGTGACTTTTCATACCTGAATTTGTATTATTATTATTTTTTTTTTTTTTTTACTTTTGAGATGTTATATAATTATTTCATGCCAGATCAAGATGAAATGTTAAAATTATTAATTAGGGCATATGTGTGATATTTTATTTTATTATTTTTTTATTTTTTTTATTTATGATTATTTATTGTTTTTTTTTTTAATCAAAAGATGGCAGATTTATGAAATAGTATGTTAACTGTGTATCTTTTTAAAAAATATGGGACAGTACAGTGGTAAAATTATTTTTTAATAAACCAAGCAAACGTATAACTGAACTCTGAACTGAACTTTAATTAATTGATTTAAAAAATGAACAAATACTTAGTTTTGCATTTGACTTTTTATTTAAAATCCACTTGGCTCTTTCCCCTGTGATAAGATACTGCACCAAAATGCCTGAAATACACTGTGGTCTTGAGTAAAACCATTAGCCAAGACCCAGATCCAGACCAAAGCCACATTTATGTGGTCTTGAGCGATCTAAAGACCAAGAACACGAGAACAAGACTCCTAATTCCTGGCAAACACTGAGAGTGCTGATAGTACTCAGTCCAAACTGCTGACTTTCCCTCCCATTTGTTTATTGTAAGTATATAAAACGGTCTCTTAAATGGTAAATAAACACAATTTACCATTAGATCCTAGTGACTAAAAGTGTGAATGTTCGCAAACCAAGTTCATTTGAGGTATCTGGACCGAAGAGGTATTAGTAAACAGTATGGCTTCATTGTATAACAAAATGCCTTTTTATGGATTATTATAATGCCATTGTCTGAACATATAGGCATAAACAGAATCAAGAATTTAGATTGGGGACTTTCAGGGTTATCCAAAGAGGATCATCGCAGTCTGTTTATGTTTTCTTCTGGTTGCTTTTTTGTTCCCTGCCATACGAGTTCGTCCCAATCGACTCTTCTAGTGAGTGTTCAGTCTAATGTAATTGTTGGCTGAGGTCACTGGCATTATTTTTGGTTTGAGTCGCTGTTATAAAATATGCCATTAGAACCTAGTAATCCATAAATGTCCTCATGTTAATAGCATCACTTCCTGCCATGGGAGGAGAAATGAGGTGAATGTACTCTATGGTTGCTGTATGTTGGTCAGAAAAGGCTTTGTTTTAATATGGTTTAAATGTACTGCTCAAGTCACCGTAGGAGTGTTGTTAGTGCAAAGACATTTCATGGGCAAACTTCCACTAATGAGCTGTTACACATACACAGACAATTATACATTATACATCTAACCACCCTGTAAAGCACAACATCATTGCTTAAGGCAAAGAATTTTTTTTTTTTTTTTTTTTTTTTTTAATTCGAAATCCTGAATGCATGAACAATATATATTGTCACTGAATATTCACAGTACATATACACTGCCTGTCAAAAGTTTGGGATCAATAAGATTTTTTATGTTTTTTAAAGAAGTCTCTTATGCTTATCAAAGTTCCATTTATTATCAAAAATAAAGAAAAAAAAAGTCATATAATGAAATATCATTGCAATTTAAAATAAGTTTTCTATTTTAATATACTTTAAAATATAATTTATTTCTGTGATGCAAATATGCTAATATGCAGAATTATTATCAATCTTGAAAACAGTATTTTTTTGGAACCTGTGACTTTTTTCAGGATTCTTTGATTAATAAAAAGTTAAAAAGAACAGCATTTATTTAAAATAGAAATCTTTTCTAGCAATATAAGCAGCGTTGGGGGTAACACATTACAAGTAATGCGAGTTACGTAATATTATTGCTTTTTCAAAGTAACTAGTAAATTAACGCATTACTTTTTAATTGACAAGAAAATATCTGAGTTACTTTCCTCAAATGAGTAACGCCAGTTACTTTTACGCCCATTTATTGATTGATTGTTGAGAGAAATCAGGAGTATAAGATGTTAGTTCTAGAATAAATGTGAACATGCATTAATTCATCTCACTCACAAAAAACAGATTCAGTTTTCCTCAAAACGAATAAAAACAGTGAAATTCAACTCGGAATATGACGCAAACCTGCAATAATTAAATATGTTAAATAAAACAAATATCCTTTATGTATTTAATCCCATTTGGGTAACCAATGTCTTTGCTGCTGACCTTCGATGATCCAATTCAACCATACTAATAAGCAAAAATTACTCAAGATAATCTAACATTTGTTTTTTTTTTAAATTGCTGAAGAGTTGACTTTTTTTTTTCTTCTGCGTTCTGCTGTACAGACGTGAATATACTTTTGTCAAAGCCTGAGGCTTTTGGTGTGAAAAGGCTTTTACATTTGCCAAAAATAGAACTTTTTATATTAAAAACAAACAAGCAAGCCCTGCCCAGATTTAAAAAGTAACGCATTACTTTCCATAAAAAGTAACTAAGTAATGTAATTAGTTACTTTTTTTAGGGAGTAACTCAATATTGTAATGCAGTACTTTTAAAAGTAACTTTCCCCAACACTGAATATAAGTCGTCACTATCACTTTTTATCAACTGAACACATCCTTACTGAATAAAAGTATTTTTTTTTTTTTTTTTTTTTTTCCAACAAAGTAAGTAAAAAATTTACTGACCCCAAATTTGAAACGGTATTGTTAGAAAAAAAATTACATTTTAAATAAATGCTGAAAATTCAGATTTTCATCACAGGAATAAATTCTATTTTAAAGTATATTAAAAGAGAAAAACACTATTTTTAAATTGCAATAATATTTCACAATCTTACAGGGTTTTTTTATATTTTTAATCAAATAAAATACAGTCTTGATAAGCAGAAAACTTGATACTTTAAAAACATTGTAAAAATCTTACTGATCCCAGACTTTTATAGTGCATATACAGAATATAGTGACAGTCTTGATATTTTTGTGTTTTTATATTAGGGCTGCAACGATTAATCGCACGATGTCGTGAGGCGCGTTTAGTCAATGAAGCCGGTACTTTGATTAGTAGTAAAGCTCCATCACGTGCGTTCAGCTGGAGCGGCAAGTAATACACAGAGCCGTAAAGCACTGACAAGCTACGCCAAAATCGCGCTCAAAATCGAATTCGACGATTCGCACGTGATGGAGCTTTACTACTAATCAAAGTACCGGCTTCATTGACTAAACGCGCCTCACGACATCGTGCGATTAATCGTTGCAGCCCTATTTTATATATATATATATATGTGTATATATATATATATATATATATATATATATATATATATATATATATATATATATATATATATGTGCACGTGTGTGTGTGTGTGTGTAAATATAAATATATCTTATTTTAATTTATTTCATAAATGTCATGAGATAATAATTCAGTTTTAGTAATATTGCTACTTAAACTTATTTTATTTCAGTATTTTCAGCAACGTTTGTCATTTTCATTTAGTTTTTTATCCAATATTTATGTTTCATTTTCTTTCAGCTTTATTTAAATTAATGCAAATTTACTCATTTTAGTTTTTGTTACCAATATCACTGTTTCTAGGGGATTGTTAGACCATTTCTAAGATGTTCGGTATAGTTGCCAGGGCATTGTTACATTTGCTTTTATGTGTTTCGGGGTGGTTTATAGCAATCATTCTGACACTCTTTGAGTTCATTCAATATAGGATTATCAAACTGATTTAAATGGGTTGCTTGTGAATCTTTAATACAGTTCATTAAAAGTGATTCATAAGAGTCATTTAATGATCAGTCAGACTACACTAATCGTGCTGTATGTTGGTATTCAAGCCGCCTTTACATCACATTTCATTACATTCAGACTGCAAATTTGCAGTTATGGTATTTGTTGATTTATTATTATATTTTAAGTTTGTTATAATACATTTTTGTTGTTGTTACATTTTGTTGTTAACCTGGTCAGCATCCATTTACAGAACTAACTACAGAATCTCTCCAGACAGATTCCTAGCTACTCATTTTCTTTTGTATATCTGATCCTTTAAATTCAGGGTCATTACCAGGAGATTTAGCAAAGACCCGCAGATGTCTCCATTTAGCCTTTCTAATTGAACGCAATATGTGATCACTTGAGTTTTTCAAACACTGGCCGTACCTTGTCACCCACCTTTCCCGTCTAGCTCAGGCAGTGATTACTGATAATGGCATTGGCTCTTTGGCAATCTCATTCCCTGCCTTTTATGCTCAAAGTTCTGCCCATAGGGATCGAAATATGGTGCTTTAAAAATAGGAGATTAGTTCGGAACGGTGCGATTAGCAGACCTCGTTTGGCTCTCTCTGCCATAAGTGATTGTCCTTCCTCAGATCATTAACCCTGGCACTGTTCAACAGTGTAATGAGCAACCGGAGGAACGCTATAATACACGCTGGTTATGAAACACTCACATTGTGAGAGAATACGATGGCCTTATTTTTTACAGACGCACATGCGCACACCCACACACGTGGACCTATTACGAAACACTAAGCACTGAGATTCAGCAAAGGGAACAAAGTATTAATTCCCATGAATCTGTGCCATAAATATGCTCGAAAATAGATATGAAAATGATAAAAAGAGCAATGACGTTATAAAAGCAGATTTGCAGAAGAATTATAGTGATGTAAAATTTGAGGATATTTGGGTCTCTTCAACTACTGTATATTTACTGTATGGACTAAATGCACATTTTTCTGAAAGTCATAACTTTTATTTCCACCCTATCTTAAATAATTTATTGTGTTTATTCAAATTAAAAAACAGCATGTTGGAAATCCCATTAAACAATAAAACTGTTGACTCCTTCGTCTTGTTAATTTCATAGCTAGCATTTTATGTATCCTAAATATGCACAATTAATTACAGTTGAGGTTAAACGTTTACATCCCCCTTTCAAAATCTGCAAAATGTTAATTATTTTACCAAAATATAGGGGATCATACAAAATGCATGTTATTGTTTGTTTATTTAGTATTGGCCTGAATAAGATATTTCACAGAAAAGATGTTTACATGTAGTCCACAAGAGAAAATAATTGCTGAATTTATAAAAATTGATCCCATTCAAAAGTTTACATCCCCTTGATTCTTAATGCCTTGTTCTTATCTGAGGGGTGAAAACTTTTTAAATTTGAAGACCAGGGTAAATTTAACTTATGTCTTCTGGGAAACATGCAGGTATCTTCTGTAGCATCTGAAGGGCAGTACTACATGAAAAAAATAGGCGAAATAAGAAAGATGTACACATCTCCGTTCTGTTCAAAAGTTTTCACCCCCAGCTCTTAATGTGTCGTTTTTTCCTTCTGGAGCATCAGTGAGTGTTTGAACCTTCTGTAAAAGTTGCATATGAGTCCCTTAGTTGTCCTCAGTGTGAAAAGATAGATCTCAAAATTATACAGTCATTGTTGGAAAGGGTTCAAATACATAAAAATGCAGGAAAACCACAAAACAAAACACAGCTGTGGATCATTCAGGTAACAACACAATATTAAGAATCAAAGGGATATAAACATTTGAACGGGGTCATTTTTATAAATTAAACTATTATTTTCTCTTGTGGACTATATGCAAACATATTTTATGTGAAATATCTTATTCAGATCAGTACTAAATAAACAATCAAGTGCATTTTGTGTGATCCCTCTTATTTTGGGAAAATATTAACATTTAAACTTCTGACCTCAACTGTATTTAAATTTTCACAGAATTAAAAGTTAGAAATCACAACATATTTAAATATAAAATCCTATTATATGATTAAAAAGTAGTTAAAAAAAAAAGTGGAAAAAATTAATGAAGGCATGATAAATAATCTCAAACGATGTATAGTTTAATCACATTCTGTGTTGAAAATTGTATTTAAAATTATAAATATATTTAAAAAATTAAAAATATAAAATACTGACTCCTTTGTCTTGTTTAATTTCATAGTTCATATTTCATGTATCCTAAAAACAAACAATTAATTATCATTTGGGTAGAATTTTCACACCCAGAGACATGTAAAAAAAAAAATAAAAATAAAAATAAAAAAAGGAAAATAATTACATATTATTTTAAAAGGAACTAGAAAATATTATAAATAAATTATGAAGGCTTGATAAAAAGTTTACAAAAACTTCCAATCATAAAACATCAGACCCTGGGAAATAAAAGTGCATATAGTTAAAGAAACATCCTTATATGGTTAATGAATAGCAGACCAAAATTTTTTAAACACATTTAAAAAGAGGTTTCCATAGAAGTTGAGGCCAAAAGAGGCATTTCTTGGTTGTTTGAGTGAGTCAGATTTTTGGCAGTGGTATAACCCTGCTTTTACTTTTGAAGTTTGAAGCTTTGTTAGCCATTATTTTTACCCAAACTGCTTGGGGGTGTCTTTCTTTGCTAGCTATTGTAAAATGTACCGTTATGTTAGCACGTTGGCCACTCTTGAAGCTATGCGCAGTATATCTGAGGCGTTTGATCTCACTCCTGAGATAGACCAAAACCTAATGAGCAAGTATACGTTTGTTGATCTTTCCCAGAAATCCGTGCATTCGTACTGTGCTGCATGACCTTCAAGGCAATAGGATACAGGTTGCATTCTGCTCCGTTTTCCTTGATGTCTCTTAAAATGTTTTATAGCACCATTAGCATCTGGATTTTCTTGATCTAAAAGACCTACCGAGACTTACTTCAGATTTGTATCCTTTTTTCTAGACTAACTCGAGGTAGTGAAAGTCAAGGCTAGCATCCAGCTCTTAAACTTTTCTCAACTCCAAAGGCCCTCTGGAGGGTGATTTAGCAGTTAGCTCATCACACCAGATGTTTAACCCACACTGGATGAGGATTAGCATCCAGCCTAGCACTTGAATTAATGATTTTACGAGGGTGGATGTGACGCTGATTGTTTATATCCTCTCTAGGGTGTTCTATGGAAAGTCTCAGGAGGAACAGAAAATGCAGGAAATAGTAACTGAGTTTAATCACAATTTTGCTGTGCTGATGCAATTGCATTTTGGAAATGAGTCTGCTAAATGCTGATGATCTGTCTACGTCAAACACTTGAGTGTTTATTTATATATATATATATATATATATACACAGAGTATATAAGTATACAGAGTTGGACCAACAGATTCAGTCATTTTTCATCATCCCTGCGGGATCGAGATCTTTTGTCAAGGACACAGTGGTATTTCTCAACATCCCAGAAGGAGGATGTTAGCACACTGAGACTGAACCATGGTGTTATTGGAAGCTGTCCATTTTTCTACTCGGGGCCCCATACCAGTTATAAGCTTAGAGCAACAGAATTAACATTTCTCAGATTTCTTCAAATTTATTGTGTTTAATAGATGCTTAATAGTAAAGCAAGTGCATTTTATGTTTTTTCATGTGAAAAAAAGATGGATGGATGGACAAATGGACATTAGGAGCAATGATGGATGGATGGATGGATGGATGGATGGATGGACAGAAGAACAGACATAAGGAACAATGATGGACGGATGAACGAACAGACATTAGGAGCAATGAAAGATGGATGAATGGATGGACGGACGAACAGACATCAGAAACAATGATGGATGGATGGACGAACAGATGGATGGATGGACGAACGGACATTAGGAGCAATGATAGATGGATGGATGGATGGATGAACATCAGAATCAAGGATGGATGGATGGATGGACATCAGAATCAATGATGGAAGGATGGATGGATGGATGGACAAATAGACATCAGGGGAAATAAAGGATTGATGGATGGATGAACCGATATCAGGAGGGATGGATGGATGAATAAATGGATGGAAAGACGGACATCGGGAGCGATGGTGGATGGACAGACGGACGGATGGACATCAGGAACGAAAGTGGGTGGGTGGATGGATGGATGAGGCATTATAGCATGATATTACTATAGAATGACAACAAATGTCTCATTTGTGTCTATTTTTAATTTTAGGAATATATATTTTAAACCATTTAAAATGTTACATTTTAGGAGAAAAATGGATGGATGAATAAATGGACATCAGGAGAGAGGATGGATAGATGGATGGACAGATGGATGGACATCAGGAACAAGGATGGATGGAAGGATGGACAGATGGATGGATGGATGGATGGATGGATGGATGGACGGATGGATGGATGGACATCAGGAGAAATTAAGGATGGATAGATGAACATCAGAATCAATGATGGATGGATGGATGGACAGACGGACGAATGGACATCAGGAGAAATTAAGGTTGGATAGATGGACATCAGAATCAATGATGGATGGATGGATGGACAGACAGACGAATGGACATCAGGAGAAATTAAGGTTGGATGAATGGATGGACATCAGAATCAATAATGGATGGATGGATGGATGGATGGATGGATGGATGGGCGGACGGATGGATGGACATCAGGAGAAATTAAGGATGGATAGATGGACATCAGAATCAATAATGGATGGATGGATGGATGGATGGATGGATGGATGGATGGGCGGACGGATGGATGGACATCAGGAGAAATTAAGGATGGATAGATGGACATCAGAATCAATAATGGATGGATGGATGGACGAATGGACGAATGGACGAATGGACGAATGGACATCAGGAGAAATGAAGGATGGAGGAATGGATAGATGGATGGATAAATATATATTTTACTAGGTCTGAGGAGCATGTTACAAAACTATGAGGGGGAAAAGATTAATTTTGCTGAAATTGCTATTATTAATTATATGAACACAGTAAAGTCAGTATCAACCAAACATGAGGGTTAAATGACACAACTGAGAACTCCATCAAGTCTCCTGAGCTTTGAAAGAGTGATAAAATATTCCTCTGGGGTTTCATCAATGGAATGCTTATGACAGTCCACAATAACAGGAATAATCTAGAGGTTTTAGCACAAAAGAAACTTTTAGTTTCAATGGTGCAAAGGAACTGAATAAATGTCACATCTGACAATCCTCCAGGAAGGACATAATAGCGGTGGAGAGTCTAGCACAGGAACACTGATTCACTCACACACACACGCATGCGAAACAAGAGAAAGGGAGCAGGGGAAGTGGCTCTCTGTGAGGCCTGTACTCTGTAGGCTTTTGTTCTTATTGTACTGTTTCTGGGCCTAAGATGGTGAGGCTGCTCCGGGTTGCATTGTTCACACTGGACCCCCTTTATTCTGCTACATTCATAGAGACTCTATTCACAGAGGAAAACAAAGAAAGAGAGAGAGAGGATGTGAGACAGTGTTAAATATATAATATATATATAACTGAACTGTAAATGGATGAAATAAATAAATACTAATTAGTCAATAATTACACATTGATATTTGTATAAAATATCTTTATAAATCTAGATCTCTTTTTTTCTATAAGTCTAATTGTATATCTCCTTCTCTCCAGCTGTTTGTCCTTTGGCCACCCATGTGACCCGCCCACTGCTTGCAATGAAAGAGCCAAAGCACCAAACAAACCCATCATCCAACCTCACAAAACCTCTTCCGCTGTGACCGTTCAACCCTCCTCTGACAAAAGTAATGTTCATATTTTAGTTGCTGACACACACACACACACAGCGTGCTAATTGCTAATTTACCCAAATGTCCAGGATGTGAAAGTAAATAGACAGCGAAATTGCAATTGTATCCCAAATGATGTACTGTACACAATGTACTTACACTGTGTACTCAAGTGTATAGATTTTAGATGAGTAATGTCATCTCTAATGGAACGCTAATGTTAATTTTTAATTACAGGAAGTGTTCGCTGTTTTCCACTTGAGGGAATTGTTTCTGTGACTGCTGAGTGCAAGAAGTGTCTTCCAGGTACTTGTATAGTGCATATTTAGAGTAATGATTTTAAGACTTTTAAAAGATTTCTATTTTAAATAAATGCTGTTCCTAAAAAATTATTTGATGGTTTCCACAAAAATGTTAAAAAGCAGAACTGCTTTCAACAATAATGTTTCTTAAACAGCAAATCAGCATATTAGAATGATTTCTGAAGGGTCATGTGACACTTGAAGACTGGAGTAATGATGCTGAAAATTCAGCATTACCATCACAGGAATAAATTATATTTTAAAATATATATATAAATAGAACACAGTTCAGTTGAAGTGTAATACTATTTCACAGTATTCCTGTTATTACCTGTTATTTTTTGTTCAAATAAATGCAGCCTTAGTGAGCAAAAAAGACATGCTGATTAATTGCTGAGCAGATGTTTTAACATAAAAATAGAATAATTACCTCATTAGCATTTCATCTCTCCTATTCTACTGATTTCTTTCCTTTTATTTATAATATGCTACTCATATGTTATTTGTACTTGTCTATTGATGAAATATAAAATGTTCTCCATTCAGTTTAAGATGTTTATAGATTACTAAATTTCCCAGTGGTTTTCAGTTGATTGCTCTTGCATAAAACAGCTTCCTGTGTCTTAGTTAAAGTAGTTAAATTTTATTCATCGTATGTGTGCGCTTCTTTTGTGATTATACACTGAGAACAGGCCATGACCCCTGCAGTTTGGTAGTTTTTAATCAAAAATACCCTAAAGGCAGAGGACAGCTCGTGATATTCATGCATGAGAAACGTGAAACACATTACTATATAATCACATTCTAGCAATTAGTCATTTTACTTCCGGATTTACGCTACTCTTCAATTTAGGAAGGTTTTTTTAAATCATCAGAAATGACCAAGAGAAGTCAATGCCAAAGACCTTCCAAAGTCAAAAGAAAAAGTTTGGATTGTGGGCGATTTTTAATGAGTATTTTGGCACCGCCATGTCAACCTCTTCATCCTACCAGATGACACTTGCACTGCATACAGATTATTTATTTGTGCCAGTAACCATGACACTGGAGCAAACATGTCTCTGTGTGGTGCGAGGGAGCACTGGCAGGCCAACTACATCCCGAAGAGAGACACTACGTATGTATGTTTGGATGGATGTGTGTTGAATACACAGAGTTTAGCTCTGCCACTTCCTCTGGGTTTGGCCCTCGAGCTCCATTCTCTCAACTGGCTCGCCCGTCCGTAGAGCACAACTCAAGTGTGTGTGTGAGTGTGTACACTTGGACGCTCTGAAAGCTAAGACGAGGTTTTAGACTGTGCATGGCCACAAATTTTAAAACCATGTTAAAACTCCTGGCTGAGGCATAATTTAATACAAAGCATTGCCAAAAACACAAGATATGCTGCACAGCATTAAAACAGAAGCATGTGCACAGGCCGAAGGCATTTTTATTCATATATGAATGGCGAATTTGATAGTGAAGGAAAGGCATCGAGCTTGCCAACATATTTGAATTATAATCTCAAAGCGGGATTGTTTTTAGAAGATAAAAATAAGTGGTGCCTGTTTAAAACTCACCACAATGCTACAGTGTTACGTCTGGTTGCCAGTGCTTTGCTCTGAATGGTTACTAAGGCACTGCCAACAGTGTTGGGGAGTCACTAGTTATATGTGACAGAGTTACGTCATTTAATTACAAAATAAATGTAACTCTGTTACAGTTATTGAGAAAAAATGTGTAATTTAATTACAGTTACTTATGAAAATGTTAATGAATGCTAAGGGGGTTACATCTAAATATTTTTACACACACAGATTTAACTGATTTATTTCTCAAATTACATCGACTGCTCTAAAATATGAGACACTCATGTTTAAGGAATCCCACATCGAGAGTTTAGGACACAGAATAGGACACATGCTTGTTTTATTTTCTGTTTGGGAAGATTTTTATATGCAAATATTTGATTTCAAAAACAGTATCATAGCTATTAAGCTATATCTTGTTCAGTGTTGGGAAGGTTACTAGATGTACTATGTTGTAATAAATAGTGTAGTATGTTGTAGTATGAAATAAGTAGTGTAACTATTCAGTTACTTTATTAATGTAACTGATTGCATTTGATTACTTTTCAAAAATTTTTGCAAAATTTTTCTCAACTTTTAATCATTTTGAAACATTTAAAGCAGGCAGGGTTAACCTTACAGTAGTACTCAACACTGATAACTGTCAGACGTCCGAAATCCTTCATCACTTGAATTAAGATTATAATAATTTAATTTTAAAGCACAGCCACCACAAAATCAGACTTTAGGTTAAATACAGATTTAAAATCACAACAAGATATTGTTTAATAGCTATGATACTGTTTTTGAAGTCAAATCTTTGCATAGCTATGACAGGAAACACTGGCATCCCACAATGCCTGGAAAAACAGTTAATTTCAAAAATAAAACATATACACAAACCTGAATAGGAAATAAAACAGTTATCAAATAAACATGTGTCCTCTTCTCTGTCCTAAAACTTTGGGGTCTCAGGTTTTAGAGCAGTCAATGAAATTTTGGAAATTTCAAACGTAACCCCCTTTGTAGTTGTTGACATTGTTGACATTTGAACTGTAATTTCATTACATACTTTTCTCAGTAACTGTATTGTAATTAAATTGCGTAATTCCATTACATGTAACTAGTTACTTCCCAATACTGATTTTGTTAGTTTAAAATTCAGTATTTGAACTCAGAACTATCTTAAAGTAAAAAGAGGTCCTAAAGTCTGATTTTGTGGTGGTTGTGCTTTAAAATTAAATTATTATAATCTTAATTCAAGTGAAGGATTTTGAAAGCCTGGCAGTAATCAGTGTTGAGTATTACTGTAAGGTTACCCCGCCTGATTTAAAAGTTTGAAAATGATTAACAGAAATGTATTAATCAAATGTAATCAGTTACATTAATAAAGTAATTGAAATTACTTATTACATTTCAAATAGGGCACCTTGTAATCTGTATTTCAATTTAATTTCCAAAGTAACCTTCTCAACACTGGACATTAGGTTGTTGCTAAGGTACTCTCTTTGATTTCTTAATTCCCAGTTTAAAAAAACTCACCTTCAGGCATTGTAATATGGCACCATGACAATTTGAAAAGGAAAATACGCCTACGGTAACAGGAAGTGCAAGCTATAGGGACTATAAACGCCGCAAAAACCATGTCTGAACACGAAAGATCAAGTACAGTAATCGTGATACCCTTTTCTCACACATTAAATATATATATTAGAATTTATCCAAAGATGAAATGCTTATAAAACTAAGGTCACATTCACACAGCAGCTGAATATGGTTGTCAGACCTGTAGTCCTTAAAATGGTTACATTCATTTATTTTCAGGACTGGCAACCGCTTTCTTGGAAAACCTGTGCTGTGTGAAAGTGCCAAAATGTGTCTATTGTGTTTTTTTGCGGGTTTTCATGTGTGGTTTCGTTAACTTACAGAGATGCGGTTATAAGCTGTGTGTGATTTGAAGGTTTTAGATCCAGTCAATGTTATGCTCTGGAGCTGCTCCCTTCAGTTTTGTGTTCTACGCCTGATTCAAATAAGCTGCTGTCGTTAATGAAGATTTGACTGATGAACTTGAACAATGATAAGATTTTTTATCAGCATTGACATTTTGGATATTTTTGTTACTGGTAGAGAATATGGGCTCGGCTCCTGTTGTATGTTCACACAGACAGTATTCAGGTTGCTACTATAAGTCGTTGTGTGTATGGGACATCACACCTCTAAGTAAATGCGGCTGTCAATCATGAGAGTGTGAATGTAGCCTAACAGACTGGGCCACACTGTACTACTCCCTTTATCTTGCGTATTTCTCTCCATAACATGTCAACAGGAAATGGGTTGGCTCACTCTGACTGACTTTAAGTTGTACCTCCATCCTGCCAGTTTGCAGTGCACGCACTATAGTTATGGATAATGTGGGAACACTGAGGGAGTCGTGATGTTTCTGTCTGAGAACACGTCCTGTGTCCAAGAATGGCATTCACACCGTAGTAGAAAAATGTGTGTGAACTGCTGACCAAAACACGGGTCATAAAAATGCCACTTCCGTGTAACATTGTGAGTGAATTAATTGTTCTTTGTTATGTACAAATATATATACAAAACATGACGTTCGCACAAACCCTTGTGGTTGTGTTTGTGTTTGTGAACGAACTGCGGAACTCTTACAGAGTTCCATATGTTAGGATAGTAATTAGGGAACGTTTGGAACATTTAATGAATCTGGATAAGTGGAAGACAAAAAAATATTAGAATGAAAATTGTATGGTGGAAAAAGGAAATAAGAGAGGTTTGGATGTGCAGATGAGTGGGGTAAAGGTTGGAGGAAACCCCTGTGAGACTGGGGGAGAGGAGGCCGAAGGAAAAAAAAAAAGGGGAAAACTGGATGGAGGAGAAAAACAGTGATTGAGAACCACACATCCCAACCACACACTGACAGACTGTAATTTGGAACTCCCCAGAATAGCCGGTAAACGAGAGGGGAGGAGACACGCTATAACATAAACTCCTCATCAGCACGCAAGACACACACACACACACAAGATCACGGGTCACAGGAAAAACATAGAAATTGACCCTGATAAGACGAGCGGGACACGGAGAGGTCACTATGTAATGACATTCTGACAGACTTGTGCTTTTAAAAGTATGATTTTTGTTGCAGCTTCACACGTAGACATGAAATTATGTTTCTTTTTTGACATTTTGCTCCTAGTCAAGGAAGTCTTTTAGCACATACACCTTGATTTGCTCAAGGACATGTTTATGTCCTGTCAACCAGTCAGATTTTAAAGATAAGGTTATGGGCACATCTTTGTTATTTATAATATTTATATGTGACCCTGGACCACAAAACTGGTCATAAAGGTACATTTTTTTTTTTTAGATTTATACTAGGGCTGTCAAACGATTAATCATGATTAATCGCATACAAAATAAAAGTTTGAGTTTGCCGAATATATGTGTGTGTACTGTGTGTAATTATTATATATATATAAATACACACAAATTAATGTATATATTTAAGAGAAATATGTTATTTATGTACAAATTATTTTTATTTATATATAAAATAAATTATATAAACATGATAATAAATACATGTACTTGTAAATATTTCTGAAATATATACATGAATGTGCTTGTTTTTATATATACATCATAATTACACACACGTATATATTAGGTAAACTCAAACTTTTATTTTGTATGCGATTACAAAAATACGATATACATCATCTGAAAGCTGAGTGAATAAGATTTCCATTGATGTATTATGATAGGACGATATTTAACCGAGATACAATTATTTGAAAATCTGGAATCTAAGAATGCAAAAAAATCTAAATATTGCGAAAATAGACTGAAGTTGTTTAAAGTGGTTTTGTGGTCCAGGGTCACATATTATCGTTAGAAATTATGCTTAATATGTTTATATTAATATTTTAATTTATTTATAAAATTTAATATTTTATTATATCATGTATGTATACATATATTAATATATATATTTATTATATGTTTTATGATATATGTGTTTTTTTGTGTGTGTGTGTTATTAGAAAATCAATATAAATCATGTTTACTTTATGTCAATATTATATGTGACCCTGGACCACAAAACCAATCATAGGGGTCAATTTTTTTAAAATTGAGATTTATTTATCATCTGAAAGCTGAATAAATTAGTGTTCCATTGATGTATGGTTTGTTAGGACAATATTTGGCTGAGATACAACTATTTGAAGATCTGGAATCTGAGAGTGCAAAAAAAAAAAAAATCGAAATATTGAGAAAATCACCTTTAAAGCTGTCCAAGTGAAGTTCTTAGCAATGCTTAGTAATATACTAATCAAAAATTAAGTTGGGATATATTTCCAGTAGGAAATTGACTAAATATCTTCATTGAACATGATCTTTACTTAATGTCCTAATGATTTTTGGCATAAAAGAAAAATTGACAATTTTGACCTATACAGTGTGGTGTTGGCTGTTCCTACAAATATACCCATGCTACTTGCGACAGGTTTTGTTATTGATGTTGTATATATGCATTATATCACACTTAATTATATATATATATATATATACATATATACTAAGCATGGTTTATAAACATTTTCTGATATGTGTAATTTACATTACAGAATGTTACTGTATTTTACTGACAATTTTCTAGAGTTGAAGCAAATTATTTAAATATGATCTGGAAAATATTTAGATTTTTTCCACCCAGTGTAGAGTATGTGTAGATGTACAGTTTAAGAGAAATCGAATGATAAACTATTTAGAATTCAGAGGCTGTATAGAACTCATGTTGCATTAGCGGGTGTTTGAAATAAACTCTGGATTGATCTATATTTCATGTCATGGGTAAATACCACGGTACTGAAGCATCAGGACTGTTTCAGTGCTTTTGAAGAAGGCCGATATCTGTTCATCTTCCATTGAGAGAACACAGTTTAGGTGAACAGACATGTTTCTTTGACTTAATTATTGTTTATCCTGACGTACACACAGTTGTGTTTACTAGACACAAATGAAACATTTCATGTTGATTTTTTGGCAGCATCAGTAGCTTCTACTTACTGGTTGAACATCTTTGTAGTCAGTAATGCAGCTTGGGTTGTGTTGTATGTCAGGATCTGGATACAGACTGGAGTTTCCAGGAAAATCCCAGGAAGAGCACAAAGCTACTGATGTTCTACCTGGAATTCTGCTGTCAAGAACATCAAGATTTTCTTAGACGTGTTTGGGAGTTCTCAGATGTGTTCAGGAATGTGGTCTGGGACATGCTGCCTGTCAGTCAACTCTTAAACAACCGTACAACTGTAGTGTGTACAGTACATAACCACCCTTGCCATTAAACATTGACGGAGTGCTACTGGAGCGCAACAAAAATGTACTTCTGATATTTATTTCCAAGATTAAATAGCAAGACTTGCTGAAAGAACTTGCTCTCTTTCATTTTATGCATGCATTTTTTTTTTTTCTAATGAATGATTTAAGTTTTTTTTTTTTTTTTTTTGTATGATTATCAAGCATTATTAAACAGTCATAACATTACATATTTTTATAGCTTAACTCAGGATCAGTTTTTCATTAAGAAAGGTAAAGCATAAATATTAATTTAAATGGAACTCATATATCCTCAAAAATGATAGCAGGTGTTTCATATTGTTTATTTTTGTATAAAATAACCTCTACGCTTCACTTCTCAAATACACCATCCAATTTCAATTCCGTTCAGTTATTGCAACACTTGTGCGAACCCTTTCGTGTTTGCTTTCATGCTTGATTTATGATATTTGACCTGAGCTAAAATAGTCTTTGATGTGACATGTTACATTATTCTTTGCATGCGTGGAATACAATGAATTCACTGTTACAGAACCTCCTCAACAGCTCGGGTGTGAATTTATACTTTGCAACAGTCTGGCAATAATTTCTCACCTAAATTCACTCCGTTTGGACTGAAACTTGTTCCATCTGGTAGCATTTCAGTTTCTAAGCAATCTTAATCTCTTTCTACTCGCAGTGCCACTTCTCATATCCAGAGTCCAGTATAATGATGGAGATTCAAGGTGGCATGGCGCAAAACATCATGCTTATAGGTAAAGAAGGTGATGATTTTATAAATCTATTGCTCTATTAAGTTGTGCTTTCACAGCACTCACTGTGTTTGGTTCACATCATAACCAAAGGCATGGCAGTGAGCCTCAGTATTGTCTAAGGGGCCCGACTTCCGTCTCTTATGGAGGCGGATTGCAGCAGATCAACTTGTGTGCCAGTCCAAAACAGTGGGAACCGGGTCCGTAGCAAAACAGTCTTTTTGTATTAGGTTACTGAATTACACACTCAAAAAAGAAATTTCCATATCCAGATGGTGTTCAGGTTTAACCAGCTAACTTCTCCTGACACTTTAGAAATGCTTGAAGATTGCAGTCAGGATTCATTCACATGACCTCTCCGCCTATGTGAAAGGAAACCAGATGCTTCGTTCGAGCTAAATCTCGTTCAGACCTATACGTGCATGTAAAACCACCGCTGGACTCTCTGGTTCCTCTGTAATGTTTGAATCGCATTCAAGTAAACCACTGACACCCACTGTGATCTCTGCTGTTTCCACTGCTAAGTCTGAGCACGCAAACAAACGGTCCTTTTTAATAGAGATCTACTTTCCAAAAATCCGACGCAAATTCCAGAGAGCCGGAGGGTGACCGATGTGAAAATAATGGGATAACTAACAAACGTATAGCAGCAATTCGTTCGAGACGGGTGTTATTTGCGAGAGAATTCCTGAAAACCATGCAGTCTAATTGCATTTGCTTCTCCCCTCACAACATCATGTGTTCGCAAAATGTATGACAACTGTGGTAGACTGTTTGTGGACTGCTTGGCTTTCTGCACGAAAAATAGCTCATATGCCTCCTTCGATCTTGGACGTTACTATGGGGACAAAAGGGAAGGTTGTTTACCGTGGCTTATCCTTATGATTGACTGGATTACATGCTTTTGATGATTTCACTTGAAATGAAAGGTTTTAGACTAAAGATCATAATAAAAAAATGTGGAAATATTAGGTGTACTACACCACAAGCTAAATTAAAATATGTATTTTAAAAAGTCGCTTTACAACAATAATGATTATTTTCATTGCTTTGCAAAGCAACATAACAAACTATATAAATGCATTAATATTATACTATACTAACAATCTATAAATACTTGTTTTAAAGGGGTCATCAGATACAAAGTTCACTTTTACATGTTGTTTGAACATTAATGTGTGTTGACAGTGTATGTACACATCTACCCTATAATGATAAAAATCCATGAAGTGGTTTTTAATTAATCTGTAAAAATAATATCCACTTTTTCAAATAAAGCCATTCTCAGATGCCGCTCCCATGATAGTTGATTGACATGAGCATCTTACCTCAGACCTGCCTTAAATCAGCTGTAACAGTCCGACCTCCATTGTTTCGATGCCGGAGCGGGGATGTAAGTTAGACAAGAATATCTCCGATTGAGCGATTGAGGTGTTGTGTTGCTGGTTGTAATAATGAACATAGTGATCGTCATTTACTCCCGACATCTGAGCCGCTGAAGATGCAGTAGATTACATTTGTTTGTGAAGGGAATGCACCTCCCGATCTACATAAATGCGTCTATGTTTGCGCAAATCATTCATAATCCAGCTTCACCTACAGCAGAGGTCAGTATAAGGGTTTTTTAATGAATCTTTGCGATCGCATCGTTAGGAAGTTTAGCGGCTAAACACAGCTAAATGCCGCTAAAGTAAACAGGCTTGTCACTCCACAGAGAGAAGAGAGGGGCAGGGCAAGCAGAGCTCATTAACATTTAACCTCAGCCAAAACAGAATGATTTTTGCAGAGCTGATTTTGGCAAGGTAAAAAGCGTGTTGTTTTACACTACCACTGAGAATTTTTAACCAAAGTATATTATAGACTTTTCATTAAGACCCTAAAGAATCATATCTACTTGTGGAAAATGGGCATCCGATGACCCCTTTAATGAACAATAATAGCCATTATAAAAGTATAAGAGGCCTACATAATAGGAAATAAAGAAAAAAGCAAACAATTCAGTCAAACGTATGCTACAAAGTCAGAACTATACTACGGTAAAGTTCAAAATAAATATATAAAGTTAAACAGCTTTGTGCTCAGCCAAAACAGTATGACTAAGAACAAATAATAGATTCATGAGACCGACGATTGCCTGTTAGATATACCCAAAACGAATCGTATCTCATGTTTAATCACTACAGAGACATCAGAGCCCCCCAGGTGATCACCTGGAGCTCACATCTCCGAAATCGGCATAGCAAATTTTCAAATAGGCACTTTATTTATTATCTTAATAAATAAACCGCAGATGAGTTTTAAACAACTATTGTATATTCTTGCTTGACAAACTCTTAAAACTATATTTCATGACAAAATAACAGTAATATTTTGAAAATTATGCAAGTTTTTGGCTAATGTCATTTCACAAATCCACAAGAACAGATGAGAACGCATACTGAGAAACGGCTATTGTCAATGTGAAAATATAAGATTATAAAATACACTGCTATGTTTTTTTGTGTTTGAGCGCTCTGATGTAAATAAGCCCAACATGCATGTGACAAGTGAAGGAGACGTTTTATCCCCTTGTAGCACGCACAAGTGATGATTCTAGTCAACCAATCAACGTTCTGCAGTGAGTTTAGCTCCACCCTTTTGGTACCTTTTGCTGTGCTAGGTACCCCAACAGAAGGGTACCAAAAAAGTGGTACAGTACAGTTTGCAATTTTGGTACCATTCACAACTTCTGACAATGGAAACGGAAATAATTACATACCCTACTGTACTGTACTGAAGCGTACCGCTCAGTGGAAATGAGCCTTAACAGTAACCACTGTAGCACAAAAGAAGATTACAACACAAATGTTGCAGGGTTACAGCTGTCAGAAATTATTAGGAAGTGTAGAGGCCCTTGCTTTGAATGACTTCATCGCATCTGTGGCTGCAGGACATTACTAGTTTCTCACACTGCACTGATCTTGGTCCACTCTTCTTCCTCTCTCTTCCATAGTTTGGTAACTGTAGCTGGTATCTTAGCCATAACCTTGTTGCTGATTTCTTAGCTTCAAGGAACTGCTTTACCTGCATGAAAATTGCAGGCTGATTGGGAGATGCTTGCAGGGAAGGAACTGGATGTTACTGAAGGAGTTTCTGATAAACATTTGCATTTACCCTGCCATGTAGCTGTATAAGAGGCCCAACTCCTGCTGCAGAAAACATCCCCTAAACCATGACACTTCCTCCTCCGGATTTCACTAACTGCTTTACGCACTTGGTCGCACTTTACACGCTTCAGTCTTCAGTTTGACACTGAATAAAATGTTTCCCATCAGACCCAAATAAATTAAACTTGCTCTCATCACTAAAGTGAACTTTGGACTGGTTCTCCTCTCTCAAGTCTCAACGCAACATGCTCCTTAGCAAAGGTGAGCTTAGCCGTTTGATTCTTTATGCTGATGAGGCTTGGTCAGTGCAGAGTGCACTTTCAGTCCGACTTCTCTTAAACATGCTGAGACAGATCTTTACCCTGTTCAGCACTTAACTGGCATGCAATTCCAGCTGCAGTGTTGAACCGATTCCCCATTGAGAGTCTCTGCATTATCCTGTCTTCTTCTGCATTTGTCTTACATGGATGAATTATTGTCATTAGCTATGTTTCTGTCCACCTATGTTTATGTACATTTGGGAATATCGCATAAAAAAACTGCTGGATGGAAACGGCAAAATACACATCAATTCTAAAAATGTGCATTAAAAACTTATGTGCACAACTGAGTAGAATAAACTTTTTATCTGATAAGAAAAAATGCACATAAACTAAGATGGAAACACATTTAATGAATAAATTCTACCATCAATGACCGCATTTATTGCGTTTCTTCTGCTCACTCTGAGGCGCAAGTAATATGAAAATTATTATTTTCAGTGGCTTCTCCTACTTTTCTTGGTGATTTTTAGTGCCAGTTTATCAGGAAGTGACAAATTTGTTCTCTTTGGCTCGTTGGATTGAAACGGCGCTTTATGCGCAAATGTTTGATGCAATATTCCAGTTTTGTGCACAAGTTAAATTTGCATCTTTGGATGGAAACACAGATATTTTTAACTTGAAATATTCAAGAAATCACCGAATTGGAATGACCAAATGAAAGTGTTATCCCTTTGGCCTTCATGGACAACCTCCTGTCGCAGGGTTCCAGTCACCTTGGAGCGACCCGCCATCTTGCAATCTTGAAAATTGGAGGAATGCTGCCAGTTGAATAGGAAATTAGCACTAGGTGCCAGATTAACACCAGTCACTTGGAGGTATCTATAAGTGTTCTCTAATTTTGATCCGAGTTCTTTTTGAAATATCTAATTTAAGTCTTTTATACTGTGCTTCAGAATATAATTCATTTATGAAATATGCTTAAAGGGTTACTACACCCCAAAATTATTATTTTTTTTTTATTAATCACTTACCCCCATGTCGTTCCAAACCCATAAAAGGTTTGTTCATCTTCGGAACATAAATTAAGATATTTTTGATGCATTCTGACAGCTCTCTGACCCTCCCATAGACAGCAATGTAATTAACACAATCAACATCAAGAAACGTAACAAGGAGATTAAGGTTCAACCGTAAAATATCTTAATTTGTGTTCTGACGACGAGCAAAGCTTTTACGGGTTTGGAAAGACATGGGTAAGCGATTATTGACAAAATTTTCATTTTGGGGTGGAGTAACCCTTTAAAAACAGCCCTTCTATTTCTGTTAGAATAAGTTAAATTTGGACCTTAAAATTTAGGAAATTATAGATTGTTCTCTAATTTTGATCTCCAATGTATGTTGCAATATAACAGGCGAGGCTTAATATGCAATGTTTTATATAACATGTAAGGTTAAATTAAATAGATTTTACGAATCTAAACCCCCAAAAAACCTTGTCTTTTAATATTTGTAATTTTCTTGGTGCACCTAAAACTGAAACAAATGTGCTCGTAGATAGTTTCTTATTTTGCTAAAAAAAAAACCAAAAGCCTGAGCAATAAGTTAAACACATACCCTGTTTATGTGAATGCTCTTTTGGACATTAAAACTGACAGATTCTGTGAAACGAAGCTTTGTGGGTGTCCGCTGGGCAAATGCCTTTGGCCTCTTCAGGAATCAGTCCATGAAGTAAATGGGTCAAGTAGAAATGAGGGGTCAGCTGCTTGCAATATGAAGCAGTGCTTGATTAACTACCCTCGGGTCATTCTCGCGAGGAACTGAGGCCCTAAACTGCTACAGTCTCAACATAAATGATGGGTTCATGCACAGATTCAATTATACAATTCACTGACGTGATGCTGTATATTTGAGCATTTTTAAAGTGAAGGTAATTCCAGTCCATTCCATTCCAATATTATATATATATATTTGTGTGTGTGTGTGTGTGTGTGTGTGTTTAATACATATATATTCTGTTTTGCCTTTTTCAGTTTGATAGGGTGGAAACTGTGTTAATAAACCAATGGACAGGTGCAGGCCAAAAGGGGAATAGAAATATTGAAAAAATGAAAGTATATATAATAAATAACATTTGGAGAATTTTTGTTTTGTAGAAAATATTTGAACACTATAAAGTATTTTAACACTATAAGAGCTAGCATAAAATAATGTTTTAATCAATGTTACTTCACAAAATTAACTTGTGTGCTTTTAATACATTTTCTTACTTTCTTAGAAAACTTAGAAAAAGTAAGTAAACTTTCTTTGTTTTATACCGTAAAAGTGCTTGTACATTTCATTTGATCTAGTTTTTCCAAATCCTTTTGTTGACTCGTTCCTTTCCTGCTTTCTCTCTTGACCTTTGTTGGCTCAAGATTTCTCTTGACAACCTGAACAACCCAAACAAGAAAATCGGTGTGACCGCTGTGGGTCTGAACGTGAGTGCGTGGCAGCCTGGGTTTGATATGATTCATGTTGAAGTGTTTTCCAGCATGTGTTCGGGGCCTAAAGGCCTCCGGTTCTCTGAACACCAGCCCAACCTGTCAAGACCAGCTCCACACTTTCATCCGATGCCATTGTGCTCTGCCTTCACAAACGGGTAAGACAAAGACTGACAGAGATACAATGTGTTTGTCTACATCTCAGGATGTTTTTTACTTTCATGAGTGACAGTGAGATTACAGCGTTTCATCACTTTGCCATTCTCTGCTTTGTCAATATTTTGACAGAGGTTGTTTTGTTCTTTTTCTTTTGTTATAGCTCAGATTTCAACTCCCCAGCTCAGAAAACCACATTATCTCCTTCATTACTGTGCTTCTTACTGCTGTATATAAAGTAGAGCTTACAAGCAGAACGAACACTACTTAAACACACTGATCTGGCTGTTTTAGTAGGCAGTACATCTTTTACATTTTTCTGTATCACTAGTAATTTTATAGCATTTCCTTATAAATATGTTGAAAATGTGGTCAGTAAGGCTGCATTTTATAAAAAATGGTAGAATTGTGAAAATATTATTATTTATTTAAATAATGTATTATATTGAAAAAAAAAATGCTCATTGTGAAATTGTAATATTATTAAAATAATACTAACAATTTAAAAATAGATTTTATATTTTATAATATTTTAAAATGTAATTTCTTTCTGTGATGTCAAAACTGAATTTTCAGCATCATTATTCCAGTTTTCAGTGTCACATGATCCTTCAGAAATTATTCTAATATGTGATTTCTGCTCAAGAAACAAATTTGTTGCTTAAGAAATTATCAATGCTGAAAACAGTTGCGCTGCTTAATGTTTTTGAGGAAACAGTGATACATGTTTTAGAATTGTTTGAAGAATAGAAAGCATTTATTTGAAATAGATTATTTGGATAAGTATTAATTTCTTTTTAAAAAAAAAAAGATTAAAAGAAAATAATGGTATTGGCAGTGTATTTTTTATAACCTTTGGGAAAGGAATATGTTTTTTTGTAATCTCATGCACCAATAAAACAAGTACCTAAATAAAGCTAATCATAATAAAGGTAAAAATAAATTAAATAATTATTCTATGGCCAGTATAAGAATTCTTAAGTGGCCCTAAAGTGTCTGGACACTTGTCCGTTTGTGGATGTCATCGTGTTAGATAAAAAATCTATTATAGAAGATTATATAGGATATAAAGGATCTATTATAGGAGATCTATTATACCCCTTTTTGCAATATGTAATATGGTGTCCCCAGAATGTGTCTGTGAAGTTTCAGCTCAAAATACCCCACAGATCATTTATTATAGGGTACAACGGGGCTAAAGGCACACCCTAAGAAAAAAAAATGTGCTTTTCACTGCGCCCAAAGTGTATGATTGCAAAAATATATATATACATTTGTATTGAACATTTATGGAGCAGCAGATTTTGTTTGAAAATAAATCATACAAGTCGTTTATTTTGCTTAAAAATCTTATAAAAGTATGAGGTTGCAAGGGGGGCCTTTTACCCCAGACTGGTGAAAGGCCCACCTTGCCACCTCATACTTTAAAAGGCACAAAAAAGGCACACAATATTGATTAAAATACTTTAGCTAAAATAATGTTTTGTTTTGTGTTTTAATAATGTCTAAGTTAATACTTGTTCAAAACAATCACTTTAGCAAAGTTTGTACTTTTTCTGCTTATTTTAATAAATAAAATAATTATTCTTTGTTCAAAAATATACTGTCATTAAAATATGTTATTATAAAACATAGATTTTAAAATAAAGAAACAAAATAATTTTTAAATGTAAAAATTCTGAAAGGAGATTGGAGATTGGAGATCCCAGTGTAATTTAATATAGATTTACAGTAGTAAGAATAAATTATATTTTATTATATGATATGATTAATAGCATGTTTTTAAATATGGTGGTTTCATTCTAAACATGGCATTTATCTCTTATCTTATGTCATGTCAACAAATGGAAAAGTCAGCTTTCTGTTAATTATCATGTTATTTATTGTGCTTTTTAGCCCCAACAGCAGGGGTGCTTTTTACCCCAATTACCATACTTTTACATATTCTTTCATTATTTAAAAACTGTTGCTTTAATTATCTTAAACAAAACTGAAAATCATTAAGAAGACCTTTGTCTCAAGATATATTGAATAATTTTAGCGATTCTCGTTTGCTGCGTAAATCTACAACATTTTTAAAAACATCAAATATTAGATCAAGTAAGCACAGAATCGACTTTGCAGTGCTGGCTATGATCGCGTCAAACATCAGCCAAATTTGCATGTGTATATTGAAAAGCGAATGTTTTGGAAAGTGCTACAACATGTTTTTTTGCCATCTGGTGGTTCAGAGGAAAAAAGTATCAAAGGTGCCTTTAGCCCCGTTGTACCCTATAATTTTGAAAATGCCCATTTTGAGTGGAAGCAGAAACACGTTGTATTCGTGCATGTCTCTATAAATGCAAATGAGCTGCTGCTCCCCGCCCCCTTTCCCAGAATAGGGCTGTGCCTTTACAGCTTGTATCTCAGATACTCTGCTAAAAACATCTGTTTGGTTTTGATTATCATGTCTATCGTGTTGAAATCATGTGTTTTAAAGCCATACCAGTTTAACTTCTTATATAGGTTTTTTTGAGCGCACACATCCGAAGCATGGGTGTCACACAGCATGTGAGTACTAAACTAGGTTCTCTTTCATGTCTTACTGTGCTTAAACTATCAAATACACACAAGTTTATGGTAAAAACATGCAAGTAACAAATACAGTCAGTTATGTTTGTGAATGTGAACAGCTGGGAAAGATATCGCATGTTTATATTCGATCTGTGTGGCAGCAGCGTAATATACAGTAAATAAATCAATAAATCCACTGCTCTCTTTTCTTCTCTAAAGGCTGGGACTCTAAATAGTGTTCTGTGCTCGTCTATGCAGCCAACGACAGAACAGTTAGCATGCTTTGCTCAAACTTTCGCCATGACGTTAGAACTAGTACATCGCTGACGCTTGCGAAAACACAGTGGTGGTGCTGTGGATGGAAACGTGCAGCTTAAAGGAACACTCCACTTTTTTTGAAAATAGGCTCATTGTCCAACTCCCCTAGAGTTAAACAGCTGAGTTTTACCGTTTTCGAATCCATTTAGCCGATCTCCGGGTCTGGCGGTAGCACTTTTAGCATAGCTTAGCATAGATCATTGAATCTGATTAGACCGTTAGCATCTCGCTCAAAAATGACCATATATAATGACGATATTTTTCCTATTTAAAACTTGACTCTTCTGTAGTTACATTGTGTACTAAGACTGATGGAAAATGAAAAGTTGTGATTTTCTAGGCTGATATGGCTAGGAACTATGCTCTCATTCTGGCGTAATAATCAAGGAACTTTGCTGCCGTACCATGGGTGCAGCAGGCGCAATGATATTACGCAGTGCCTGAAAGTGACCGGCGCTAAGTTTCTGTGAATGCAGAGTTGCAGCCGGCAGATTTGAGGGCTGTGTAATATCATTGCACCTGCTGCACCCATGGCATGGCAGCAAAGTTCCTTGATTATTACGCCGAAATGAGAGTATAGTTCCTAGCCATATCAGCCTAGAAAATCGCAACTTTTCATTTTCCGTCAATCTTAGTACACGATGTAACTACAGAAGAGTCAAGTTTTAAACAGGAAAACTATTGAAACTCTTTGGTCATTTTTGAGCGAGATGCTAATGGTCTAATCGGATTCAATGATCTATGCTAAGCTATGCTAAAAGTGCTACCGCCAGACCCGGAGATCAGCTGAATGGATTCGAAAACGGTAAAACTCAACTGTTTAACTCTATGGGGAGTTGGAAAATGAGCCTGTTTTCAAAAAAAGTGGAGTGTTCCTTTAAGGGGCAGTAATATTACTGGGGGGGAGCAAAATCTGAGCGTCTTGTTTTTTCACATGCTTGCAGAAAAAGGTTTACCAAAACAGATTTACTGGATTGTTCTTTGGTCATGTTTCTGTGTTGGTAGATGCACCGGAGTCCCGATAATAGCGTTTAAACATGGAAAAAGACAGATTTTCATGATCACCTTTGCACCAATTGGCTTTGAGCACAGAGAATTAGTTTGGACCGTGCAATAAATATTTAAAAAAGGATATAGTGTCGTTTTTTTTTAAACATACATTTCAGGAGCTCAGTTTGTGGCGTTTAGTTGCGTGTTGTTCAAACTGCGTTTCGTTGTACAAATTCATAGGTCACCAAACTTGAACTTTGGTATGTAGCAGAAGATAAAAACCTTGTGCATGCGTTAGTTTGAATGACAAAAGTGTGACCGCACCTTAACGTGTCAACCAGAGGGTGTGCAATTACTTCTGTCATATTTGTGACTTCTAAGTCTGTTGTTTATGACTAAAACTTCATTTTCCTTCGTCTTGTGAATATTTAGCTTGAAAAGTGTGCTTGTGCTATATTTGAATTAAATGTTTCTTGTTTTGACGTTGTATTATTTGATGCAGTGGCGCTAAGACATGTTCAACTATAGCTAACGTGTCCAAATAACACAGATTTAGACAGATCTGTGAACAATATTTGAGAGAAATAGGCCTTTTGTGTAGAAAAAGTCTTTGAGTTCAGCTCATGAAAAATGGGGGCAAAAACAAAAGTGTTGCGTTTATAATTTTGGTCAGTGTTTTTGAGGCCTCTGTACTGTTCTGTGACCACATAGAACTTTCTCCAGCTTTGAATGATTGAGTGTTCAAATTACATGAATAATGAATTATGTAACATGTTCTTCACTCTTCTCGCTCTCTTTCTTTTGCTCGTTTCCTCACTCTCACCTCTGGTTTGTGTTTGCGTGAGGATTTTCATTCCCCAAACTATTATTCTTAGTCTATGTTGGTAATTCTTTTTGAAATAACAGTGGTCTGCATGCTACGACGAGAGAGATGAATTGTTCTCAGGGCCGTTGGTTCAGAGGATTAAACCTGCTGACATGTTGATACCTGTTGGAAATATGTCTCAAAGACCCTCTATTGACTGATACGCTGAAGGAGGATTAAGGTGTTTTATGCACAATTGTCATGTAATGCTACTGCTTGTCATTTAATAGCGATCCAAATCCTTTTGCATAGACTGTAAAAACGCTGTTAAGTTCAGTGGTTTGATCGCTGGAGCACCTTAACTGTTTTCATGCAATTCTTGTTGGTTTTATATGGTTTGTTAAGAACGATGATACCATTTGCGACGACATTGACGTTATATTTGTATTCATGTTTTCAGACATTTTAGACATGATATTTATGTTTATGTTTTTATACATTTTAGAAATGATTTAAGGAATATCTGTTACAAGTTCAGACTGTAAATCAATGGCAAGCCAAGGTTGTTAAATCAAGATGATGAAAAGAAAATAAAGTTTAAAACACATGTCCATTTTTAAGACATATTGGTATTCTTGTTGTCAAGTGGTATAATTATGACATAAAAGTAATAAAATATGTTCCTTTTATTTATCTAAATTGCTTGTGTTCAAATAAGTTTTAAATTATACAAATATTTATTTAAATATTTATCTAAATTCTTAAAATGTTTTAAATTATACAAATATATATGTATTTAATTATTATTATTATTTTTAATGTTGTCTATTTATATATTATTTTATATATTTTATATATTTATATATTTTTTAATATATTTTTATATTTATAGAACTCTTTTTTTAAATAGAACTATTTAATTATTTATTTATTTATTGTATCTAAATTATCTAAATGGTTTTTCCAAGTAAAAGTGTTCGAATGTTTTAAATTATACAAATATTTATGTATATAAATATTAATATTATATTATTATTAATATTGATAAAACATATTTATATTTATATAATATGAAAACAATAATATTATTTTTAAATAATAATAATAATAATAATAATAATAATAAATCCCAATTTTTTTTTTTTTTTTCAAAAATTTAAATTTTTAAATTAGAGTAAATATTAATATTAAAAGTTAAGTATTTATGTTACATAGAACTGTTTTTTTTGTTTGTTTGTTATATTTTTTGTTTGTTATTATTATTATTATTGCTGTTATTATTAATAAAACAACTGTTTTTGTCAATGTAATAACAGTTCAAAGCTTTTTGCATAGACTGTAAATGTCATGTTAGGTTCAGTGATTTGATTGCTGGAGTTCTTTAAAGTGCACTTCTGTAGCACATCTGTCATTATGAGTGAGTTATAGCTTAAATAAGATTAATATAAGTTTTAAGTTTCAATCAATATGAGTTTTGTTTGTTCAATTTCCATTTATGTATTATACTAATAGTGCAGATATACAAAAATAAGTATGTTTGGCCAAACTGCTGACTGGGTGTGTAAATGCAGTGCATTAAAGTGTCATTTCAGTGCATCACAGAAAAGACTGGCCTGATTTTGCCCTCAGTTCACTGATAGCAGTTGATGGTTGTGGTTTTTTTTTAAGTGCCTTGTGCTTCTCTTTGCCCTGTCTGTGTCCCCCGCTATGAGGTCAGTCCTGTGGAAATGCCTCTAAAACAGCACTGGACCGAGTTATAGTGAATCGGGGAAAGCATCACGCACTGCCCCTAAACGAAGTGTTGGCAATCAATCGGCTTCCTGGGTTTTCACTCAGCCCTGTCCAGCCCATAAAATGCATTTAGCCAGGTCATCTTTTTTCGAGGATTCTCTGTAATATCAATAAAGTTTGATGTGGTTTGAAAATGGTATGTGGTTAATGGCTTGTGGAAATGGAGAGAGCATCATCTCAGTTCAATGATGAGTTGGCAGGCTCTCACCAATGTTATTTTTGCCTTTATAATAGGCAGCATTTTTGCAGTGTCCATGATTTAAGGAACATCTGCCAGAAGTTCAGACTGTAAGCTTAGACCTTGTCTAAACTGTAAGTGAGTGATAAGATGTGACATGACAAAACTAGACTGTGCCGGTTTTGATGAACACACATGTAGATGTAACCATAAAATGTTGAATCAAGATGATGGAGGGAAATAAAGTCATTAAAAAAATAGTTTAAAATATGGGTTGAGTTTTTGGACATAATATTTATATTCATGTTGGTTTTATACAGTTTGTAAAAAATAAATGTTAATACCATTTGCTACGAATGCTTTAAAGTTTCTCTTAGATTTTCTCCCTGATTTGTAAGCTAAAAAATAATAAAATATTTTCTTTTTATTTATCTAAATTGTTTTTCAAAATACAGGCATTATAAGTGTTATAATTTAAAACATTTAAAAATGTTTTAAATTATAATGTATATATTTTTTACAACTATTTAAATATTAATTTTATATTATTAGTATTATTAGTATTATTATTTTAAAACAAAACTGTCTGCATTTTTTATTAATAATATTAATGAAATTCCAAATCACTTTTTTCCCAAGAGTTTTAGTTTTTAGAGTAATTATTATTATTATTATTATTCTACATCAAACTATTTTTTTTTCATTATTATTATAATGAAACCCAACTGCTTCTGTGTTTTTTTATAATAGTAATTAAATTCCAAACCACTGTTTTCAAGAAATTCAGTTTTTAAATTAGACTGTTTTAATTGATTGTAATCTTCAGACCATTACACCTCCAAGACTCCACAAAAACATAAACAATATATTTATATAAAATCACAGTATTGACCAATATACTGGAACCTTCACTGATAGTTATGAAATAAAATTTTCTTGACAACATAGACCACAATCTGACCTTAATATAGGGTATAGGCTAAAAAAAGTCTTGATAGTTCGAGGAATTTTCTGAATGAAGACCGGTTATGTTCCCCTCCATTTTTGATTTAATATGGTCTTTGGCTAATCAGCAGAAACAGCAGAACTGGAATAAATTATAAAGAGAAAAGACAGATTGGAAATAGACAGAGCCAAAAAAGAGAGACTGAAAAATGAAAGAGACATGGAGCAAAAGAAAAATGGATATGGTGAGAGAGAGATTTGACCGTGCTGACACTCTGGAGACGCTGAGCTTGGAAACTGTGCAAGACTGTGGTCTCGTCTGAGAGGACAAACTCACACACGTATTCTTGTGTTTGCTGAAATGGGATGAGGACATACTTGGCCCAAGTGTGTGTGCATGCGTATCCATTGTGTGCGCTTTTGTTTGCACATCAGAAATTAAATTTTCTTAGTTTATGGCATTTCCAGTAAGAACGAATGTTTCCGTCTTTTATCAAATTCAAATGTTTTTTAGATTTGCTTTGCTCTGAGATCATTTACATCTATATGGAAGCTTATTTCCACACAGGATTAAAATAATAATAATAATAATAATAATAATAAAAGTAAAAGCAACTTTGTATCTCACATTTCTGACTTTTTTCTCCCAGTTCTGCGTTTATATTTCACAAATCAGACTTTTTTCCCCAAATCTGAGAATTCTTGAGAACTGCAAAATCAAAGGTCACAAATGAGGGTTATAAACTTAATTGCAAATTAACATCTCTCAATTCAGATTTTTTTTCTCACAATTCTGGGTTTATATTTGACAAGTCTGGCTTTGTCGTAATTCTGGGTTTATATCTTACAATTCAAACTTTTTTTATATCACACAATTATGTATTTTTTCGCACAATTCTGGGTTTAAATTTCACAATTTTGGCTTTTTTTTTTTTTTTTGCAATTTTGAGTTTGTATCTCACAGTTCTGCCATTTTTTTTTTTACTCACAATTCTGGGTTTATATCTCTCACTTCTGGCTTTTTTCTTGCAATTCTGACATTGTATCTCACAATTTAGATTTTTTTCTTGCAATTCTGAATTTATATCTTACAATACAGACTTTTTTCTCGCAAATCTGAGAATTCTTGAGAGCTGCAAGATCAAAGGTCGCAAATGAGGGTTATAAACTAGTAATTGTAAATTAACTTTTTTTCTTTCAGAATTGTGAGTTTATATCTCACAATTCTAAGCCGATATCTCGCAATTCAGTCTTTTCTCTCACAATTCTCTGTTTATATCCCACAATTCAGGCTTTTTTTTTGTTTGTTTTTTTTGCAATTCTGGGTTTATATCTCAAAATTCTGGCTTTTTACTCACAATTCTGGGTTTATGTGTCATAATTCTGGCTTTTTTCGCAATTTTGAGTTTATGTCTCACAATTCTGACATTTTTCATTCAATCCTGTGTTTACATCTTAGAATACTGTCTTTTTTCACAATTCTGGTTTTATATCTCACAATTCTGGATTTTTTTTGCACAATTCTGGCTTTTTTCACTAATCTGAGTTTATATCTCACAGTGCAGACCTTTTTCTCGCAAATCTGAGAATTCTTGAGAACTGCAAGATCAAAAGTCACAGATGAGGGTTCTTTTTTTTCAGAATTGTGATTTTATATATCACAATTCTAAGCTTATATCTCACAATTCAGACTTTTTTTATCGCAATTCTGGGTTTTTTATCACAATTCTGAGTTTATATCTCACAATTCAGATTATTTTCTCGCAAATCTGAGAATTCTTGAGAAATGCAAGATCCACGGGTCCACTTGGATCCGAAAACCCAAAGTTTTAAACCCAAAACTTCTGTGATTCCCTCGGACACGGGTTGGGTTCAGGTCGGGTCGATTTTAGGACCTGAGAAGACCTCTATTATAAACTTGCAACTGCAAATTATCATTTCACAGTTCTGTATTTTATATTCGAAGAGTTCAGATGCAAAACCAGCTAAAAGCCACCAAAAATGAGATAATGATACTGAGTGAATGCTCCTGACACATAGCATACGTCCATCAAATAATTTTGCTTCAAACTCGCTAAATTTCAGCCTCAGCCCAATCAGAAGTACCAGTACTTACATAGAAACCTACACAAAATAGCCAGAAAGAAATGTTAATTTTATAGAAATACGTCAGATGGATTTAGGGGCTTTTGCATCTGAACTCTTCATTTATTTTTATTTGATTTTATATTTCACAATTCTCAGCTTATATCTCACATTTCAGACTTTTTTCTTGCAATTCTGGGTTTATATCTCACAATTCAGACTTTTTTATAGCAGCTCTGGGTTTTAAATCACAATTCTGGCTTTTTTTATAACAATTCTAGGTTTATATCTCACAATTCAGACTTTTTTCTGACAATTCTGGGTTTATTTCTCAGAATTGACTTTCTTTTCTCACAATTCTGTTTATTTCTCACAGTTCAGAATTTTCTTGCAAATCTGAAAATTTTTCAAAAAGATCAAAAGTCACAAATGAGGATCATAAACTCGCAACTGCAAATTCACATCTCACAGTTCTGATTTTTTTTTTTTTTTTAGAATTGTGAGCTTATATCTCACAATTCTAAGCTTATATCTTGCAATTCAGACTTTTTTTCTTGCAATTCTGGAATTATATCTCACAATTTTGGCTTTTTTCTCACAATTCAGATTTTTTTCTCACAGTTCTGAGAATGCTTAAAGATCAAGTCACAAATGAGGGTTATAAACTTGAAATTCCAAATTAACATCTCAAAGTTCTGATGTTTTTTTTTTGTTTGTTTGTTTGTTTTTCAGAATTTAGACTTTTACTTCTAATTCTGGGTTTGTGTCTTACAATTCAAACTTTTTTTTTTCAAAATATATTTTTATATTTTTAGAATTTGTAAGATATAAACTGGTAGAAAAGTGAGAAGAAAAGTCAAAATTATGAGATGTAAACTCAGAACTGCAAGAAAAAAAGTATTTTTTTCATCCAGCGGCAGAAGTGGGCTTCCTTACATTCGTGCTGCTATGCAATCAAATTGAAATAAACACAATATTTATGCAACATGATTCCAGTGCTGCTTACTTTCATGTCAGATCGCTGCTGTTTTAGACTCGTCTTACTGCAAAAGTGTGTGTCCTCGTGTTGATGTATGCGTCTACGTTTGTGTGCGTGTGACAGCTGAGAGTGTTTAGCAGCAGTAATTAAAACTAAGTGTTCTAAGGTGTAAGAGTGAGACCTCGAACCCCCACAGAGACCCCCGAGTCTGTTCAGCTTGACTACAACTGACCCTAAGGGTGTCCCAAAGGCCTGATCTGGAATCAGATGTCTCACCTTCATTCCTGACTGCAGTTATCATGTCACAAGGCCAAACTTGCTCTGGTCCTGCTTCCAGGCAGAATTTCTCCCTGTAGGCGAGCGATATTTCTAACTCTTTCAGCGTGGTCCGATACCTTGTTTAGTTTCACTGATTTCTGGAGAGAACGATATACTAATAATGTTGAAAACGTCAGTCTTTATTACATTTAAAGTGTGTTGGTTTGGTTTTAAGAGAGAAAATCACAAACAAGCTCACTTTTTGCAATGAGACTGAAAGGAAAGCAAATGTTTTGCTAAAGTCTCCGGCTTCTCAGGTATTTCTCATGAGATGAGGGCCTCAGTAATCTCATGTGTCGTCACTTGAGTTTCAGAAAAGATCTCAAACTGCTCAGATTTGCTTTAAAAAAAGCATTAATACTTTTTTTTTTTTAATTACTATTTAACAATTTAATATTGAAAACAGATCTACTAACTTTAAGAGAAACCTCTAAGACAGTGTTGATTATGAAATGAAGTTGCAACGCTGTTAAAAAAAAACTAATTGTGCGCAATAAATCTTCCTCTGGGTTATGTTGTTTTGATGTAGTGTAATTCAGGATGTAATTTAGACACAGTAGATGATTGTTCTGTACAGTTCAGGTGTGGATCACGTTGGCTGGATTTTCCTGTTCTGTGTATTACTCATATTTACTGCATGTACGGAGTACAGGTAGTGAATGGTTGTGCGTGCAGAAGGAGGCCTATGTGTTTGTCATGCGGTCGGCCGTCTGCTGACTGACTCTGTGGGCAGTATTTTAAATGCAGAGGCCCGTTGAGCTTTCTACAAAAACGCAGCGCAGGAAAGCCAAAATGGTGGCGTCGCGGGAAAGTTCCCTCCGACGCAGCAGTATTTGTGTGTGTGCTTGCATGTGTAGGCCTGGATTATTTTGAGGAACATGCTACTTTGTAAGCAGCAAAGAAATCAGTGCTGTTTAGGATAAATGATGTTAATGTGTAGTTATGAGAATAAAATGATACACAATCCGTAACCCCGAATCAGATTTGCCGTTAAACGACTGAGAAAGGCTTTCTTAATGACAATTTTATTTTAAAGCCAAACCCAGGTATATATATATGAGCAATATCACACGAGTAGCCATGCCACATGGCTGTGATAGGTAGATGAACACAGCGTGCCAATATACAGCCATATCACATGGCTACGAGTGTAATATTGTAAAATAATATTATACAACAGTACGACGGCACGAGTGTGTAACTACAAGAAACAACAATGAAGCGTCTTTAAAAACAATCCCTCCAGGATTTTGCGAATTTTTTTTGTGAATTTTGCGATCCAAATGTCTGATTTTGTGGTGGTAGTTTCCAAAAATCTGCGCAAAATTTGTGATGTTTTTTTTATAATTATGATAGCACATTTACCAGATTGTATTATGTTAGAATCACAATAGTCTTACATGACACAAGGAACAAACAAAATGTATGACATTTGTTTATTTTGCTAAGAAACAAATGACAACAGGACAAATAAGTACAATATAAAGGTAAATAAGAACTACTGTTGTTTCATGAATTTTAAGAAACAGCAGGGGTCTTCAACCTTTTTACACTGGTTATGGTTTGAAAATATTCTTGCAGACCGGGGGGATTATAGGCCTGAAATTAAAATTATTAAGACTATTAGATATGAGAATGTGCGCCATGAATGCAGTGTTAGAAAACTCACGGTTTTTTTACTTTCACTTTCTGTAAAGTGAATTGACGTTAAAGCTAAAGTTAAGATGTTCACCGGCATAACCATTGTACAAAATTTGATATCCATTGGCTCGCCTTCATGGCTTAAAACAGAAATACTTCCAATATTGCGACGTAACCGCAAATCACCATGCGCATGCATCTTAAACGCAGGGAGACATGAAAGAGGAATCAACTCGGTATGCCATGCTGTCTGAAACACGTCTCTGCGCTTGTGCGTGCTTCGTGTGAATGCGAGAACAGCGCGTAAGTATTTGATGAATGAAATACTTAACAATTTAATGAATTGATTTCTGTTTCGTTTCTTCTTCTTGTGCCGAACGGTGGGGTCTTGACCTAGTCCGTAAGTATCACGGATAGACTGCGATCTGTTTAAGCCCTAATAGGCTATATGACAGATCAGAGCCAATGCTTCAGGGAAATTGCTTTGCCGGTCCAATGGCAGACTCTAGTGACAGTTTTGTGTTCACTGTTTCACACACACCAATCACGTGCACATATCTGTATCTTGAAAATAATACATTACAGCTTCAGTAAAATTTGGTATATTTCAGTTAATAATTATAATTTTGTTTTTTAGGTTTTCTTGTGAGACCTTCATTTTTGTGATTATTTTGCGATGAAATGCAAATTATGCATGATCACAAAAACTGCGACATGTTGCTGATTTTGCATTGGATCGAAGAATCACGAAAAACTGGTTGGTCTGTAAAAACCCTCCTTTATGTGAACTACTTCCTTCCACCATGTATTCAAATCTCAAGCTGACAGTTTAACAAAGTTCCTAATTCAAAAATGTCACTTTAGAACTAGTAATGAAAGAAACGTTGAGTTGCTTTATTGAAAGTTTATTGTATTACTGTATTAAACACTTACTGTATTATGTGGAGTTGAGTATTATGAGAGAGAGATGGACTGAATGAGTGTGATTACCTACATCTGATACAGCTTTCATTCTTCAGCTCGATATCATATTCACAATAAAACATTAGTTTGATTAATAATTTTCAAATCAATGTTATCTTATTAGCAAACCACCAAAAACTCTTAAAACTACATCCCCTGACACAAAAACATAAAATTATGGTGGATTTGGATGTCATCCATGACACTCAATGTAAGAAAATCTGCAAGCGGAGTGAAACAAACAGTGAAACAGCTGGAGTTCTGATATCACTAGAATATTGCACTCCTCCCAGCCAATCAGATTCAAGTACCAGAAAGAACTGTTGTATAAATATATATACACTACCAGTCAAAAGTTTTTAAACAGTAAGATTTTTAATGTTTTTTAAAGAACTCTCTTTTGCTCACCAAGCTAGCATTTATTTGTTCCAAAGTACAGCAAAAACAGTAAAAAAAAAATGTTTTTATATTTTTACTCTTTAAAATACCTGTTTTTTGTTTGAATATATTTTAAAATGTAATTTATTCCTGTGATTACTCCAGTCACATGATCATTCAGAAATCATTCTAATATTCTGATTTGTTGCTCAAAAAAAGATTTTTTTCAGCTTTCCTTGATGAATAGAAAGTTCAGAAGAACAGCATTTATCTGAAATAGAAATCTTTTGTAACATTATAAATGTCTTTATCATCACTTTTGATCAATTTAAAGTATCCTTGCTATATATATATATATATATATATATATATAATTTCTTTCCCCCAAAAAAATTCTACTGACTCCAAGCTTTTGAATGGTATAGTGTATAATGTTTCAAAAGCTTTTTATTTCAGATAAATGCTAATCTTTGGGTGTTTCTATTCATCAAAGAAAGAAATCCTCAAAAAAAAAAAAATGTACTTAACTATTTTAAATATTGATTTTATAATAATAATAAAAATGGTTTCTTGAACAGCAAATCAGAATATTAGAATGATTTCTGAAGGTAAAAACTAAAGACTGGAGTAATGATGCTGAAAAATTAGCTTTGATCACAGGTATAAATTACATGTTAAAATATATTCAAATAGAAACCAGTTATTATAAATAATAAAAAAATATTTCACAATATTACTGCTTTTGCTGTATTTTGAATCAAATAAATGCAGGCTTGGTGAGCAGAAGAGACTTCTTTAAAAAACATTAAAATTCTTGGCTGGTAGTGTAAATATATGTTACTTGCTGTTTCTTTGCCATTATTTTTGATATTAACTAATTAACTTAATTATATATAATGCTATATATATATTTTGTTGTTGTTGTTTGTTTGTTTGTTTGTTTGTTTGGCTCCCTTATAATCTGCTTCAGATCTTGTAATCTTATTTTATTTTTTATTCTATTGTCAGCCCTAATGTTTTTGTATTATGTGAGGATGACTGAATCATAAATATATGCCGAACTGTCTTTGCGATATTGAAAATGTGTTTTTGTATATCTGTGAGGTGAAAGGTGTTTATTTGTGTGCAGGTTCACATCAATAAAAGGTTGATGATATTTGATGCGCCATGGAAACAACAGGCAGTGGGCTCTGCTGGCATGGAGAGCAGTTAGCCTGAAACTATATCTCTTTCATATCTTCACAGATTCCTCCTCTCTTTTCTCTCCAACACTCTCCATTCCCCAGTCGGAGGAAATTCTATTCCGCAGTATTGTGTGTGGGTGGTATGAACTCATAAATTCACTTATATCTCCGCGCACATACTGTATGTACCTTTGGATGCACGGAGACTTTCCTTTCCAAACCAATGACATCCTAATTCAGCAAAACAGTTGTGGATGGAGTGGAAATCTGCAGCATCACAGCTCCTCTGTGCACAATACTAATTAGAAACCGACTGTGTCATTTCCTGAATGCACACAGTCAAACCGCACACTTAATCATATTCACTGGCTATTCAGACAAGCAATCCAACATCGCGATGCTGAAGAGCTTTACACGTGGGACAAAAAAATCAATCATTACTGCGGATGTGTATAACACTCATGCCAACATTTTGCATTACAGTTGCCTTAGTATGTGGGAGTATTGTGATGCTGTTAATGAACAGCATTCACAGAAACGCTTCAGTAGAGAGAGAAAGAGAGGAGGGAAAGATGGAGTGGTTAGCATCTGGCCTGCAGATATGTTTAGGGCTTGTGGTCTCTGAGAATCTGCCTCCATCTCTGAGAAAAGCCGCACGCGCACACACACACATAATCCTTTTCTCCACCGTTCCACAGGATTCTGAAGCTACCAGTTCAGGCAGTAAACCTAAAACCTCAAGAAAAATCTTCCACACAGCCCATGTATACATTCAGCAGGTTTATTTGGTTGACGTAAGTCAGTATTACATGCAAATTCTGCATTCGAAGGTGAAATCTTAACCGTTTGTGTTCGCTGGTAGACATATCTAGACCTGAGCTCCTCCAGGCCAGAGATAAAGATGGAGAGATGGGATCTGTGCATCGGGTCTCGCTCTGATAATTAAGGTGTAACTGTGTACGGCTTATGAAACTTCATATGTTTTGCAGTGCTGTGAGGCACACTGAGCCGAAATATGCCTTGAAATCATATCATATAGTATTTTTTTGTTAAGTATCCAACCCTAACAAAAATTTTCCATGGTAACCACAAAAATACTATAGGTGATACAGATATTGTTACCACCATTAAAAAAGAGGTAACTGGCTATTTGCCACAACTGTCATCAAAAAAGCAGTTTTGTCAATCAACTGTCAATCAATTAGACAGCACTCTGTTGGCATTGTTTAATATACAATATTGCCAAGGAAGCAATATAAATACATAGACATGCAAACAGTAACAAAGGACAAATTTAAATAATAATAATAATAATAATAATAATAATAATAATAATAATAATGACGAGAAGTTTAATTTTAGGTTAAGTCTTAGTAATTTTGGTGTGTGCTTTTGTCATTTTAGTTTTTACTTTTTAAATAGTACTGTTTAGCTTTATTTTTATTCTAGTTTTAGTAATTTTAGTACTTAAACTTATTTGTTTCAGTACATTTATATATTTCATATTTTTGTATAATTTTTTTTTTTTTTTGCTGGAAAATGATTAATCATGAATAATCATCCAAAATAAAAGTTTTTGTGTGCATAATATATGTGTGTACTGTGTATATTTATTATGTATATATAAATACACACATGCATGTATATATTTAAGAAAAATTTTATTTTTATATATATTTTTAATATATTTTTATATAATATAAATTGTATGAAAATTAATATATAAATATATAAATACATACTGTATGTGTGTCTGTATATATATATATATATATATATATATATATATATATATACAGTACACACAGATATATTATATAAACAAAAACTTTTATTTTGGATGCGATTAATCACTGCCCAACCAAAAAAAAAAAAAAAATTATCTAATATTTATATTTTATTTCAGCTTTATATTAATTTCTGAAAATGTTTATATATATTTTTATATATATTATATTATATTTATAATATATATTATAATATAAATTATATTTATATTTATATATATTTTCTTTTGTTTTTTCTGCTTTGTTTTTTTTTTGTTTTCTGCTAGCTATAACACTGCAAGTTCTTTCAGGTCAGATAATGGTATTTTTTATCAAGCAGCAGGACTCAAAGTGCCTCTATTGTGCCATTTCAAATATTGCCTTTCATGCAGTGTGTAATAGTCTGTATGTGAATGCAAATGATCTGCAAATTTGTAAAGCTGAAAGTGCATGATAAATAAAGTTATTGTCTCCCGTAAGAAAGAATTGAATTTGAACAGCTTAAACGAGTCATTAGAAATTTGAATAACAGAGACTGAATCTTTGAACTGCTGTGAAGGAATCATTTAAGTATCTCTGGAAAATTAGGTGATATTAAAAGCATATTTTGAGAAAACAGAAGCGTTGTTTGACCTTGTGTGCATGTAAACCTATTGTAGGAGACTCCCAAAACTATTAGGAACTTAAAAAAGGCATCGTATGGGCACTTTAAGAAATTAAAGTCTTACAGACCAAAAGAGGCAACCAGTTGTAAATTTGGTACAATTTACTTGTGTGTCTGATTTAAACCTCTAATCCATAAATGAGTTCCCTGAGTCTTTTTGATTGACTCATTAAAAAAAATCAGACATCACGGCCCGTTCGTGCTGTGTTTTCTGCGTTCTAACAGCATGATCTCATGCAACCACTTACACATGCACATCAAGTTTAACCTACTGTTGCTCTTGGTGACTAAATTTTTTTTTTTGTCAGATGTTTTCATTTTTTTGTCAAGTAGCCCTGAAGTATTTACCATTGTATCATCTGTAAAAAAAAAAAGATATATATATATATATATATATATATATATATGGGATTTACTTTTGAAATGAAGAAAGTGGCTGTATAAACAAACAGGATGAATCTCATCCACAATGATGTAACAGGTGCTGCTGAAATACCAAAAGAAGGTGTTGAATTGTCTCCGAAAGCTCTTCTTTAAAACAATGACCCCAATTCTCTTCAACACACACACTGAACAGATCAGAGGAGAAGTGTGCCTTACACGGGGACAGAGCACCTGTATGGTAATGTTGCAAGGGTGTTTTACTGATGGTCTTGTACCACAGCAGATTGCCATGGTGTGTGGGAGTGTTTGTGTGTCTGTGAATGACCATTGAGAGGATTTTATTGATCTCTCTGAAGCTTTTCTTGAGGTGGAGGGATGAAACAATAGTGATGGATGTCGGCTTGTGCCTCTTGTTTTTTGGTTGAAGAGGGATTGTAAAGTTGAAGTAAAAAAAAAAAAATCTAGAGCAGAGAAGGGCAGAAGTTTGACATGTGCCATGGTTGGAGAAGAGGTGGAGTTTCTAAATCGATTCTCTTCCCTCTTTAAAGGCTCTGTAAAAAGGACGGTCATTTTGGGGAAGACCTTTCAAATGGATTTTCTGCCTCTTTACAAAGAGTAGATGAGTGAAAGGGTATGAAGGGGCAGATGGAAAGAAGGAAGCTGTAAAATTGATCTCCAACTTTTAAGTGATGTGTTGAAGGTGGAAAATAGAATGTGCCATTCTTTATAAGGTCATTTCAATGGGTGTCATTGTGAAAAACGGCAGATCGGACTTTGTAATGATGCTGATAGGATTCATTCCCGAGACTTAATGCCTGCGGTTTAGAAATGTAAGGAAGTGTTGAATTTTGGGAGGAAGACTCTGACAATTTTTTGCTATTTTTTAAATCCGTATCATTACTGACAGCTAGAGAGGAAGAAAACGACAGATAGAGGAGTGATGGGAGAAAGAGAAATAGACCGAGAGGCAAAAGCTATTGTAACATGGCTCTGGACTGTCAAGAAAGAAAAGAAGCAATAAAACTCTCTGTTTCTTTTCTTTAACCCTCTATGGTGCAGTGCAGCCATATGGCAGCATACTATTTCCCTTTGCTTTCTAGGAATTCAGAAAAGACTATAAGAAAACAGAAGAAACCCTTTTTTTTAACCCACATGACATTTGTTTTTCTCATCAAAATTGCACTATTAAACACATTTCTAATACAACATTGCTTTGCTATATATTGTTGTTCTAACAGTAGAGCTATTTTGTGTAAAATCTCTTTTGCTATATATTTACTAAGTTAAAATTGCCATATGATAATATTAATTTTTCTGTTATTCTTTTATAAATCTGTTATTCTTAATAATCCATGCCTAATAATGCGTTGGTCGTAGGTAATTTTTTAACATAATTGTATATTTATTTAAAAAACAAAAAGTAATAGTATGCATTAATAATACATTGTTGTTTTCTTTCTTAGGAAATGTGAACAGCTATATTCCTTGGAAGTGACAAGAAAAATTGCCAACAAAGAGAATCAGGTACACTTTTCAAAAACTTAAATGTATTTTCAGTTTGTAGAAGTTATGAGTTTTCGCTAAAAAAATTGCTGCATGATAATATTTATTTTTCTTGAATAATCTGTAATTCTTCTTATTTTATGTGAAATCTCATTGTAAAACTATTCCATTTGTTAGAACATAATACTTACCATTTTGATTAATCAAAAGAAAAGTAGACAAAAGTAATTGCAAAAGTGTGTCGCAGCGGGGGCTCTGAAGAGCAGTAATATGCAAAAGTTTCCTCTTAAGTAATAAGAGAGATGGGAAAGTGTGGAGTGTGCCGCTGGAGACACTACTGCAATTAACTTTCCCTTTTCCCGGTCCAAAGTAAAAATTTACATATATGAGAGGAAGGCTGTAAAATTGATTTTTACATTCTGTCTCAAAGTGTTCACCTACTTTTAGCTAATGAAGCAATGTTCAAACTAAAGTGATAAATCAGAAAATCTGAAACTATCTATCTGTCTGTCTGTCTATCTATCTATCTATCTATCTATGTCATCCCTTGTCAAGGTGATAAACACTTATTAAATCTACACATTTTGAAAGATTTTATGAAAGGGAATTTCAGTTGTTGGAAGCCCCTCTGTGTCCATCTAGCCATTTTTAAGTATTCTTGTATTTTATCAGAGGTTAATGCTGTGTGATATTAAAAAGAAGGAGGAGGAGAGGACAGTACGGTTCATTTTGTGATCAGCAGAAGTGTGGCAGATGGGGGGGTTGACCGGGTGTGTGATGGATTGAGGCAGTAAAATTTATTCTCTCATTCTCTTGAGCAGTAAGCAGCAGTGAATGCAGAAGTGTGCCAGTATGGATAAGAAAAGAATGGACGCAGAGGTGGAAGGGAGGGGCGATGTCCATTAAAGTGCTTTTTATTAGCACACACTAGAACCCAGCAGAGCAACAGCCATCAGTTTATCAGGGCATAATGGAAGCTAGACCACACACACACTGTAAAACAACAACTGGACTGACCACTCAAGTGTATATTTACCCGCTTTATTTGACCTGGCTGGCAATGTGAGTCAAGTGCCTTTGTTGTGGAATTCTCCTGTACGCACATTCCTAAAAAGAAAGGTTCTTTAAACTTTGCTCCACCTTAGGATCAACAAAGACCTCAGAGTGTCAGGTTCTTGAGGTGCTTCTACTGTTCTACAGAGATTTTAAAAAGTATCTGCTGTTTTATCCATCCGTCTGTCCGTCCATCCATCCATCTGTCCATCTGTCTGTCTGTACGTCTGTCTATCCATCCATCTATCTATCTGTTTGTCTGTCCATCCATCTGTCCATCCATCCATTCATCTGTTCGTCCATCCGTCCGTCCATCTATCTATCCGTCCATCTGTCCGTCCATCTGTCTGTCCGTCCGTCTGTCCGTCCGTCTGTCTGTCTGTCCGTCCGTCCGTCCGTCCGTCTGTCCATCCATCTATCTATCTGTTTGTCTGTCCATCCATCTGTCCATCCATCTATTCATCTGTCCGTCCATCCGTCCGTCTATCTATCTATCTATCTATCTATCTATCTATCTATCTATCTATCTATCTGTCCATCCATCCATCCATCTATCTATCTGTCCGTCCGTCCGTCCGTCTATCTATCTATCTATCTATCTATCCGTCCATCTGTCTGTCCATCCATCCATCCATCTCTCTGTCCGTCCATCTGTCTGTCTGTCTGTCCGTCCGTCCGTCCATCTGTCCATCCATCTATCTATCTGTCTATCTATTTGTCTGTCCATCCATCCATTCATCTGTCCATCCAGCCGTCTGTCCATCTATCTATCTGTCTATCTATCTATCTATCCATCCATCTGTCCTTCCATCCATCCATCTATCTATCTATCTATCTATCTATTCGTCCGTTCATCTATCCATCCATCCATCTATCTATGTTTGTCTGTCCATTCGTCCGTTCATCTATCCATCCATCCATCTATCTATCTATGTTTGTCTGTCCATTCGTCCGTCTATCCATCTATCTAGCTATCTGTCTGTCCATCCATCCATCCATCCATCCATCTATCTATCTATGTTTGTCTGTCCATCCGTCCATCCATCCATCTATCAGGCTATCTGTCTGTCCGTCCATCCATCTATCTATCTATCTATCTATCTATCTATCTATCTGTCCATCCATCCCTCCGTCCGTCCATCTATCTCTCTGTCCATCCGCCCGTCCGTCCATCCATCTATCTATCTATCTATCTATCTGTCCATCCATCCATCCGTCCATCCGTCCGTCCATCTAGCTATCTAGCTGTCTGGCCGTGCGTCCGTCCATCCATCCATCCATCCATACATCCATCCATCTATCTCTCTGTCCGTCCATCCGTCCGTCCATATAATCTAGCTATCTAGCTATATGTCCGTCTGTCCATCCATCCATCAGTCCATCCATCCATCCATCCATCCAACTCCCTCTCTGTCCATTCCTCTCAATCTCTAAATATAATCTATCTATCTATCCATCTATCAATCTGTCAGTCTGTCTGTCCAACCATCCATCCATCCATCCATCTATCTCTCTGTCCGCCGGTCCGTCCATATAATCTAGCTATCTAGGTATATGTCCGTCTATCCACCCATCCATCCATCCATCCATCCATCTGTCCATCTATCTAAATCTCTAAATATAATCTATCTATCTATCTATCTATCTATCTATCCCTAAACACTGTATAGTATATTGTAGAAGTATTCAAACTACATGAAGCCTATACAACCATCAAATTTCATGTTTTTTTTTTTTTTTTTTTTTTTTTTTTACTTTTAAATAAGGTAACATATGGTAACAAGGTTTTCAATATGGTAACATCAGTAGAGTTGAGTTTGGTTGTCATAACAACAGAAACATGCCTCTTGATTCCATCATGACATCATTCTTACAATTTTTGAGGGAAGTGCTGTCAAATGCGATTTGTCCTACGCCTAATTACAGTATAGATCCTGTGTCAGTGGTGGAAGTTTGCGGTTCTGTCCCGAAAGTACCTCGAATTGCTCTAAATGACTCAAGTTCTTGCTTACAAACAGCTTGTTTGTACATCCATGGAGAAATGAAATCACTTTTTAGAGCTTAAAAAACACCCAACACTGTCTCAGAGTATTGCCTCTGTCTGAGAACATAAGTCTGAGAAACAATAAAACTGTCACAAGTACCCGTTACAATGACACTTTATCAGAGATTGTTTGAGATATAACCAAACAATCTGTGAGTGTGTGTGTGTGTGTGTGTGTGTGTGTATAGGCACACACACACACACACACACACACATATATATATATATATATATATACAGAGAAAGTTCAGATGAACAGCATTTAAACCAACAGTCTTTACTGAGATTTTATCAGATAAATCCATTCTTTCTGAACAGTATTATTTTTTTAATTTATTTTAATAATAATTATTTATTAATCATCAATAATGTGAACCAAATGTACACATATATTTTAGTTGTTTTTTTGTTGTTGTTGTTGTTGTTTTTTAAATAAATAAATATATTAATTTGAACAAAGATTGTTTTTTAACCATAAAAGTATATTAGAACATGTTTACTCTGCTCTGAGGAACAGATCAAATGCATGTCAGTAAAGGTTTGTGCTTCATAATGATGGAGCTGATGCTGCCCTGAAAATAGTGACAGTTTCTTGCCTCTGTGTGAGGACGAAAGCTCTGACAGGTTTAGACAGCCCTGCGTGGATGTACAGAGAGTGTGGATGGTGTGTTTGGGTTAATGAGGACACCAAGTTTAGGCATATGTGGAGCGGTGCAGTGAAGAACATACCCACTTATCTCTGACATCTGGCCCCTGGTGCTGTGAAACGTGTGTGTGTGTGTGCACATGCTGCAGCAGGGCTCAGGAGCTGCTATAATTTTAGACAGGCTTCTGGTATTGTGCTGTATTGGGAAGCTAGCATGCTGTGTATCTGTCCGGGTGGTCTGGCCTCTGTTTAATTCGTCTGTGAAACACAACGAGCGTGGGTTCTTTATGTGTCCACAAAGACCACCGCATAATACACTGCTTCCTCGGCCGCTTCCTCTGTGTTTAACTTTAATGCTGTTATCAGCAAGATCTCTGAAGTATTGACTCTTTTTTTCCAAAGGCAAAAGAAATTAGCTGTGGTTGTGTGATATTTTTTCTGACCAAAATTACATTTACAGTTTAATGTTAAAAATGTCACTATGTAAGAGACTAATTGCACATGGGTTTAGTTAAAGCCATGAGCTCTTGTGGTCACATTTTCCGGATTGAATCAATGCGTTTCGATGACTTCTCTTCTTGAGAATGTTTTTTTTTTTTTTTTGCAATCAAACTAAAAAAATGCTTGGTTACTATAATGCAGTAGGATGATATTTGGTTAGGTTGATGGATATTGATACAATTTCACTTATTTTCTTGCTGAAATATTTAGTTATTACATATTAGAATATATTAGAAATACTGCAATGTTATTATGTGTTACAACATATTAGAAATCCTACAGCGGTCAATCATGGCAGCTTACAAGAACATAAGTCATTTGTTTCCTTAGGAAGAAGAGGATGTTAGGAAATTTTGAAGTCTGTGACTTAAACAACATGGGTGTCTTTTGCATGAAGTAAAAGCATACAAAATCAGAATAATGCAATGGGTCTTTTGAGAAATAACAAAGTGGTCCAGCAAATAGCAACTCTTCTGGCCAGAACTAGACATGCATGAAACATCTGAAAGTACCTGGCATGAATATCAATGTTGCAATAAAATAAAAGAATAGCCAAAAGAAAAGATTGTGCAATGCTGTGCACTGGCACAAAACAGGCCTCCCATTCTCTTTACCAGGATAGTTCACCAAAAAAAAAATACAATTCTGTCATTATTTACTCGCTCTAATGTTGATGCAAAGTTATACGGCTTTTGTGTTCAACAGAAGAATGAAAGTCAAAAGAAACAACAATGACAGGATTTTATTTTTGGATAACTGTACCTTTAAGAAGTGTAGAGTATGTGTATTTTGGAGGATTACAGCTACAGATCTTGCCACAGAAGTTCATCTATGGGCAAGGTTTAAATTAGCCTTATTAGTATCCATTCCTGGATTTAATACTACACTCTCCAGCCAATGCTCATGCCTCCGGATACCTGACCTCCTGGACTTAAGACTCTTATATCACACGTGTCAAACGAAAGACAATGCCAGAAAAAGCTCTAGGCACTCATAACATTTAACTTAATGTGGGCGAAACCTGTCCGTTTGTATTTTTATTTAGCTGTTCTAAAAAAAAGGTCAAGCTTCAGTGGTCTTCTGCTTTTTTGCAGGGGAGAGAAAAAGGTGCTTTAATGCCAAAAAAAGAATGTAGATTTTGTGTCAGATTTTGTTTAGGGAAACTTTTTTTACAGGTATTTCTATACTAGTATACTTTGTCAGCTTGGGAAAAGATATAGTACATTGTGACAACTTATAAAAGTTTTCCATTCACAGATTAAACTTTGCCCAGGGCTAAAGGTCACTGTTGACATTGATTCTCCTCTGAATACCTTTTATAATCTGTTTCTTGGAAACAAAACCTTGGTATCAAGAGTAAGGTTTTATAACTGTTCTCCCTAGGGTATATTTACTTTGTATATATGTCAGATTATTACATTTTTATATGTACACACATGGAGTGTATATCTATTCAAATTAACTTTTATGTAACAATATAAATATGCAATATAGACTGTGATGTCATACATGCCAAAATTTGATGCCGCTTTTTCCAACGTCCAACTATGTCATTTGTGGTATAGTCTTTGTCTGTGATAAATGTGAGCAGTGTGCCATAAAAAAAAGAGAGAAGGAGGAAGAAGAAAAGGAAAATCAGTCCCCTGTAACATTTTCAGAAATGTTCAACTTTATGATGCCAAGACCAGGACAAGACCCAAGAAATAAACACGTTACAGCAAGCTTACAGTGGCTCCGTTCCAAAACCTAGTGAAATACTTATACAGCCAGCATCCTAACCTCATAAATGACTGATTTGGACTGCTTTATAGGACAAAGAGCAGGGCAAATGTCTCACGCACTCCTAAAGCAAAGTACACAAAAACAATTGCTTTTAATAACTGCCTTTATCATGTTGATATGCTAACAACCATTATTGGATAAAATAGAATATATATTTATATATATATATATATATGACCAAGCCGACATTTATTTGATCCAATGTACAGTAAAAACAGTAAATTTTTGAAATATTTTTACTATTTAAAATATTTTCTGTTTGAATATATTTTAAAAATTATTTAGTAATTTATTCCTTTGATTTCAATGCTGAATTTTAGCATATTATATATTCATGTTTATATATCAAATATTTGCTATTTTGTATTTAGCAAATACACACACACACATATATGTCATAAGGGTCAATTTTTTGGAAATGAGATTTATACATCATCCATTGATTATACATCCATTGATGTTTGGCTTGTTAGGATAGGACAATATTTGGCTGAGATGCAACTATTTGAAAGTACAAAAAAATCTAAATACTGAGAAAATCACTTTTAAAGTTGTCCAAATTAAGTTCTTAGCAATGCATATTACTAATCAAAAATTAGGTTTTGTTATATTTATAGTAGGAAATTTACAAAATATCTCTGTGGAACATGACCTTTACTTAAAGGAACACTCCACTTTTTTTGAAAATAGTTTTACCGTATTTGAATCCATTCAGCCGATCTCCGGGTCTGGCGATAGCACTTTTAGCATAGCTTAGCATAGATCATTGAATCCAATTAGACCATTAGCATCTCGCTCAAAAATGACCAAAGAGTTTCGATATTTTTCCAATTATTTAAAACTTGACTCTTCTGTAGTTACGTCGTGTACAAAGACTGATGGAAAATGAGAAGTTGCTATTTTGTAGGCTGATATGGCTAGGAACTATACTCTCATTCCGGCGTAATAATCAAGGAACTTTGCTGCCGTACCATGCCGCACGTACGGTGCAGCAGGTGCAATGATATTACGCAGCCGTCAACTCTGCAACTTTGCATCTACACAAACTTAGTGCCGGTCACTTTCAGGCGCTGCGTAATATCATTGCGCCTGCTACACCCATAGTACGGCAGCAAAGTTCCTTGATTATTACGCCGGAATGAGATGAGAATGAACCATCTCGTTCTTACCTTTTTATAATCTGAAGAACCTGCTTTCACCACAAAGGATCTTTTTTGAAACAGAAAGGTTCTTCAGATGTTTAAGGTTCTTTATGGAACCATTTAGACAGAAAAGGTTCTTCTATGGTATCGTGAAGCACCTTTACTTTAAAGAGTGTAGTCTATTTTATATTTTTGCATTAACAATTTAATCTGAATTCAGTTTATTAAAGCCAATATATTTTATTTGTGAACTTATGTTCAGCTGTTATTTTTAATAGTTAACTTTTTTTTATTTTTGAGTTTTTCGGCTCATCAGTAATCAAAGCTCAATAAATCACACAGATAATGTTTTCATGCCATTTTAAGTCTAATTTTGAGTAAAAAAGTGAGACTTATATTTATGTGAGTGGTTTGCTTACTTTTTAAAATTAGTCTTCCCATTAACGCTGTTCATTCAGACTGATTTGCATATGTGGAACGTGCACGAATAAACAATGCATTTATCGCGTGAAGCAATCACATCCGAACATAACCATAAGTCAAATCCAGTCATATCGCAATGCCTCCTCTCTCGTGACTTTCCCGATTCATTCTCAATTACCCCCCACCAAACCCCACTGCACACTTTAGGGGGTCTGTTAAAACTGAGTGGGCTCAGGGGAGATGAGAGAGACGTGGACTCCTGCAGTAACTTTACCTGCGGCTGTTGCTGTTGGACAATGTTTCTTTAGAAAAACTAGTGATTTATACACTTTTATTATATTTTGAGTTATATTATATCTTGAAATATAATATAGTTATATTTTGAAATACTGGTGCTGTTTTATTTTTGTACCACTTTTTTTTTTCTTCTAGGCCTAGGCCTTGATAGATTCCTATAAACAAACACTGACTAATTAAATGGGGCTGACATCAGGAACCTGATTCATTTGCTTTATGTTGTGCAATATTGAATGCTCATGAGGAAGTTGCTGTCTGTTTTGTTGAAGATATATTGTTATTGCCTCCTTACCTGTCCTGTCTGGCTTACCTGTTAGGACATACAGCTGTTGCAGACATCACATACCTCACTTTCAGGACTGAACTGGATTGAATTAGAAGGCTAAAGGTGGCAATCCGACGAGATTCTGATGGGTATGCATCATGTAGCTGAGGAAATATAGAGTGTGTTTATGCAATAAGCGAATTACAGCCTATAGTGGGAATTTTTCCATTATATCCTGCCATTGTGGCAGTATAGTAAAACAAATAGAATTTATAGATCTCAAAATAAAATGTAAGACTGCATTGCAATCTTTTGTATAAATAACACTGATCCACAACACAAATCAAAGTTTTATAAAACTGAAAAGGAGATCTGAAAAGGAGCTGACAGACCATAAAACATGATTTAAGAGTAAACATCAAAAAGGAAAGAACGAAAGAGCCCTGAAAGAAACACTGACACGTGACTGAATGGGTTTACACAGGTTTATTGATTAGGTTTTGTAGAGCAAAATGTAAATGTTGTACATTTTAACTATACCTTTGACATATTGACCCACCATAACAAACAGAACCTGAAAAAAAATCTAGGAAAAGCTTACCAACATCAAAATGAAAAGATTAAAGATCTTTTCTAAGTTTAATGAAGTTATTATGTTTTTGTTTGTTTTTTTTAAATATGCCTATTTGTTGGTGGGTTGAGTAGATGTTGGGTTTGTCTCATTATTAAAAGGAGAGATAGAGGAGACTTGAGCCCTACGATTTGCTCCGTGAGAGGTTCTTGAATTATGCATTAGCATTCAGCAGAAGTAACTGCTGTTTTGACAAGAGTGCTAAAACGCCTGCTGGCTCTTCTTGAATCTGTCAACAGACAGTGTGTATTGTGCACTACACAGTTACGAGTGTGTATGTGTGATAGTAAGCAAGTGGGACTAGACTGAAGATGTGAGATGCACACTAGACATTTACTAGAATGAAAATGATTTCCTAAATAAGCATGGACAGCACACAAGTTTTTTTTTTTTTTTCTTTTTTTTTACATTACATTATCTCTGCATCCGAATATGCATACTTATAGCTATAGTATGCAAAAAGCAACACATCTTGGATATTGAAATACATGTCCTTAACACCAAGATCACCTAGGCTACATGTATGTAAAATGTACTTACATGTTTAAGAAGAAAATCAGTACATATTCATAAGTATATGCTAATGACAGCATAGGATTTTATGTTAGGAGCATGTAATTTGTTTCAGTCTTCTCTGTGTGAGGTTAATCAGTTGTGTGTATTAAGCTGATCAAATATCAACTGTATAAACTAGAGAGAACAAATGAAGACAGACCAAATTGGATTGACCAAAGACTAGTCTATCTTGCGTTTCGAGTCTGTGTGAAAGTGTCAATGCCTTGTTCTTTATAAAAACTTTTGTTGATTGGAGGAGATGAAAGCATTTATACCCTAAGTGTTAAAGGGGGGCCTTTACGAAACCTTTAACACTTGAGTTCGCTCGCATAATCCAATCAGAACGCGATGCCCTTTGACTAACCGAGAGGGAATCGATACAAAACGTTTATTTTTAATCATATGCTGTTCCATAACCATGTGAATCGGACTTCTAAGAATAGTTCATAATCCAGTATATTCTGAAAATATAACAATCAATTCCCTAACCTCAGTTTGAGCTACAGTGCATCTGTAGAGGGCGATCGACTGCTGCTCCGCTGTGGGGAAGAACGCCTGTGTGCTGATTGGCTGTTGGAGCGTTGGGGCGTGGCTTGTGCGGAGGTCTTTCAACAAAACCAAAACGCGACGCGAAGAAAGTTTCATTCAGTACTGACCAGAAAGATAACAGACACGGATCTCTTGATTTATTGTCAATCTTTGTAGCGCTTAGTACTAACAGCGTATTACCAACTCAGAATAGCTTAGAACTTCACGACTGTACGGAAACAGGGCTTTAGAAGAAACTTTACCTATAGCTGGTTAATTTCTTCATTTGGATTGAATCACAGAGACTCTATAATGGACCTGGTGTGGCTTTTATACATCGCAGCGAGTATCTGCGCTTTGCTCGCCTCTGCAGAGAGACACACTGTTTTCTGGAATAGTACCAACCAAAAGTAAGTAAAATTTTTTTTTTTTAATCGCTCTTTTCTTTTCCTTTAAATTTAATATTGTGATAATGATTATAATAGAATTTACTTTGCGCTGAAACGCTTAGTTATTAGTAACTTTTTGCTCCAGCGTCATTGTTTTTTTTGTTTTTTTTTCAGGGTTAAAGTAAATTATTACAACTTTTTTTCTCTTTATGTTAATGTTTCTTTGCCTCTTAATACGGGGTTTATGCTCAGTGCATTTGGAAAGTCTATAAGCGGAGTTGGAGACGCGCGCTTGTTTACGTTGCGGCTGCGTTTTGACGGTGTGATGTTGTTACATCTTTACCTGTAACAGACTGCATAATTCAGGCACTCTTATTGCGTCATAATCTGTCTACTACCCATCACCGAATGTTTGTTTACCTGTATTTGTACATGTGATACGTAAATCTGCCTCTTTCCAAGAAGAAGTGATGCTTTTTGGGTGTGTGCTGACTGTGCTCGTTCTCGTATCTTAACAGGAATAGTAATGGAGTTACAGTTATGACCATATTCATTTATTTTAAGCTCAACAGCGGTCTTGCCATATGGTGCTTTTAATTCATGGTGGGAGAACCCAAAAAGATTGAATAGAAAAATACAAGGAAACTGACAAGACGTTTTGACCTTTTGACGTTTTACCTATGAGTCAGTGAGGTGTTGAAATAGGTGTCGAATGTTGAGTGACTTTTCTGACTGATACGTGCAGAGCAGATGAGTGGATTGCAAAACTCAAATTCCCGATACGAGGCAGACGCGAACGAATCAATTGAATCTTTATAATGATTCGGTTGAACCGAGTCACCGAGAGTTTACGATTGACTGAAAGGAAGAACTTTGTTTCAAAAGTGCTATGTAAGGTGGTACAAGGTATTATTTTTTCGAGTACAAAATGTTATGTGGCAAAACAAACTATATAGAATTATTTAACTACAAAAAAAGTTAAATAATGGTAAAAAAAAAAAAAAAAAAAAAAAAAAAAAAAAAAAAATATATATATATATATATATATATATATATATATAATTTTTTTTTTTTTTTTTTTTTTTTTGTGCGTAGACTTCTGTGAATATTTTTGAGTGATAATACCATAAATACTTTAATACTTTAATAAAATAATACTTTAATAAAATAATAAAAACATTTTTTGTGAACTGGTTCACTGAAATTAACCAATTCATTCAAATGAATCAGATTTCTCAAAGCTAAACCTGACAAATAAGAGATAGGATCAAACTGAGTTACAGTAATAATTTGTCATCTCCAAACAGTTGGTGTTAATATTCCAAGACCCCAAAAGCAGTAAGACTGAATCAGTGTATACAGAGAAACACAGATAACGGACTGAAAACCAATGATATAGAGCATTGTTTTTAACTTATTGATTTTAAAACAATAAGTATTTGCTTCAGCAGATGTAATGATTACGTCAATGTCCAACAGAAGCATCATTTTATCGCCTGTGTAATCCACATACTTGCTGTTTTATTCCATATCTTAGTCTTTCCCTTTTTTGCGCTCTCTGTGATCTTATCCTGTTTTCATAGAAAGACTAGAGGGGCTGGGGAGATGCTTTTTTCCCTGCACGTCTTTCTTTCTGCATTTTCATGCACTTCTTTCTTTCTTTCTTTCTTTTTCTTTCTTTCTTTCTTTCTTTCTTTCTTTCTTTCTTTCTTTCTTTCTTTCTTTCTTTCTTTATTTTTCTTTCTTTCTTTCTTTCTTTCTGCAGTTCTGTCTGCTTGTCTTTCTTTTAGATTAATTAATTCCACAAATGAAATATAGTCCATGAAGTGTAATAATGTGGTTGCATTTATGCATTGATGTCTCCGATACACATGGTCAACAGAGTGTGTATGTGTGTGTAAGTCTTGGGGGAAGGTTGACTTCAGGGTCGACCGACCATTGCAGCTGAGCTTGTTTTTTTGTTTTTTTTTCTTCAGCCTGAGAGGTGATTCTGAGTCAGGTCGTGTAATTGTGCATGTTTGAATTTGTTGGTGCGCGTTCTTGTTGTGCTTGCAGCTGCTTGCTGAAACACATGTGTTTGTGTGTTACTCACAGTCGATAGTTGATCAACTGGAAGGTGTGAGCTGATTAAGGAGTGTCCTGGTGAGCAGTTGTAATCCAACCCTTGTTTATGATTTACTGACTCACTCATATATTTATTAACTAAACTTCCCCTATTAAATTCTCTGTTCACTCTTGCAGTGTTTTTCTCCATGTTTAACCATTTGGAAGTACCACTAGTAATAGTTCACTTAAAATTAAATATTATTTCTTCACCCTCATGTTGTTGAAACCAGAAAACGAAAGAAAGCAGCGCACCATTAAAATATTATGGAAAGAGCTCCAAATTTCTGAACTCACATGTTTTGTGTGAAAAACATGAGTCATTATTCACTGAAAATGTGAACATCTGCCCTATAGCTTTCTTTGCCATGTTCATGAAAGTTCATGAAAGGTCCACGAATCATTCAAGTGGATCTTTTTCAATGAATTGTTTAATCCAGCTCAGAAAATTGATCTGATTCGTCCATAAATCTCATACTTTACCTGCTCAATGATCTGGGCCCAAATACTTTTTTTTTGTTTTTTTTTTCATGGTTGTGAATAACAGCTTAAAATTGCTTTGTTTGTCACTCAAGCCACTACATGATATAGGAAATTTATGAATCACTTTTATTTATGCTTTTTAATGCTCGAAAGCCCCCATTTATTATAATCATATAGCAAAGAGCAGCTAGTCCACTATTTACAGTTTCACCTTTTATGTTTCACATAAAGGGAAAAACAATGTTTATGGTTTAGGAACAACAGGAGTGCGAGTAAATTATGACTGAACTAGGGTGAGCTAATCTTTTAATATTACTTATAGATGCTCAACCTTTTCTGTAGCTGTTGCTGTTGTTATTTTATCAGCACTCAAAGGCTTAAAGAGCTTTCTTGTCTTTCTGTATCTTTCTTCTCTTTCGTTGGCCCTCACTCTCCTACCTGTCCTTCCCAAACCTCCTCCCTTTCCTCTGGCTACGTGCCCTGTACCGCATGGTTAACTGGCACAAAGTTCAACCTCTCCTCTGCTCCTTTTTCTTTAACTCTTTCCCTCTATCGTTTCGCTCTGCCCCTATCCCATCGGTACCCCAAAACTCTCCGACCTCCTCACATTTTTGTTTCTTCTCCGCTTGTCCGCGATCACCCCATTGTGTTACTGTTTCACCTTGTAAAAAGGCCTTTTACATGGTTTAATTCAGCCAGAAATGGGTCTTTCTTGGTTTTCTAACGAAAAAGTCCCATTCACTGGTGTTTTTTCTTTTTTGCTTCCATGCAACAGGGCTTTTTTGCTTGTGGGGTTTTGCCAGCTAAGTGCTTTTTTGTTATACGTTCCAGCCAAATTAGCACGCTCCCACAGCAGATCTGCAGTGGAACAAAACCAGGGGCTAGTGTGACCAATTGCAGGCCAGAGTTCACAGCCGAAATGAAGTGGCATTCATGCGGTGTGTCTGTCACTGTGCTCGTCTGTAAATGTGTGCGGAGAAGAGAAGTGGAGATAGAAACCAGTGATAAAGTGCCATTTTGCTTTTGTCTACATGTCACTTAGCATTAAACTCATCAGATCTGTGTGTGTGCGTGTTCGGCTGACAGTGAGAGAGTGAGTGATGAAGTGCCATTCACTCTCTGTAGTCTGTCACTCTCTCTGGTGGTCTTCAAATAGGGAGGCCGCCACTCAAGCCCACCTCTCTCCCGATCTCCTGTCTGGCTTCTCCCTCGTTCCCTCTACCTTTTATCTCAGCCATACACGCCAGCGCTTTTCATCCTTTTATTCAGTTCCTGTCCTTATTTCCTTTCCCTCTGTGAAAGAAGGAAGAAAAAGAGGTGTTGGATTTTTTTTTTTTCCTCGCCTTTCTTTATCGGGTTTGGCAGCCATAACCACCAGAGCCTGTCTCGCTCAGCTTTTCTCCTCCCTTTCACCTTCTCCATGCGTCCATTCCCTGAATCTGAATTCGGGTGATATCTGCAGAATTCAAATGGCCGTCATTCACAAAGCTCTACAGATTCCCACCCATAGAGTGTTTGTTTTTCGGCTGGTTTAGTACACATTTCCATTTAAAGGGTTAGTTCACCCAAAAATGAAAATTGGCATAATTTACTCAACCTCATGCCGTTCCAAATCTATAAGACTTTAGTTCATCTTTGAAACATAAATGAAGATCAAACAGGAGGCATATTTGATGAGCTCTTTGATGTTTGTCAAAACAATGTTTATATATGAATAAAAGCCTAAATTGATTCTGTTCATCATATAAAGCATGCAAAATAAACAGCTTGATTAATATGGATTATGTTTACTTTTTATGAACTTCTTGAAGCCTCAAGCCTGAAGGCTTGTAAGGCTTACTATAACATAAATTATGTCTCTTACTGAAAAATGTAGTAGAAAACCCATGAAAGATTTACGTTATTTAAACATCGTTTTATACATATTTTGGACTATGGAGGGTGCCATTATTTCGATGACGTGAAATGGTTGTACTCAGTGAGCTACTGGCGCCACATGTTGCTATTTTTAACATAACACAACTCAGAACACACAACTTGTGTGGCTTTTGGTTGTAATTTTCAGTTGAAGGGCAACAAGAGAAGCAGTGTAAGTCTTCACTGCTTTCCTAGCTATACGAAGAGGAGAAAAGAATGGGAAGGTGCATGTGGACGAATAAAACTTACTAAAGACCCGCGATTTTGTTCTCTCCACTTATGGCCCTGATGCCTTTCAGGCTTTTAGTAGAGCACAGCTACTGAAAGAGTTACAAATGGCAGAGACAAAAAACACTAGATGCCATCCTGGCAGGATGTAAACATGCCGATGCTTGTCATGACGACGCAAGTGCTGATTTCACTAGATATCCAAAGGCGTAAAGGGAATAAATCAATGGTACGGTATTTGGTTTAAGCCTGCGCTTATATCAGTATTTTATTTTATTATATAGAGTCGTGTTGTGGTAAAAATAGCAACAGGTAGCGCCAGTAGCTCATCGAGTGCAACCATTTCACGTCATAGAAATAATGGTGCCCCCATAGTCCAAAATATGTATAAAACGATGTGAATTTTTTAAATAACGTATATCTTTTATGGGTTTCCTACTATGTATTTCAGTTCGAGACATAATTTACATTATATTAAGCCATACAAGTTTTAATACCCAGGGTTGAAGTGGAAGAAAAGAAATCTCTCATATTCCATTAAAAATATCTTAAATTGTGTTTTGAAGATGAACCAAAGAACAAAGTCTTTTAGATTTGGAATGGCATTAACAACATTTTTCTCTTGAACACATTTTTAAGATATATTTCACAGAATTGACTTCTTCATTGCCTCCATCCCTTTTCCAGATTGTAATCAGCTCTTAATCTTTCGTCTTGTGAATTGAATCTGGCTCTGATTGCTGACCCATGATAATCTTCTCCAGCAGCCCTTATTCATTTAAGCTCCTACAAGCAGTCCCTATCGGCCAGAAGTGTTTTCTTCATATAATGTGTGAAATATGTGATATTTCTCAAATCCAGAGAGATTTTCTCATATTTGGTTTCCAGACATGAGCGAACAAGTGAACTCTAGGCAAAGGTTGAGGAGACGGCATTTTCCCTCGCCAAGCGTGAGTTTCCTGGCCAAGTGTTTTCCCGGGAAAACTGCACATCCTGCGCGTACAATAAACAATACCTTTCTCACACACTTGCGCACGCAAACGGCCCACTTCTTACACAAGTCTGAGATACACACTTCCTTGTACGCACGCATACTCTGTGAATTATTATTCACATGAGTTAAAGGGCTTGAGAAAGTGATCGTTTTGTCTACGGCTCAATATAGGGGGATAAACACGTGCCTATGCGCCCACCTCACATTTGTCTCTCATTGCTTTCTCACGCACTTTGTTTCAAAGATGATTTGTTCATTTATCATACAGCTGCTGTCACAATCTTCAACTCCCTCAGAATTCCCAGAATTCCCTACCCTTCACCTCATTTTTTATCTTTCATGTTTAATCAGTTCCTCTCATATTTAACACAGATCCATCTTTTAACAGGTATTTAACAGCGCTTTTATGTCACACGCTAAGTATTTGTCTTGTATGTGATGGTTGTGTGTGTGTATTTGTTGTCTTAGGATCTTGTTGTCACAATCCCAACCACATGTGGTTTTGTCTTCGCACTCTTGTTGTTTGTACTGTTATTCAATGGACTGGTTTTTAAGACGAAGGTCCATTCCCACGACGCATTGCACGCATTTTATTACGGGATGGTGTGAGAAGCCACTCCCCCTGCAGGATGGCTAATTCCCAAACAATGCAAGGAACAACTGAAGCCATTTTCATAGCGATATGAGTCGCCTTGTGTACTTCTCATTTCCCTTCACACCAAGTGCTGCCATGTTTTTAATTATGTAATTCATTTATCTACAAGAGGACATCAGCATGAGCAGAGCCAGTTGGTACGGTTGACCGGTTGGGTCTGTAATTAGTGTGGCAGATTGGACAAATAAGGAATTAGATGGCTAATTCCTAAATCAGCTTTTAAGACACTGTATGAATTAAGAGATTAAAAATTAAGCTATCGATATTAAACACAGGTTAGATATTGAATTTCTAAGTAGATCTTTATCACATGCTACCATTTCTTCACAAAAGAGGAAAGAGCTCAGTCATTTGACAAAGCAAATCTGACAACTTGATCAATGGTGCGGAGAGACAAAAGATTGAGCGATTTGAGGGAAAAGAAAAAGATTGATGGGGATAAGATGTATGTAAACAAGACAGATTGAAAAACCCCGGTGTGGAATATTGTCACGAATGGGAGAACCGGTCAGATTTGGTTGCCATGGCAATCACGAAAGGCCAGAGTTAGTGTCCACAAGCGTAGGTCACCAACCAGCATACCTCGAATTCCAGCGAGCCGCTTTGTGATTGGTTAAGAACGCCTGGAGGCGGGGTCACTGGGAGAATGAATGGGGGATCAAACAGGCTTATTGAGTGCTGAGAGATGAACTGAGAGAGTGGACAGAGATGGATGGATTGAAGAAAAGATGAAAGAGTGGGTCTGGTCCGAGTCAGGGTGAGGACAAGCGCAAGAGCGGCCCGTTCTGGTTTATCAAAGGATTCCTCGCTTTTTTCCATTCTTCGCATTCTTTATCTCTTACACCTGCACAGTACAAAACAGGGTTTTTTTTTTTTTTTTTTACAAAAATATAGACAAAATCCTCCTTTCCAAACCGAACCGTCTCCTTTTCCTTTTTCCCTTCTATCGCTCCCTTTCTGTCTCCCACCAGCCTTTGTTGCGTTTCCAGCCGAACCACTCCACTGTAACGCTCCAACTGTGTTTTAGAACAATAAAAGAGCTTGCTATGGGCCCCTCATCTCGCTCTCTCGCTCTCTCTCTCTCTCTCTTTCTGCTTGCGTTAAACTGAATGAGGCCCCTGGCCCCTCAGCAACCTAGGCTGGGTAATCCCGGAGCACAGAGCACCCGATGATCCTGCCGCACTGCATTCCGAACCAGTCACCCGGAACAACGCCGCCTGAATTAAAACGACAGAGGTTTCGGGGGCTAATGACATAGTCGTTTTAGCCAGCGAACGCAGGTGTGCGGGTGAAAGTGAAGGATGGATATTTAAACAGATCCAGGGTCAGAATTTCGTTAATTACCGTTTAGACTGTAGTATCAGGTGGTGAAAGCTACAAAAGATCACAGATCGAATGACGGGGATGTTGGCGGGCCTATTGTTGGAGCGAGTTTGTGTGTGTGTGTGTGTGTGGGTGGGCGTTTAAATACCTCGGACCTTTTCTTTTAAACAGGTGAATGTGAGAAGAATGTGCATTTTTCTAGAGTATTAACCAACTTCCCGGCATCTATGTGTGTGTTAAGGTTTGCGCTGCTGACTCCCAGTATTTCCTCACCCTCCCACCCCCCACCGATCACCCCCCCCCCCTTCTCTGAGCTTCGACATTCCAGCGAGTGATAGAGTGTTGAAATGAGAGAGGGAGAGGGAGGAGAGACCAACTGATAGACCGACTTAGAGAGGCTAAAAAAGAACAACAAAAACAAAACTCTGAACTGAAGATTAGGAGACCTGAGATTAGCACTACAGTCACCCAGTTGGCATCGAGTCGACTCTCTCTACTGAGCGTTCCACAGAGTTTTACAGGAAGATGAGTTCAAGATGAAAAAACTTCAGCTATTCATGTTTTACCGTAAACACGGACGTGACTCACAAGCACCCGTATTCTTCGTTTGCCAGGTTTTTGTTCATAAATCAAGTACAGAGTTCATTCATTCTCATTTTTTTATTTGCTCAAATAAAAGTGATGAGGATGAGACTGGGTATAAACAGTATATTTATTTTGATATTGATATATAAGTGGATAGATATACATAGATATATATATATCTACTACCAGTCAAAAGTTTTTGAACAGTAAGATTTTTAATGTTTTTTCAAGAAGTCCAAAGTACAGCAAAAACAGTAAAATTGTAAATATTTTTACCATTTAAAATAACTGTTTTCTTCTTTAATATATTTTAAAATGAATTAAATTTCAAAGCTGAATTTCTAGCATCATTACTCCAGTCACATGATCCTTTAGAAATCATTCTAATGTTCTAATTTGCTGCTCGAAAAACATTTACTATTATTATTCTTATGTTGAAAACAGCTGAGTAGATTTTTTTTTCAATTACTTGATGAATAGAAAGTTCAGAAGAACAGCATTTATCTGAAATGGAAATCTTTTGTAACATTATAAATTGTCTTTATCATCACTTTTGATCAATTTAAAGCATCCTTGCTAAATAATAGTATTAATTTCTATAATTTCTCAACCCCCTCAAACAGAATGATTTCTGAAGGATCATGTGACTGGAGTAATGATGCTGAAAATTTAGTTTTAACCTAAGGAATAAATTACATTTTAAAATATATTGAAATAGAAAGCAGTTTTTTTTTAAATAGTAAAAATATTTCACAATTTTACAATATTGTTGGGGTGATTTTATTTTATTATTTAGTTTGTTAATACTACCTGTATATTCTATTTTCAATATTATCTTTTATTTTATCAGTTTGTCACTGCTTTGGCAATATAGTAATACTACTACAAATTATAATACTAATACTAACTATAATACCAAAAATTATAATACTTATAAAGCATTGATAGTACTAATAAAGCATAGTCATTTGTGTGATTAAAACTGAGAAAAAAGGGAACATTTTTAATATTTCAGCAGTCTCTTTGTTAAACCTTGCCACCATTATCAAGTCTCATTTGAAGCCTGGAACAAAAAAAAAATCAAAGGACAGAACATAAAGAATAAAGTAAAATGATTTACGTTCATCTATGGATGCTTAAGATGAAGTTCAGCCCAGTATGTAGGATAAATGATGCAAGAATGAGCGAATGGCAATACTGTATGAATAAAGGCATTGATAAAGTAACTGTAGCGCTTGAAAGGACACTGGCGCGGGGAGCACCCGCTGACCCCTGTATTGAGACGGGGTCCATCCCCCACTGCTTTCTCCCACCCTCCCCACTGACTCCCAGCCCCCGGGGGCTGAAGGGGGAGTAGCATAATTGCCCCCCTCTGGGACCACTTTAATTCCAGTCTTTGTGTTTTAATTGCCCCCCCTCCCGACCCCCTTTTGATGAACACATTGGGGCCATACCACAAACAGATTTTAATCAGGGCTTTAACAGGGTGTGTGTGTGTGCTGGTGTGCCAGATGACTGCTCCCAAGCATCTGGTGACAGCAGTTAAAGAATGTGAGACATGTAAATTATTATTGGCGGTGAGGTATATTTGCCTCATTCATCAAACAAAGATGCATCAGTGTGTGACTCCTGTGGACGGCCACCAGAGAATTGAAGTGTGTGACTGGGAGTGCTAAGTTTGGCTTCATGTATAGCTCTATGTGTGTGTGTTTGGATCAGCAGTGAGTGAAAGCAGCAGGCCAATTAAAAGGGCTGTGTGTGTGTAAGACTAGAAGAGGTCTGGAGCCAGATCGTCTGTCCTAAAACCAAGGGGTCCCCCCCATCAACAAACAAGAAAAAGAGAGAGCAGGAGAGACTTTGGAGACTTTGATCATCGAAGAGACGTGTGGATGTTGTCACACACCGACAGAAACACCCACTCTGGGAAATAATGCCACTGCTGTTTCCAGCAGACAGGGAGGAAAGCTGAAATACTCCAGAAGTTAGGAGGATCCCAGTTAGTGTCTGTGACATTTGTTTAAGCCCCTGAGAGGTTTGTGTTCCAATATTTCAGCGTCAGCTGATACTTTACTCCATTAGCTTGAGTATTACACTTTCTAAAGAAAAGTGCTTGTGCAAGATCCACTACTATAAAGCTAGGGAGTTCTGGATGGCTACTAGAGTCTTCTAGATGGTCAAAAGGGCATTTGTTGTCGTTTACTTACTAGCCCCAGTGAAAAGAGTTCATCCTTAAGTCTCGATGATATAGTCGCTAGATATGGCTCCCTGGTTCACTCCTTTATTTGAAGTAATTGCGATGTTTCCCAGTTCGAAATTTTAAGTCTAGATGTTTTACATTTAGAAGCCACACAATTTGAGGTATCAGTCACATCTTCACATAAACAGTGCCGGACAAATTACGCCACAAGTATAGTGCTTTGCAGTCAGCACCAACTGAAGTTTCGCCCTAGCTATTTTTGTAAATGCATGTTTTTGATTTCATTGTGAATGATTCAACTGTGCATGTTTTATTCTTGAATCCAAACATCTCAACTCAATCCTCTTGTAAAACATCAGACTGCTTTCAGACTTCCACTTTAACCCATTTTTTTTCAATCGAATGCAAGCTGCGACAACAACCAAAGAATTTAATTGAAAGAAGGAGCCATTTTTTTTGTACGTCACAATTTGAAAGAAAACGCTGGCTATATGCGTTTCATCATCAACTTTAAGAGCCAGCAAGCTTTCATAGCAAATTTCAGACTATAAAAACTTCGACTTCACAAAAGAAAAACACATTTGAGAATGCGAGAAGTGAACCTGATCACCATCCAAAAAGTTGCACCCTGGGAGCCCAAAAAGTTGATTTTAGACCTGGCTGATACTGAGCTCATAATGAAGAAGTCTGAAGCTGAGCTCAGAAACAAACATATGGAAGCTAAAGTGGCATCCGATGATGGATGGATGGATAAATAAACGAGGGCATTCTTTCTACCTCTGGCGTTCTTCTATCAGTGACCAGCACATAAACAGAGATAGCATACTGCCAGAGGAGCTACAGGAGCAGAACCAAGAATGAAGCAAATGTTGGAGAGAGGGAGGGCGTGGAGAGGCGCAGACAGGCAGACTGTCTCCGTCGCCTCCCTCCGTGTGTCAAATGAAAGGGAGAAGTGTGGCGTAGACAGGGTGTGTATGACTCCGTCAACCAAAGTGCATGTGTTTATCCATAAGGGAGTGTTGACGAAATGCAGATTTATTTCTCTATTTGTGTTTGTGAGTATGAGCGTGTGTTTCTGCAGATAGTCAATAGTCATCAACTGGTGATGCAACCTGACAGATTGCTAATATCTTTGCGTAAATAAGACTCTGCTCTCAGGAGGCGAGCGAGATCAATACGTTGTACACATTCACGCCAACACGTCCATGTTCTGACCTATTCTCTGACTACGGACAGCGTGCGGTTCGATCAGTGAACCGATGTTCTGAATAATCTATATTCATGCATCTGTCTCAGCTCTTCTTCTACAAAGAAATCAGCATACTCATCTGTCTTTCCATTGTTCGCATTTTTTGTCTTTTCTTCCCCGTAGCCGTCCTTTTGTGATTTGCCGTCTGGTCGTCTTTGAGATGGTATTGTAGATCAATGCGAGGGCAATTGAAAATGTGATTGCATCAGGCTTGGCATTCAAGTCAGGCACTCCATGAAAGTTCTCTAAATGAAGAATTCTCGTCTGCGAAGGGACAGAGTTATTCTCGTTTTCGTTTCTTGTTGTCTGCAGATCTCTAATGTTAGATGAGATTGTCTCACAAAATTGAGTTTTGTAGCTTAGCATTTGCCTCCAGAATATTTACCAAATCCCACTTGTTCTTTCAGGTTCATACGGAACAACTATGCGGTTGAGGTACGCCTGAACGACTACCTGGACATCGTTTGCCCTCACTACCCGCTGGGCGAAGTGCCATCGCAGGACGCCGAGCGCTACGTGCTCTACATGGTGGAACGCGAAGACTACGACAACTGCCGCGCACAATCCTACGACCAGATGCGTTGGGAATGCGGCCACCCTTTCGCCCCGCACGCGCCCGAGAAGTTCTCCGAGAAGTTCCAGCGCTTCACGCCATTCACTCTTGGAAAAGAGTTCCGACAGGGCGAGAGCTACTACTACATCTGTGAGTACAGGCCTTACAAAGTCAGCTTGCACTTGGATGAATGTATGAATGTAACATTCATGCTGGGTCGTTTTGAAGAATGGTTAGGGGTGGAAATGCTTTTGAACATCTGAAAACCGGTTATAGATTTATTGCCCCGCAAACCATGCGCTGAATGCTAAGCCTGTGAGTCATATTCGAGCCCTCCTTTAGCACCACAGTAATGAATACATTTCAATTCATGTGTTGGACTGCTAAACTGGCAGCAAAACCGCTACGTGTCTTTCTGGCATCCCCATAGGCGATCCTTGGGGACATTGGGCAGTCGGAAACACAAGGAGCGCAATTCAGCCAGCATGCGGACTGGAATATGGAAGTCTAGAATTAACAATGGTGAAATTCGACAACCCAATTTAGATCCTTCTAGGAAAGCGTACTGCTAAGAAAGCTAATTGTGCAAATGTTCGAAAGGTGGAGCGTTTTGTGGATAAAAATGAATTAGGTCTGTTCTGACCGTTTGGAAAGATCAATGTCAGTTAGTCAAGCACAAAGCACAACTAAACTCAATTTTCACCGTTTCCAGTTGAAATCAATGTATTTTTAGCTCTGGCAAAGTGTAAACTCTTAACATGTAGGCGCCTTAAGAATTAGAGTACAGTTCCACCACTAGTAATAAAAGAGATCAGACACAGGTCACGGGTCCAGATGGCTGCTAAAGAGAAGTGGATTAGCCACTACACGTCTAACACTATTAACCTCCTTTCTAATTAACCTGTCTGCTACTAATTTACTCATTTACCACTTTACGTTATCCTTTTATCTCCCTAAATCCTGATGGTCGTCTTCTTTTTGCCTCACAGCCAGACCACTGCACCGCCACGGAGAGGAGTGTTTGAGACTCCGAGTGGACGTAGTCGCCAATGATGGTGAGTATCGCCACCCTGGTGGTTTGTAGGTAAATTGGCAAATCTTCAAACTCCAAACTCTTTTTTAGTTGATCTGTGTATTCACTGGTGTTTGTTTCCATTCAGGTTCTCAAGAAGCCAGGGTTGGCACAGGAGGCGGAGCCAAAGTGGCCACAGGGGGAGGAGCTCACACGCCGTCTAATAGGTTACCAGCAGGTACGCTCACGCCAATTGGGTTTTAAATCTCAAGCAAGTCATGAAAACAGTTGCAGTATATAATTTTAACAAACATCTTTCCAGAAAATATTAAACAACACAGCTGTTTTCAAAATTGATTATATTAATCATGTGAAGACTGGTATAATGGCTGCTAAAATTTCAGCTTTTACCATCACAGAAATAAATTACATTTTAGAATATATTAAAACAAAAAACATTTACTTTAAAAGTATTTCACAATATTACAGTTTTTACTGTACTTTTGATCAAATAAATGCAGCCTTGGTTGGCATAAGAGCCCTTTTTCAAAAAGATTAAAAAATTGTAATTATTATAAACCTCACATCCAAAATAAAATTTTTTGTCTACATAATAGATGTGTATATATTATGTGTATATAAACACACACACACACACAGTATATATTTTGAAAATATATACATATATTTACATGTATATGTTTATACTCATATAATTGATGTTATATAAATAGTTTTGATATATAAACATAACATTTTTCTTAAATATATACATGCATGTGTTTGTATTAATATATACATAATAAATATACACAGTATACACACATATATTATGTAAACAAAAACTTTTATTTTGGATGTGATGTCTGCTTGACAGCATTATCATTATAAATGTCTTTACTGTCATTTGTGCTCAGTTTGATATGCACTAAATAAAATAATATAAAATATTTATTTAAAAAATAAAAATCTTTATATAATATTTATTATATATAAATAATAAATATATAATAAATGTGTATATATTTTTTTTATTAAAAACGAAACGCTGCCAGTATGCATGATGAATACATACACTACATATACAACTAAAAACCTAAATATTTATTACTTCCCTGTTACAGATGACCCAGTTGTGTCTCTTCCTGAAGTACAGAAAAGCATGCGGACAAACTCCGCCATTTCAATAGCATCCTGGACTGTTCTCACAACCTTACTCCCCATTTTATTATTGCTGGTCTTACAGTGAGACGGACATTGGACTAATTTACACTTACAAAAGACTGTAATGACGGCGGCCTGTGTTGATGGAAGCACACAGGGGTAGCTCTTTACGTCCCAGTGCTGGCCATTGGGAACGCGTACAGGAAGTGGAGCTCTCTCACACCGCTGGTGCCGGTGGAGAAGCGTAACTGGAATGAAGAGGGCTTTGAACTTTCGGACACTTCTAAAGAAACAAAACGAGACGTCAGTATTTTTCTGGAAATATTGTTCATGCGAAGGGATTTTTTTTTCCCTTTTCCATTGTTTTTTCTCATATAAATGCCGGACTACACAAAACCTGGATAAAAACATACTGAAACTGTAATGCAGAGTTTGAATTAGCACATACTTCGGATATGGACAATTTGAGTTTCATAATGAGGGGACGCAAGCCAAGATTGAGCCAAAGAGACAGAGCTTCTCCCGGAGGAGCAGAACGATCAAACCTTTCATTGTTTTCTCATGTTTTGTTGATCCAGAGAAATAATGAGTTTCATATTAATTTATGTAGCATCAGCTTAGTGGGTTTCATTCTCACTATTTTCTCGTGATTTTACAAGACTGTGTGCTGTACCTGGATGTAAACCTGGAAATACAGCACAGAACACACACAAACTCCTTTTCCATTGAAATGGTGCTGGTTTCTTTGATAGGACATCCTCATAGAGGCTGTCAGATTGGGTGCCAGCACCCTGTCAGAGGAAAACGGGGGCATCCGATACTGTTTACCAAACCCACTGGCACACTTCCATTCACAAATGCTGTGTTGTTTTTGTACATTCATTGTTTAAAGAGTTAGTAAATTATTAGGTGTGCTGCAGAGCAAATTACTGTATATAGTGAGCAAATGTTTACTGTGTGATAGAGAGCGACAGAGAGAGAAAGGAAATGAGACGTGAGAGAGGAAAGAATCGATGGATTCATGTGTATGTAGATGTGTCGATGAAAGACAGGAAGAAAAGCTGGCGAAAAAGGAAATGTTTTATTTGCCCAGAAACACACACTGCCTCACTCTAAAAAATGCTGGGTTAAAAACAACCCGACTTGGGTTATTTGGCAACCCAGCACTGGGTAAATATTGGACAGAACACATGCGGGGTGATTTTGATCCAGCTGGTTGGGTTGAATGTTTATACCAAACATGCTGAGTTATTTTAAGTCAACTATTGTTTAAAAATTATTATTTTGCTGGTTTAAAATGGACTGAACTTAAAACACACAAAATTACTAGAGTCAACAGCAATAATCAAAAGATGAACATTATTTATTATTTTTAAGCAAGAGCATATAGGCAAAATACAAGACAAATTGAATTTATTTGGGTGAATACAGCAAAGTTTACAAACTTACACACATTTAAACTTGTTTAACAAGCTTTTTAGACATAAAAAATGTAACATTTAAAAGTAGAATTTTAATTTTAGTGTATTCAGCCATTCACTTTAATCACTTTTAACTGAAATAGCGCTAATTCTCATGCCAGTGTGTCGACGAAATCTGAGCCGGTGAAGGGCTGTTGTTCGCCGGGTTAACTGCGAACTTCAGACTGCGGCCTCGCGTTCAATCGTAGCTGAAAGATGCCATCACTCCAAAAACTGCCCATAAATAAACAGTACTGACATTAGAGAACATATTTTAAGATTAATCTCAATACAATAACTAATAAAATCCATTTATTTTATGCAAGGCACAAGGCATTTTCATTCTGTGAAACAACCACAGCTGACTGACATCTCGTACTTATGTTGTGTTGCGTAAAATAATACAATTTACAGCGCAGTAAAGACTTTCTAAATGACAGAGACGGGCTCAACCCAGCAGTTGGGTAGAAAAAAATAACCCAGCGTTAAAAATGACCCAGCAACTGCAGAAAAACTACCCAGCACCTGGGTAAAAATATTAAAAATAACCCAATAAAATGACCCAACAGGCTGAACCCAGAATTTGGGTTAAAAAATAACCCAGCTTTTTTAGAGTGTGTGTGTGTGTGTGTGTTAGCAGAGGCAATGTGATGGCCTGTCCCAGGACAGTAGGACAGATCAGCACCCTCAGCATTTAAACTGCCAAGCACAATCAATGAGAAGCACACACACACACACACACACACACACACACACACACACTTGCACATCACAAATAGACAACTGGAAGCCAACAGAAGGGTTTTAACACCTAAGTGAAGTAATTTAACTGATTTGTATCAGTAACTGGACTATACTAAATAATGCAAAATATTAATGGCCAAATTATATGGGTTATGGAGGTATATAGGTTTGCCCATGTCCAATATAAAATTAAAAAAGACAAAATAATGATACAAAATGAGACCTTTAAAATCATTAACTGCATAATATATATATATATATATATATATATATATATATATATATATATATATATAGCCACAGTTATTGACTGATGAATCTCAAAATGGCTGATTATCAGCTGATTAATTGACCTGCCTGATATATCAGTCTATTACTACAATAGAAGTCTGCTATTTGTGTTTTAATCTACATATACTATATACTACCAGGAACCGTTTGTGTGGGAAAACTGGAGCAGGTTTACAGTTTGAGAAGGACACACATTTCTAACACTAATCCGCTAAAGCACTATGAACAAAACACCACTGACTCTGACATGATGTAGCCGTTTAAGCTCAATTCCGGGCAGTTGTTCGTACGACTGACGTTAGATCACTCCCATTCATTTTTTGGTTTCTATTTTCTTCGCTTTTCATTCTCATATTCTTATTTTGTACATGTATTGTGTAAAATGTATATTATGTATATAAAGAGGATTATATAAAAAAAGAGATCTTTGATAAAAAAAAAACAAAAAACAAAACAGTAAATGTGAAGATTCTTATGTGAAAATAAATGATATTTTTGGAAAATGCGATTGTCGCCGATCTTGTGTTTTTTGCATTTCGCATTTCCTGTGACATTCACACAATGTTGTATTGCTATTCCTTCCTTTTGCTAACTATGTTGTATATTTTAATCACTCAGCATCATGGACTAGAACTATATGAGCTCATTTAGGACAATGATAATTCCCAGGCCGAGCGAAAGCACATATTGTCCTGTTCGTGTGTCAATAGGATGGAGTATTTTGTCTCTCAGGGTTTATGTTTCACCGGTGACAGGAAAAAAATCACAATGGTCGGAGGTCAGAGGCATCAGTTTGACCATGTGTGTGTGTTTCAGGAGGATAACGCACAGGTGTGACTCTTCCCTTTGTATTCTGGCTAAAGTTGGGCCTTTGCCAGACGGATCAGTAAACACACGCACACCTCCTCTCTTATTGTCTTCCTTTTTAGAAGGCCTCATTTCTGTCTTCAAAAAAAAGTTGTGTTGACTGTATTCAAGCTCAAACCAGTATTATTTTAGTATCACTGAGAAACTATATATATATATATATATGAACATATGAATCAGAATTTTTGTATTTTCCATTTCAATTTAAGTTGAGGTTTTAGTAATTATTATTATTATTATTATTATTAATTAATTTATTTATTTGCCATTTTTAGTACTTTCTATATATTGTTTATACTTTTTATTGGTTTTAGTTATTTTAGCACATCAAGTTCAATTAAACAAAATGTATGTGTGCATATATATATATATATATATATATGCACACATACATTTTGTTTAATTGAACTTTTCGTTTAAGTGTTAGTAATTATTTATTTTTATTTATTTAATTTATTTATTATTTATTTTTAGTAGCTTTTCTAGTTATATGTATAGTTTTTAAACATTTTGTTGGTTTAAGTTATTTTAGCACATCAAGTTAAGTTAAAAAAAACATTAAAAATTAGAAATGTTATATAAATAATCAGATTTTTTTTTTTCATTTCAATTTCAGTTAAAGTTTTAGTAATTATTTATTTTATTTATTATTATTATTTCATTTTTAGTAGTTTTTCTAGGTATATCTATAGTTATATTTTTTTTAGCACATCAAGTTAAATTAAACAAAAATTTTAAAAAGTAAGTTTTTAGATATGTATATATGTGTGAGTGTGAGTGTGTGTGTGTGTAAACTAAATTTTTATATTTTCCATTTAAGTTTTAGTTAAAGTTTTAGTAGTTATTTATTTTAATTTATTCTATTTTTTATTTTTACTATTTTTATTATTTTCCTATTTTTACTTTTCGTTATTTTAGCACGTTAAGTTAAATGAGAAATGTTGCTTTGACAACTAGCTGGGAAAAAAAATGTTTTTTGGTTAACAAACTATAACTCTGTCTCTCACAATTTAAATATTTCTTAAATTTAAACATTTGTTGATTAATAACTACAAACCAACATTTTGCCAGCTGTAGCTACTAAATGACAGATAAATTTAGGTAGTTTTGCCACGTTACCCACTTTACATTATATACATTTCATCTGAAATTTGTATATAATGTATATTTTTATAGCTAGAAAATAACAAAATCACAATAAAATATGACTTTGAGTTGCAAAATTTGCAAATGTCACAGAAAATGAATAGGAAAAAAAGACCTATTGTTTATCTCAATATTTTCTGAAGGTTAAGCACCTCTTTTTACTCACTGATAGTCAAAAAAAGGAAAAACAAAACTTTTTTCAGGTGCATTTCACACCCTCCTTATGTACAGTACATTCCAGCATGACCTTTTCGTTCACACCTTCTTTCGTTTTATTTACCTATCATTGTCTCCATCTCTTTCTGTATGGCAGCATCTCATTTCCTCTTTCTCTTCGTTTCTTTCAGCCTCCGTTCTTCGTTTACCTCCCCTAAAGCTCTCTCTTTTTCTCTCTCTCTCTCTCTCTCTCTCTCTCTCTCTGTCCGTCTCTCTGTGTCTGTCTCTGTCTCCTACACACTATTGTTCCTCCCTTCCTCCTGCTCATCTCCAGAGGCCTTTCTTTTCTTTTCTTTTTTACTTCTTTTTTATGGCTGTGACCGTAAAAGCAGCTGTCACACTGCAGACTGGTTTCGCAGCTCACACCCTGACCGTGTGTTTTCAGAGCTTTGACCCTCCGACTGTAAATCAGCCCCTCTCTTAACCGTTTGACCTCCTCTAAAGAGTTTAGGGAGTTTAAAGAGAATAAGTGGCACTTCACTAGAGGACTTTTGCTTTAAATAGTCATTATTGCTAAAGAGAAACCACAGAGTCAGTCGAACGAGCGACAAAAGGACAACAACAGGAGCCGTATGAAAAATTATGTCTAGAGACAAAAGAGCTCAGTAGGATGTGGAAAAAGGACATCTGTTTAGGTAGAGATAGCAAAAAAAAAAGTTTTAAAAAATTCCAAAAATTTTTTGAATAATATAATTTATGTAAATTTATGTCAGTATACTTTATAACTAATTTCTAATTTTCATTTCTGTCTTGCCGTACAGACTGCCATTTAAATGCAAATTTCACTTTACAAACTGAACGGATGAGTCAACATAGTTTTCTCTGTTAATGGGCGGCATGTAATTCCACAAATATTTTTCATTTTAAAAAAGAAATGCACTGAATTGAATGAACTTTAACTGCAGTGTCAAAAACATGAGGGCCAAGATTTCTCCCTCCTTCCTGCATATTATTCATCTCACATCTGGAAAAAATGTTGGCCCTCTCTTATCAGACATTTAATGTCTCCTGAAGTTTGAGAATGTTACTTAGGTATTTTTCTATTTGCAAGATAAGTTGGTCCTGCACATCTGTTTCTATGTTTTATGATAAATATGTTAAGCTTTTGTCCTTGAGCTACAAATACACACACACACACACACAACCTTGATCAAGAAATATGCTTACTATGTTTTATCCTTGTGCAAGTTGGGGCGAATACTGTGGCTTTGTATCCCATTTCTGTTATTCATCTGATAAAATGTTCTGTAAAAGACAAAACGCATTCATTAGATGATAACACACTTCATTCATTATTATTTAAATGCCTATACAATCACAACAGGAAGCTTGATGAAAGCCACAAACCATATCAGGAAGTATATGTTGAAATCAATACAGGCTGCTGATGTAGGTGTTTTGTCTAATATCACATTTGCTTATTCTCATACTCAGTCATCGGCGGAGGAAGCAGGTTGGAGAACAGCAGCTACTTGTCTGGACGCAGCATGAGCATCATGGGGAGAAAAATATGACACAAGTCTTCCTCAGACGGCATATGTCTCATACTGTTATCCAACATTAACGGGGGTGGGAGAAACTCTGTACAGAAATGAATGATGACATCAATGTGGAGGCAGAGAGGATCAGCTCTTTATGCAGGTATGTATTTTTAAGAACTATATGTGTGTCATTCAGGGATTCAGGGTTGTCTGGTTTTCACAACAAAACCCACCCAATTGCAAATTAGCCCAAAGAGCAAGTTTTGTGGGGTTCCTCTGGTAAAATTAGCATTCCAGGGGCTAAATATTATGTTATTGGGGTCGCTTCAACATGAAAAACAACCCGTGGCAACAGTGATAATGTAGCTCAATTCCGCTGGAAAACCGCAGACTTTGCAACACTGCAGTCATTTTGATCTGACTTATTAAATCATGAAATCAAAACTGAAGTTTTTTAGTATAACTATGTTAGAATTAAAGTTATCTTTGAGCCAGTGTGCTCCAAAACAATGACAAAATTTGCATTCAAAACGTAGTCTCTAACTTCCACCAGTATGTATATCAATAATTTTGATGACATCACCCTGCATTTTAGCTTCTCTTCAAACTTTCTGTCCAATCAAATGCTCTCTACAATACAAAGCGTCCGGCCCCCTACACTATAAATAGACGCTGAAGCTGCGGCTGAAATCGGTCACTTGTTCACAGAATGACTATTTTCTGTATGGTGAATGGTACATAGCTTACTATATAGGGGATGGGGAATGATTCAGACAGTGTAAATATGCTTTCCACTAGGGTAAATTAAGTCTTGCGTTGCGTTGTGCCACTGCGTTGTGTCAAAGCACTGCAGCGTGCACTGCAGTCTGCACCATTTGTAAATTTTATGGGTCTGGCCTCTGGTCTCATCTGCATCCACATATTTTTAGCTGTATAAAACAGCTTGTTCTGCTGCTTAATATTGCTAATTGGTGTGTATTATTAGGGGTTCAAGCGCATAGCGCTGATCCCCAGTTGTAATTGTTAAAATGGTCACGGATCAGCGATTTCCACGTAAAACTGATTGTGCAGTCCAAACCGTAAGTTGTAGAAACTTGAAACTTGGAGGGATGGTAGTACTCACACCACCTACAACGTGACCAGGGCTAGCCCCAATCGGCCTCACAGGGGCACTACAGTGAACAAAAGTACGAAATTGTCAGGGAAGTGTCTTATGTCATTGGAATCCTTTGCTCACACTGGATAAAATGCACACCAGATTCGATCATGATACTGGCAAAATTTTTAGGTATTTCGCCATTTTTGAATAATCTACTTTTGCGAACTAGTCCTAGGTTTTTCGCCCGATCTAAACCAAACCAGTGCAGAAAGATTGTCTGGAGAGTGAATATCAAAAATTATCGATAAAAAGTTTAACTTTTGACCCACCGTTGCAAAGGGACGCCAAAACGTTCAAAAAGAGCAGGGCCAGTTTTAGTAAAATGCGTATAACTCCTGAACGAAATGAGATATCTCCGTCAAACTCAAAACACTTATGTAGGACCTCAATTTGAAAAAAAGGGTTTGGCCACTTGGTGGCTCTATAAGAGGGGAAAAAAACATAAAAGTGTCTATAACTGCACAACCATTTGTCCTATCAACATGAAAATCGATCTTGAAACGATCTTGAAATTTCAACATGAAAATCGATCTTGAAACGATCTTGAAATTTATAAAAAAAAAAAAAAAAAAAAAAAAACGACCACTGGGGGGCATTTTTCAAGGGTATAAACGATTGTGCAGTATGTTGCATTTTTTTTGGCGCATAGCAGGTGCGTCATAAACGTTAAAAAACATCATATTTCTATGGTAAATTACCTGGATTTGGTGGGTACAGCCTTGCTAAATAATATGGAATGTCTTTCTCCTTACAAGATTAAATGCCTTAAGAGCTTGAACCCCGGTAATCGCTGCTTGCAGCTATATTTTTAATGTATTATTTTAATTATGACCACATTGGTTTGTAGTGCAGTTTTACCATTTACTGCATGATGTTATTCTTCTTGTTATTTCCCTATAGCGACTAACAAACCAGAAGTCTCACCCATAAGCTTATTTCCACATTAAAGGGTGGATTGGTCATTAAAAAGGGGGTGGGGCTATATATATATATATATTTTTTTTTTTTTTTTTTTTCTTGCTATTTCTAAGTAGTTGCCTACCTTTACCACAATTGTTGCACAGATTGGCGGCTGAATAATCAATTCAAATCAGCTTTAAAAGTTCATCAATAAATTGTGCAACAATTCTGTTATTTTAGTTTCTTAGTGTACAATGCAAAGTAAAGCACAGGCTTACACCAAATGTCATCTGACCTCGATTTCACAATCTTTAGATGAAGTTGAGATACCTGGAGAAATTGGGAAATCTGATTTTTGTCCTCATTTGGTCTTAAAAGCAGACAGCTCAGTGAACCTTGAATAAACATGGTACAATTCCAGAAAGATATGATTTCCAAAACAAAACAAAAAAAAAATAAAGTTAAGATGGCCTCATGAGTAATCTGTCCTTGTGTGCACTGAGTAAAACCTGGATTTCTTGGGTTTTTGTTTAAATTCATTGGGGATTGAGAACAAGCAAATATACTGACATATTACAAAAAAAAAAAAAAAACATTTCATTCTTTTTACTGTTGAATGGGTTATCCTATTTCAAAGACACAAAGCCAAACCCAGAGACATACTATAACCAGTCCAACAATATCAGAAAAGTGAATACAAAAACCCCATAATTATTATCAAGCAGTTTAAACAACAAAGACTGTCATGCAGCTTCTCAGGATGGGGTCTGGTGCCGCCGCATCTAGATTTTAGCTATGCTTGATGGATTGAACATAAATTCTTGTTCAGACAATGAAAACGTGATTGAATTTCAAGCTATGCTTGCCATAAATTTCAGAAGAAACCAACCACGATACTACTTTTGAAAGCACAGACCAAACTGCTGAGTTTGATAGCCTACAGCCAACTTTTTTACAGAGCAGCCGATTTCAGACATCTGTTCAAACATTCATTTTGTAATTTTGCAACAAAAAAATTATAATTATAAAGACTTCGATTAATAGGTGAAAATAAGTCTCACAGAGTCACTCAAACCAAAACCATAAACACTACCAGGATTTTGATCAGGCATTTTAATAAGCTATTGAGTCAAGCATGTAACACAGACTCTTGCGGAAAACACCAACTGAATGTATCCATTTTCTAGGACCTACTATCTTCTACATACGCTTAGATGGTCCCTACTGGTTTCTGTCCTAATAAAAGCATAATTGGATTGACGTACAGAGAAAGAAAGCTGGAATTGTTCCACGGTCTCAGATTCTTTGACAAACACACCTTGCTAGCACATGTTACTTAAACAGTGAGCTAATTAGCTTAAACAATACGGTTTACATTCACTGAAGTACATACCTTCAGAGGAGGTAAAGTTTTCAGGCATTACTATACACTTCCACTCATTTTCCATCTTTTTTCCATTTATATTTATTTTAACAAGGCTCTAGAGAAAGTTTGGCAGCTGGCACTCCAGATAGGATTTCTCTTTGTTCATATGTTGGCAGCACACTACTTAGACATTTTTAGACAGTTTAGGCCATTCAGACATTTGGTGTGCTTGGAATTTTTACTGAATGCCATTTCAAGTCGATATGGAAGCAAAATTGATGTTATTTACATTATCAATACACATTCCTGGTTCTGTTGTGTATGATTCATCAGTGCATGTTATTCCAAAAGAGAAATAATGTTTGTCTTTGTAATCTTTGTAATCAAAATGTAATAACTCACAAATTTCCTTTTTGCCTGACATAACTTTGGCTGTATGTGTTATCTGAAAATGTTAACTGTTAGCCAAATAGCTATTTAGCTATTGTTTTATTTTTCATAGTCATCTCCTCAAAATTTGACAAGAAGACTTTTATTATTTTGTATTTATTAATGATTTTTTTCAATTGTTATGTTAAATTAAACACCATTTTATGATCAAATATAATAACATTCATACATTTCTCTTCTTAAATGTCCAGATCCATTTTTGGGTCACTGTTGGTTTAAGTTAGAACCACGTATTCAATCTAAATGAGGCACATACAGTTCTTTCTCCCAACAATAACAGACTAGAAGAAGTATCGCGTTGCATAACAGACAAATGTGAAGTATGGGGCATAAAGGTCTCTTGACGTACAACAGCAGCATGACCTGTCTTATATTTCGCAAAATGTGCCGTCTCTAACCCCTAAAGGCAGTTGAAACAGGTCAGCTGAGATAAATGTGCTTGTTTTTAAGCCAAGTTGCACAAAATGTTGCTTTCAGTGATAATAATCAGTCTTTGAAAACCAACAGTGAAAAAAACTATCATTATTTCTGTTTATTAGCATCTAATGACTGTTGAACTTTATACATTTTCTTAATTTAAAGAAAAAGTTCACAAAAAAAATGAAGATTTACTCACCCTCGTGTTGTTCTAAATCCGCATTTTCATTTCTCAAAGGAACAAAAAGAGGATGTTTAATGCATGTTTGTTTTTCACTTGTTTGCTTTAAGCATACCCAGGCTGACAATGCCTACATTTCAGAGAGATTTATTGATCAGGACCAGAAAATTACCACGGTGCAGAAAGCAAAGCCTGCTATTTTCTTCTCAATAATGGGTCATTGAATCAGATCATTGAATTTTTCTTAATTCAAGCACAGAAATTCCTCTGCGATACAAATCATTTGCTTAGTTTCTCAGCTGTTTAAACTGCATCTCAAAGCACAAACGTGGTGTTAATCATTCTGTGGTTGCAGGAGAAAATGCTGATGCTGTTCTCTCATATGCTACTATGGGTTTGTGAAAAACAGGCCTTAACTAACAACAGCTTGTAGGAGGCTGCAGGGGGTGACATCAGAGATTTGAACAGGAGCCAATCAGCAGTCAGGCGGAGCCTCGTCCTACAAGAAAACTGCAAACTTATGAAAAATCACCTTTTTCTTGTTCTGCAAACAGGTATAGGCCTGTTCACAGGGGCTATGGGGCTTTAAAAATGACGGTTACAAGGGCCTATGTTAAGGCTGAAGAGAACGAATGAGCTTTGCTTGCCAAAAACACCAGATTAATTCAGCACTATATACAGCGCCCGTGTGCACTTAGTGGCTTTGGGATTAGTGTTTCAAGAGCCAACACATGGACGTGGATCACATTTCAGAATTTATGTGTACAGAAGTTCATTTTTTGAGATCAGAATCTAAGGCAGAGAAGAGCAGAGCAAAATTAAACACAACTGAGAATAAATCACACTGTATTTTGTATAAAACATTAATTTTCATCATGCGGAATGTCTGAGGAAACAAAGAAATAAGTGAACAATAAAAATAGGCTTTTTCAACACACAATGGATTTTCCTTTTGAAAGCCAGTTTCCACCACTGAATAAAGAATAAAAAAAGGAATTGTGACTTTTTTTTCTCACGACTGAGAGTTTTCTCAGAATTGTGCGACAAAAACTTAAAATTCTGACTTTTTTCTCAGAGGGTTTGCACTTGCGTCACATTTTGGTCCGTTACCCGGATGCACGGCTATACTGGAGATATTTGGATGTAAACAACAGCATGGATGGCATGGTAAATGTACTGCTAAATACATTTATGCTGTCTAAACCATGGAAAAAACAAGTGGAAGTTGCTAAAGCAGGACTTAGTAAGGAGAAGGACTTAGTAAGCAGAAAAGGACGCAATATTTTGACAAACTAAAGTTACTAGGTGGTAAAGATACATACGAGCAGTATTAATTCAGATATTAGCCTAATATTTCACCTACCTGACTGGAAATTATAATAACAAACACATGTTGTCAAGACTCTTGCCCTGGAAATTCCGGTACAGTTTGGCCAACCACAAACGCCTTTTGTTCCTCATACAGTTTTTTGCACTGGTCTTGATTTGTTATAACTTTTGGCAGTCTATAGTACTCCAAATTGTTTTCCCGGTCCGCCAAGTAGTACAGCCCAAAACATGACAATACTTAACCATTTTTAGCAGCAATAATCAGCTGAATATTCAAGTTTTGTTCATTCAGTGGCATTGTTTACATTCAGTGCCGCCAATATGGCTAACTGAAGCCACATCATGAAAACACTCTATTCTGACTTTTTTTTCCCCCACAATTTCCCGCGAGTTTATATCTCTTTTTTCTCAGAGATATCAACTCACAATTGCAAGTCATAAAGTCCAGTTTTGAGGGGGAAAAAAAGACATATGTTCTCAGAATTCCAAGTTATAAACTCACAATCCTGACTTTATAACTTAATTGCGAGTTTATATCACTTAATTATGACATATTTCTCGGAATTGCGAGTTATATCTCACAATTATAGGAAAAAAAGTCAGAATTGCACGTTTGTATCACGCAATTCTGAGAAAAAGGTCGCAAAAGCGAAAAAAAACAATTATTATTTAGTGGTGGAAACAGGTAACGTAAAGGTACGTGCCACATTTGTAATTTAGAAGTGGGGGTAGCAGCGCTTTTACCCGAGGTTATAAAAGTAGCTCTTTTACAGTGTTAACCACGCATTGTAGTGCCGAATTTGTGCAGCGTGAAACGATGCAGTAACTGTTAAAACCAGAAGCTTAGCATCGGACAGCCCATTGCTTACCTCATATACATGCTTTGGCCAGTCATGGACCGCGTACCGAGGAGAAACGTCAAATGTTAACGGAAAACATATGTATCAAGAGAAATGTTTTATTCTTACCTGTGTAGTCCTAAAGGTAAACTCATACATTCAGCAAACTGCGTCGTTATTTGTAAACACGTCACATGCTGCGTTCATCCATCACTGATACTGACACCGCAAATAAGAAGTTTAAAGTGTACGTGAATGTACAGTGTGAATCTTCATCTTATGAATACATTGAATTCATATTTAACCCGGGTAAGTTATGAGTAGTTTGAAACGGGAAGTTAAAAAAAAAAAAAAAACTGCATTGCATTTACCTGGTGCTTAAAATTACCCAGGGTTATTTAGGCCATTTATTTTTGTAAAGACCTGTTCAAATGAAATGGTTTAACATACAGTGCTTTAAAGTACTTGTATTCCAATTACAAAAAAAGAACCTTAATTTAAGGTAAAAAGGACAACAGTTTGTGGCCTTAACATAGTCCCAGTATTTCATATTTTAAATCCAAATTCCATTCCACATAGTTTGATTTACTGAAACGCTGCCCTTGTGCAAGAGCAAATCTACGCAGCGGGTTTGTTTCTAAGTCTGACTCAGAATTCTGACTCTGCTAAAAACAACTGGTTCAAAAAAAAGCCGTATTCATTCCCTGGCCAATGCAAATACACACACTCTGGAGGTTGTACAGAAATAGCACTACTCTCCAATATGTGCATGTGCCTGTAATGTTTAAAATAAGACTGTCATACCTCTGATCATTCACAGGTGTGCAGGTGTTTACATTTCAAACTATTATTTACATCATGTTGAAAATAGACTTGAACAAAGTTCGACAACGCTGAGCTGCAGTTTTGAGTGAATATTGTAGTACAGACATCAATGTAGAGGAAAATATCGGGCACAAAGTAAACAGAAACAATGAGACTCTGTACGCATTTGTATATGAATAAAAAACAACAACAGTAGCTGCATGTGAGAAACAGTAAGACGTAATTCTCACATCTTCAGTCCCTTCTTCTTTAAATCCTCTTTGGCTTCTTTTATTTGTGCTTGCAACTCTTTGGCCGCATCCTCACAGTCATTAAATGTGGCCACACGGTAGCCGACAGTTGCCAGTGAATAACACCCAAACGCCACCAGCAGATATACAGGCATTGGCCATGCCAGCTCTCTATACTGGGGAGGTAACTGCAAATCAAGGAGGTCAAAGGTAACGAGTCCCCATGCCATGCCAATCAGCGACACACCAAGAAGCCACTCCAGAAGTTTGGTCATTCTGCTGAAGATTGTGGGACGGTGGAGGGCAAAATTATAATTGAAGAATTCACCTGTAAGAATAAATATGTTTCTGTTTCACATATTATGCTTCATTGTAGGTGACACACACTGTAAAAATTAATTCAATTTTAAGTGGCCATTTAAGTTTGGCCATGCTCAAAACACTCTGTGAAATAAAAACATGCATATTTATATATTTATTCTATATAATCAAGAAACCATTTAACGAAATACATTCGATTAAAAGTGACAATCACAATTTACACTGCTAGTGTTTGAGACAGGCGACAACGGATGATAAATCAATTATAATTTTTTTTTAAAAAATAATCGTAAATACACCACTGTTTAAAATTCGCATTGATCCTCACTCGTATTGACCAGCTAGCACGAATGCTAACGATTACAGTGTGTTTACAATGAAATCTGACAAAGAATGCTAAACGGAGGCAATACTTTAACTTACTAACAATGATCAGATCGTAAACCTTAAAAACGCACACTGAAAATGCACTGACAATATAAAAATAAACTATCTTACCCGCTGCTCAAAGCCAGCTCACCACTTTCGGAATAATAACGCAGGTTGATGACGTGGTAAGCCGAAAAGCATTATGGAACATGCAGTGTACGTCAGAGACCTGCAGTGCAAATACTACAAGACAAAATTCAGCTAACCTATTTTGAAGCCTGTTTTTTTTTTTTTTTTTTTTTTGTCTTTCTTTCTTTCTTTTTTTTGTTTTTTTTTTTTTTAAACTGTCTGTTTGTCTCTATAATATTAAATGAAAAGAAAAAAAGAGTAAAAGATGTATTTTTTATAATAAATAATTTGCAAAAATAATTTTGGAGGTTTGGAGCTTTATTTATTCATTCATTAATTTATTTATTAACTCATTTTCCTTTAAAATATCTTTAAATATAGCCCATCAATCAATTAAACACATAGTTTTACGTCTATTAAACCACGTTTCCCTGAAGTGGGATTCAGTCATTTATCTGTACTGCTGGCAGGAAATGAAACGCCTGGGCGGTATCAGTCTGAAGCTGTTTTTGTCTCTCTGTGTCTCTCGCTGTTGGCAGCTTGGCGCAGTTCAGTGTCTTGTGGATGCCGCGGGTGACATCCGCCCATTCAGTGCACAGAACAGAAGCGAGTCCGTGACCCATCACACCTCTTCACCAGCCAAAAAGGTATAAACATCATTCACAGACAGCACTGAGACTCCTAAAAAACATCGCCCTCACAGCAAACGCGGGGTTATTCTTAGTTATGTTTACACTTGTCAGCGAGTGTTTCTTTCAATACTGCAAGTGGTTGTAAAGAAGAAATGTAGCAAAATATGGCATTTGTGAGAGGGTTTGGCAGCTTTCAGTCAACTGTTATGTTCAGCACTGTCATCATTACAGTAAGACTATTATTACTAAATATTTAAGGGCATAAATAACCTTACAAATCAAAATCATTTGGAAGAAAATCGTGCCCAGAAATATGCCTACTCAACTTTGTCTATCTATCTATCTATCTATCTATCTATCTATCTATCTATCTATCTATCTATCTGTCTATCTATCTATCTATCTATCTATCTATCGTTCTATTGTTCTATCAGTTTATCTGTCTATCTATCTGTCTATCTATCTATCTATCTATCTATCGTTCTGTTTATCTGTCTATCTATCATTCTGTTGTTCTATCTATCTATCTATCTATCTATCGTTCCGTCTATTGTTCTGTCTATCATTCTATTGTTCTATCATCGATCTATCTATCTATCTATCTATCTATCTATCTATCTATCTATCTATCTATTGTTCTAGCCTTCTATCATTCTATCTATATCTATCTATCTATCTATCTATCTGTCTATCTATCTATCATTCTGTTGTTCTATCTATCTATCTATCTATCTATCATCTATCTGTCTATCTATCGTTCTGTTGTTCTATCTATCTGTCTGTCTATCTATCTATCTATCTATCTATCTATCTATCTATCTATATCATCGTTCTATCTATTGTTATATTGTTCTCTTTCGTTCTATCATTCTTTTGCTCTGTCGTTCTATCTATCTATCTATCTATCTATCGTTCTGTCTGCCGTTCTGTTGTTCTATCATCTATCTATCTATCTATCTATCTATCTATCTATCTATCTATCTATCTATCGTTCTGTCTATCGTTCTAATGTTCTATCATATATCTATCTATCTATCTATCGTTCTGTTGTTCTATCTATCTATCTATCTATCTATATCATCGTTCTATCTATTGTTATTGTTCTCTTTCGTTCTGTCATTCTTTTGCTCTGTCGTTCTATCTATCTATCTGATGTTCTATTGTTCTGTCATTCTATCGTTATATCTATCGATCGTTCTATCAATCATTCTATCGTTCTGTCTATCGTTCTATCCATCATTCTGCCTCTCTATCGTTCAATCAATGTTTCATTCTATGTATTGTTCTATCTACTGTTCTGTCTATCATTCTATCCATCGATCATTCTATCACTCTATCGTTCTATATGTATCAATCTATCTATCATTCTGTCTATCGTTATATTGATCTTTCTTTTGCTATAGCATTCTATTGTTCTGTCCTTCATCTATCTATCATCTATCTATCTATCTATCATCTATCTGTCATTCTATTGTTCTATCATTCTATCTATTGTTATATTGATCTATCTTTCGCTCTAGCGTTCTATCGTTCAGTTTTTCTGTCTATCATCTATCTGTCTATCTGTCTATCTATCTATTGTTCTATCGTTCTATCTTTCGATCGTTCTATCAATCATTCTATCATTCTATCTACTGTTCTATCATTCTATCCATCGATCATTCTATCTTTCTGTGTATCAATCTGTCTTTCTATCTATCATTCTGTCTATCTATCCGTCTATCTATCTATCTATCTATCTATCGTTCTATCGTTCTATCATCTGTTTATTTGTTTATATATACCGATGCAGTCTATCTTTCACTCTATCTATCTATCTATCTATCTATCTATCTATCTATCTATCGGAACAGTAATGACTGTGATTCTTCTCATAATCTGCGATTCTTTACTGCCTGGGCGTTTGCGTAGGAGTACGTGTTCAGTGAGCAGAACGTACACGAAGCGCAGTGGGAAAAAAGCAAGTTGGCCGTTCACAGTGTTTGAGACTGCCAGTCCCCGGCTCTCCAGCTCAGGAAACCTGCGATCCAGCAGAGAGCAGTTGGCAGACACAACAGAACAGGCTGCACTGAGACGGAGGGGGTGATGGAGCAAGCGAGGGTGTGAGGAGAACAACACTGAGAACTTAAAGAATGAGATGAGAAGATGAAGGTCAGGTTTGGGACAGGGACACAATTCTTAAAAACATTCTGCAGTGGCATCAGACTGCATGTAAATGCTTTTTTGTTTTTAAGTGGGAACTTTGTGTTCAGAAAATGGATGCTTCTGTGGTGAAATGACAGAGAAAATGTGGAGAAATAGTGACCATTGGCAGCTGAATGAGAGGAGGGGCTGCTGGGTTGGGTGAGGAACGTTACAGGTGCAGACTGGTCAGCCGTTGACCTTAATGGTGCATTAAATCCAGATGCTTAAATAGCTTACATGCTTAAACTCTGGTCCCCTGCCACCACCCAGCAAGAACAGATCTGCACTCAGAGTCTGAGTGTGTGTTTGGGTAGGTTTACTTAGCTACGCTTTGGGTCCAAAATTATCCCCATACGTGCTCTAAATTGGACAAAGGCTTATTTTGAGGGCATGCAAGGACATCCACAATTGGAAAAAAACTGTTAGTAGATAAAGTAGAAGATACATACGGGGAATTTTTTTTTTTTAACATTATGAAAGAAATCTATCACCAATTCTGCATATATTTGCTTAAACTACAGTGAAACTGTAATATCGTAAAATATTATCGCAATTTAAAATAACTGTTTTATATTTCAGTATAAAATGTAATTTATTCCTGTGATGCAAAGCTGAAATTTCAGCATCATTACTCCAGTGTCATGCAATCCTTCAGAAATCATTCTAATATGCTGATTTGCTGCTCAAGAAATTTCCTAATATTATCAGTGTTGCAAACAGTTGTGCTGATTAATATTTAACATTTCAAGACTCTTTGATGAATAGAAAGTTCAAGAGCACAGTGGACAGTGCATGGCTCCAGTGCGAGCCTCTAGGATGGGGCAGACAAAATATGATTTAAAGGGAACAATTGCAGATAAGTGTGTTTATGAGTAAGAAAGAGAAAGAGAGGGAGGGAGACAATAGCGCCTGGCTCAAAAAAACAGGAACCCTCTGTTTCCTGTGCCTGAGATCTCAGTCTACTCTCTTTTTCACACACACACACACACACACACACACATAATCAGAGCTAGAGACTGACCATCTGAGTTCATGCAGTGACAATATATTTTGTTGTACAAATTGCATGAAGAAATTACGTTATTCAAAAGCAACAAAGCATCATAGTGGTGCTTTCTGAAGCAGGTGTAAGGCTCAAAGGGATTTGCACACACCCAAACTGTAAGAATTCAAGTCAATGTGATTTATTTTCTTTGCAATAACATGCACTGATGAATCATTCACAAGAAGATTAAGAACGTGCATTAAGAAAGTAAGCAGGGGCAGTTTTGATTTCGTGTTGATTTGAAACTTGTGTGTCTGGTTTGTTGCACACCATTTGTGCTGCATGAATGATGCCACAAATTGTGCAGCTAGTTATAGAGAGGTGTGCTTTTCAAAGCAATTGTGCCTGACGTATTATAAAATGAGTGGAAACAAATCCCATAGACTAACAGAATTGAGAAATCACCTATAACACCTTAGCAACTGCATAGCAACATGCTAAAACACACTCACAACATCATAAATTTCTTTCAAACTGTGAAATTGTGACACTTACTACATTTGGCTCCTGTTACATTTTTAAATATTTTAACTGATCTAACATACAGATGTGATTTTAATGGAATGTATCTATGCTATTCAGAGTCAACCTGGCTGGTTCTGCCGTCATTTTCCAGTATCTGTGTATGTTGGAGGAATGGTTCCATTATTCTTGTCTTCAGTCTGAAAGCCATTTCTCAGTTAGGCTCAGTCTTTGCCAAGTCCTGACACGGACGGTCAAGATGTCTTAGCCGTGTGTTTTTGGTCAGAGCTTTGATCTCCTGTGCAGTGGGTTTTTGGGCATTTTGTTGATAGTTTTTCATACAAGTCAAACGCTTCATTAATGAAGACAACTGAGCAAGGGACAGCTGGACTCATAAATATTCACTGTATGGGGGAAATATAAACAGCATAAATTCTAAGCTGACGTTGAGTGCCTAAATACAAAGTCAGAAGGTGTACGCGAGTCTAAGCAAGGGATTTGTGCCCTTCCTGTCAAAGTCCACCTGTTTCTGCTTCTGCTGTGGAAAAAGACCAGAGAGACAAAAAGGATGGAAAGAAAGACATATGGAAACAGGAATGTGCTTTTCTCAATCCCCATGTCAGCAGTTCTATGGTCTATTTTTGAATCCCACCATGCATACGTTTCTGCACAATTACAGTATTTCGACATAAGTAAAACATCTCTTATGAAGTATTCATATTATGAAGTGTTTTTTTCTTATAAATCTTTTATATACACTACCAGTCAAAAGTTTTTGAACAGTAAGATTTTTAAGGTTTTGAAAGAAGTCTCTTCTGCTCACCAAGCCTGCATTTATTTGATCCAAAGTGCAGCAAAACCAGTAAAATTGTGAAATTGTTAAATTTTACTATTTAAAATAACATTTATATATATATATATATATATATATATATATATATATATATATATATATATATATATTTAAAAATGTAATTTATTCCTGATTTCAAAGCTGAATTTTTAGCATCATTACTCCAGTCACATGATCCTTCAGAAATCATTCTAATATTCTGATTTGCTGCTCAAAAACATTATAAATGTAACATTTTGTAAATGTCTTTACCATCACTTTTGATCAATTTAACACATCCTTGCTTAATAAAAGTATTAATTTCTATAATTTCTTTTCCAAAAAAAAAAAAATTACTGACTGCAAGTTTTTGAATGGTATAGTGTCCTGAAAAAATGTATTTATTGATGATAATAATAATAAATGTTTCTTGAACAGCAAATCGGAATATAGGAATGATTTCTGAAGGATCATGTGACACTGAAGAGTGGAGTAATGATGCTAAAAATTCGGCTTTGCATCACAGGAATATTCATTTTAAAGTATATTAAAATAGAAAACCGCTATTTTAAATTGCAATAATATTTCACAATATTACAGGTTTTTTCTGTATTTTTAATCAAATGCAGCCTTGATAAGCAAAAAAGTCTTCTTTAAAAAACATTGAAAAACTTACTATTCAAATTAAACTGATCAAAAGTGAAGACAATGTTGTAAAATATTTATTTTCAAATAAATGCTCTTCATTTTAACTCGATATTCTTAAAAAAAAAAATCATATCAGTTTCCACAAAAATATTTGTTTTCAACATTGATAATAGAAAGAAATTTACCTTTGACATCACAGAAATAAATTCACAAAATTAAAAAAAAAAAAAAGTCACAAAATGACTGTTTTTTTTTGTTTGTTTGTTTTTGTTTTTGTTTTTGTTTTTTGTTTTTTTGTTTTTGTTTTGTTTTGTTTTGTTTTGTTTTGTTTTTTTGATAAAATAATTGCACACTTGATGAGCATTAGAGGCTTATTTCTAAAACTATAAAAATAATGTGTATATAAAAATAAAACTATATATGTGACCCTGGACCACAAAACCAGTCTTAAGTCGCTGGGGTATATTTGTAGCAATAGCCAAAAATAGATTGTATGGGTCAAAATTATTGAGTTTTCTTTTATGCCAAAAATCATTAGGATAAGTAAAGATCATGTTCCATGAAGATATTTTGTAAAATTCCTACTGCAAATATATCAAAACTTAACTTTTGATTAGTAATATGCATTGCTAAGAACTTAATTTGGACAACTTTGAAGGATTTTTCTCAATATTTTGATATTTTGACCCTCAGATTCCATATATTGAAATAGTTGTATCTCTGCCAAATATTGTTCTATCCTAACCAACCATACATCAATGGAAAGCTTATATATTCAGCTTTCTGATGATGTATAAATCTAAAATTGACCCTTATGACTGGTTTTGTGGTCCAGGGTCACATATATTAGATTAATATAATAAGGACAATAAATAAAGTATAAAATACCAGAAAATTAAATGACAAATTGCCATAATGAATCATAAGACCAGAAAATGTTCCCAAAAAATAGATTTTTTAAAAACAGGAAATACTACTTCCATTTCTTGGCAGACACATTTTATGCCTAACGACTGGCTCAACATCTGTACAGAAATAATTGATCTGTCTCAGCACTATTTTCGTGTCCTGTTCTTTAAAAACATCCCTTTATGAAGGCTTGATTTTACCTAGCTGTGTTCAATTTCCAAGAGTATAACAGTTTGGAGAAAACTGCATGTTTTAGTACCAACAGCTCTTCAAAACAAAAGAGCACCTGGTGCTGGTAAAAAAAATAAAATAAATAAATAAATAACTGCAACAGATTTTTTAAAATTAAAAATAGCTGGAGTTCTTGTAATGCGTCAGTTTATGTTTTGAACTAAGATGACATTGAATTGCTAAAATAGAAACATATGTAAATGTTTGGTGCAAATGTTGTGTATAAGACTCACAGAGCATTGTTTCATATTCAGATAAATACTGCATTCAGGGACTTTTATTGTTCTTACTGTTTGTTTTTGGTGAAACTGAGGTCAGTCTATGTATGTTAGCAACAGCATAATGGCATACTACTGAAGTATGCCTGCCATATGTACAGTGCGTCTGTATATAACTCTCAGATGACATGTATTAAACTTGACAGTGCTAACTAGTTGCATTGCTCTAAGAATGGTCGATTAAAATTACATTGACATTGCAACTTTAAACCTAGCTGGATTAAATCCAGGGATATGACAGCTATAGGTTTGGTATTGAAATACAGTTTAGCAGCATACAAAAAATCAGTCACTTTGCATAGTGTGTACTCTTTTGTAAACTATTGTCACTGCGTAAGTGCCACATGAGTTTAAGTCATTCTGCTATAGTGTAAAACCGGGTGTACTTGAACCAGTCAGATGAGAGTATGAAATGCTTTTGTGTATTAGAGGAATGAAGACTCGTAGAATCACTTTGAAGTCGCAAATGTTTCAAATCTGCGTCATTCTGAGCTTACAAACACATCTATGAAAGCATGTGTTTGCATATTTGATCTCTGTAGGAGTCCCAGAGTGTCACTTGAGCATGTAAAATGCCCCAGAGAGCAGTATTATATTGTTATTGACTATAACTCGATATGACAGCATGTCTATTGAGAGCTCTTTTCTTCTGGCCATTTCACGCAGAACGAACAAAACTACAGACTTCCTATGTGACATACATTGGGGCAGGAAACGCTCAGGGCTCATACAAATCCTTTTAGAAGGAACATCTCATTCTTAGTTGCTATAGGCCAATCATCTGATTCCATTACTTAGCGGCTCTGTGTGAGCTTCATGCCAGGTCTCTGTTCCCTCTCAAAACTCATGCCATGTCTGTGTGGTCCAGGTTTATGAAGCCTGCTTTTTATAAAACAATAAACTAGACACTGTCATATTTATTTTAGCAAGGACAATTCTGGCCCATCCCCATGTTTTGTTTGACATGAGCTCACGCCGACCCAGAAAGTGACATTAAAATGGAAAAGACGAGTTGGGAAAATATGCTCAACAGAAGTGAAATGGAATGAGAAGAAAAATCTTTGACCAGAAACTATTCAGGAAAATATGCTAGTCTGAAATCAATGTGCTGGGTGGCATTTGGCCATTAAAATACAAGAAATGAAAATGAAAATATTATGAATATTACAAATGTAATATAAAACACTTTATATAAATATTTGATCATAACAGTGAAAACAATCGTTTATTGTTATTAAATTTAATTTTCATAATAGGTTTGACAAATGTCATAAATATATGAACATATTATGAATATTAATATTTGTGTGTGTGTATATATATATATATATATATATATATATATATATATATATATATATATATATATATATACATATAACATTTAATTTTCATAATATTTTATATATATATATATATATATATATATATATATATATATATATATACACACACACATACACATACATACATTCATATAGTTAATTTATATTAACAAACAAATGCATAAAAAACAGTAATCAACATAGGATAACAAAATATACATATTTATACACACACAAAAAAAAGAAATAAAAATATTATGAATATTACAGATGTAATATAAAACACTTTATATAAATATTTGATTATAACAATGAAAATAATCTTTTATTATTAAATTTAATTTTCATAATATTTTTGACAAATTTCATAAATATATGAACATATTATAAATATTAAAATGTGTGTATATATATATATATATATATATATATATAATGCAAAATAAAAAACACTAATCAACATAGGATAACAAAATATACATATTTATACCAACACACAGACAAAAATTAAAACATGGATTGCCTCAATCAACAAATATATACATACATACATAATTATTAAAAAATAATAAACCATAAATGACAATACTCACAATTGTTTTATAAATACAATAGTACAGAAATATATCATTTTATTTTAACAATTAATACAATTTATTATTATTATATGTAATTTTCATAATATTTATTATTTTATATATAAATATATAAGTATATGAAATATATTATAATATACTGATATTACAAGAATATATTGCTTTACATTCAGTAGATTTATTATTATTAATTTATTCCTGTAATTTAAGTTTAATATTTTTAATATTCGGCCGGTATGCAAATTAAGTCAAGCCATTTAAATGTCTATAAAGCTTTAGCAGGCTTTAATTACATTTGACCTAAGAGCATTATTACAGCCAATAGCTGAAAACATTAGAATGCATCCCTCATCAACTACAGTTACAGTTAGCTTACTCCTGTAAGCAAACCCAAAGTGACAGCATGCATAAACATACAGTGTACCAAAAACCCATTTACCCTGGCCTGCCTTTCATGCCCTTTTAAATACAGCTATCGACATCATAGTTAATTGGCGCATGCTGGGCAGACGGTTATTTCTAGCATCGGTTAGCGCACGGGACTGCAACAGACATCGCTTTTAATGAGCTAATGTAGGACGGACCGTTGTGACCTCCATAGGAGTTTACCAGCGTTTTGTTTCGAGGCCAGAAGAAACCTGGAACAAAGAAGGTGGAGTTTTTGAAATCTGTCTTAAGACAGACAAAGAGATGATGGGATCTGATTAGTCGACAGTTGCGTTCAGAGTTTGTTTTGGTGCTGTGACCCAGTGTTGAACCTTGGTGGTCGCTGTAATGCTGTCCGGCGACGTGTTTAAAAACAAACAGTATAACATAAGACATGCATCAATTATGGTGAAGTGATATAAAGCGTTTAATAAATAGTGCCATGTTGCGCCTCCAGGAGTCTTCATGAGGCCATAACTAGTCTTTGTAAACATTACTGAGTGTGAGTTTGAGCTAGCTGTTCATCCCTTCAGGACAAAAGCGTCTGTGTGTCGTCTTTAAGGTATGAAGAATGGAAAAAGGTCAGCGGAGTTGAAGTAGACATTCTCTGTCATGGTAAAATGTGTTTATAGAAATAAATAATGATTGATGGTTTATTTTTCAAGCCGTCTCTCAATGTTCAAGTCGTTCGCCAAAAATGAAACCTTCCTGTCATTCCAAATCTGTAAGACTTACATTTAATTTCCTAAGTTCACCCAGTAGATGTCTGACCCTAGAACTTTATTGACTTTCTACGCTTCTCTCTCTCCCTCCCTTTTGCATCTGTCAACCTTTGACCTTTAACCCTTCAGGAGTGTCAAGGAGGAGAAACGAAGCATGTGTTGACCGTGAAACAGATACCATCACTATTTTTTCTCTCTCTCTTATTTTCTCTCCTATATAAAGGTCAACTGTTGTAACCTCTCTGGCTTCATCTTATCCCTGTCTCCATCTGCTTTCTATCTCTCTCCTGATGTTTATCTGTCTTGCTTTCTGTCATTTCGTCCTCCTCTGGACCAGTCCCACCCCCCACCTCCACCCCCCGTATGTCCACATGACAGTGTGCCCTTGCTGTTTACTTGTTTATCTCTTTTTGTCACATCTCTTTTTGTCTTTCTGTCCCTGATTCATTCTGTTTCTTAGGGACCATTCACTATAGTGATGTATGCACAGCTGTTCTTGAAGGCGCTCGCTAGAAAACATGTGTTTTCCTTACAAACCCCCTGTTGACAATGTCTCGCCTTTTCGCTTTTCATGGGATCTGGAATTTTTACAGCCACGGTGTGTTTGACAAGTGTTCAGAATAATGCTAAAATTCATGGTTAGATAGGTAGAAAATGGCAAAAATAATAGATTATACAAATGTCACTCCAGCATGTTTCACAATGACCTATTTACAGCTGAAGTCAAAAGGTTACATACACCTTGCAGAATCTGCAAAATGTTAATTATTTTACCAAAATAAAAAGGATCATACAGAATGCGTGTTATTTTTTATTTAGTACTGACCTGAATAAGATATTTCACATAAAAGATGTTTAAATATATTCCACAAGAGAAAATAATAGATGAATTCATAAAAATGACCCCGTTCAAAAGTTTATGTTGTTACCTGACCTAATCCTTCAGGTCCCACAAAATCTTTGGTTTTTCAGCATTTTTGTGTATTTGAACCCTTTCCCACAATGACTGTATGAATTTGAGATCCATTTTTTCACACTGAGGACAACTGAGGGACTCATATGCAACTATTACAGAAGGTTCAAACGCTCACTGATGCTCCAGAAGGAAATGCAATGCATTAAGAGCCGAGGGGGGTGAAAACTTTTGGAATTTGAAGATCAGGGTAAATTTAACTTATTTTGTCTTCTGGGAGACATGTAAGTATCTTCTGTAGCTTCTCAAGGGCAGTACTAAATGAAAAAAAATATGATATTTAGGCAAAATAAAAGAAATGTACACATCTTCATTCTGTTCAAAAGTTTTCACCCCCCGGCTCTTAATGGATCGTTTTTCCTTCTGAAGCATCAGTGAGCGTTTGTACATTCTGTAATAGTTGCATATGAGTCCCTCAGTTGTCCTCAGTGTGAAAAGATGAATCTCAGAATCATACTGTCATTGTTGGAAAGGGTTCAAATACACAAAAATGCTGAAAAACCAAAGAATTTGTAGGACCTGAAGGATTTTTGTGAAGAACAGCAGGCAGTTTAACTGTTCAGGACAAACAAGGGACTCATGAACAACTATCACTAAACAAAAAAACACAGCTGTGGATCATTCAAGTAACAACACAGTATTAAGAAATAAATGTATGTGAACTTTTAAACGGGGTCACTTTTATAAATTAAACTATTATTTTTTTCTTGTGGACTATATATGTCTTTTATGTGGAATATCTTATTCCGGTCAGTACTTAACATAACATGCATTTTATATGATCCCTCTTATTTTGGTAAAGTAATTAACATTTTGCAGGTTCTGCAAGGTGTATGTAAACTTTTGACTTCAACTGTATTTAAACTATCACATTCTCATAAAGCCAGTTTTTATATTCTTATGCCATTTTAAGCCGATGAACGTCACTGAACGATTCCTGTTATTTTACACCATGGGAACAGCGTTAACCTGTTCGCAGTGAGTTATGGGCTCACATTAGACGTCTGTCTGCGGTTACACCTTTACTCCATCAGCAGCTAAAATCTGCCATGTTTAACACTATGAAATGACTGTCCAACAAAACACATAAAATACATGTAAATAGCAATAAAACTAAAAATATAAATATAAAATGTCTTTGGACTGGTGTATCTGCTTTAACAGGTCTCTCTCAGTGTATTTTTTGTGAATAGGTTAACATTCGGTTTATTAACTTGGTGCTGTATAACTCATGCAGGTTTATTAGGGAACCAAGCTAAAAATAAAACAGATGCACTGCTGAAACATAACTTCAAATCTTGATGCTTCCAGATGTGATCCAAGACATTTGGAACAAAATGGAAATACTGAACAGATGCTGGTCATGTTCCATAGGGATGCATTATATTGTATATACTTGAGATGATGTATAGTAGCTTTTGCAAAAGTCTATCTTAGAATAGACAGCCAATCAAATGGGTGGATGGCATAACTGAAAGCATGAGTTCCATATTCCCATTAAATCTGGTTTTGTTTGCGGAGAATGTTTGCCAATGTTGCTAGTGAATTTGATCAGCATTCCAGTGCTGGACTGTGCTTCTGGAGATCACAGCAATAAACTATTTATAAACCCTGGTTCATTGTTGTGATATTCACATTAAAGGAATAGTTCATTAAAATTTAACATTTGCTGAAAACTCACTCGCCCTCAGGCCATCTAAGTTTGTTTCTTCATCAGAACAGATTTGGAGAAATTTAGCGTTACATGACTTGCTCACCAATGGATCCTCTGCAGTGAATGGGTGCCATCAGATTAAGAGTTGATAAAAGCATCACAATAAACTACATGTAATTCACACGACTCCAGTCCATCTATTAACGTCGTGTGAAACTAAAAGCTGCGTGTTTGTAATAAACAAATCCATTTTTTTAGCTTCAATCCATTGCTTCTATCTAAAATCTGTAATAGAGTCCTCTATCCATAATATTGCTTTTGTCCAGTGAAAAAGTCATCATATCTGAATCAGGAAAGAAATATGCACTGATCAAGCACTGTTTAAAGTGAAACAGTCCAAAACAATTCTAAACAATTACACTGCTGGTCAAAAGTTTTTGAACAGTAATATTTGTAATGTTTTTTTAAAGAAGTCTCTTCTGCTCACCAAGCCTGCATTTATTTGATCCAAAGTACAGCAAAAACAGTAACATTTTGGAATATTTTTACTATTTAAAATAACTGTTTTCTATTTGAATATATTTTAAAAATGTGATTTATTCATATTTCAAAGCTGAATTTTTTGCATCATTACTTCAGAAATCATTCTAATATTCTAATTTGCTGCTCAAAAAAACATGTTTTATTATTATTATTATTATTATTATTATTATTATTATTATTATTATTATTATTGTGTTGAAGGTTTCTTTGATGAATAGAAAGTTCAGAAGAACAACATTTATCTAAAAATAGACATCTTTTATAATCACTTTTGATCAATTTAAAGCATCCTTGCTAAATAAAAGCTTTAATCTCTATAATTTCTTTCCCAATAAATAAATAAATATTAATAGATAAATAAAAATTATACTGACTCTGTATAACACTGTATAATGTCACAAAAGCTTTTTATTTCAGCATATTGGAATGATTTCTGAAGGATCATGTGACACTGAAGACTGGAGTAATGATGCTGGAAATTTAGCTTTGATCACAGGAATAAATTATATTTTAAAAAATATATTCAAATAGAAAGTTATTTTAAATAGTAAAAATATTTCAACATTTTACTTTTTTTGCTGTACTTTGGATCAAATAAATGCAGGCTTGGTAAGCTGAAGAGACTTCTTTAAAATACATTAAAAATTTTACTGTTCAAAAACTTTTGACTGGTAATGTATGTTGGTGAATTTTGATAAGAGAGGACAACAGAAGATGGACTTTTTCAGCGTTATTATGGATTACGGACTCATATTTTTGCAAGAAGAAATGGTTTAAAGTGAAAATGCCTTAATGATCGATTTGTTTATTACAAACACACAAGATGTGAATTGATGGAGTCATGTGGATTATTGTGATGTTTTTTTCAGCCGTTTGGACTATCATTCTGACGGCACCCATTCACCGCAGAGGATCCGTTGGTGAGGAAAATGCTACATTTCTTCAAAACTGGTTCTGAATAACTACTGAGTAAACTTTCAGCAAACTTTCATTTTTGGGTGAACTTCACAAAAAAAAAAAATAATAATAATTACAATAATTACAATGCAATTCTCTTAATGGAACGTTTTTCCTTATGAAGCATCAGTGAGCGTTTGAACCTTCTGTAATAGTTGCATATGAGTCCCTCAGTTGTCCTCAGTGTGAAAAGATGGATCTCAAAATCACACAGTCATTGTTGGTAAGGGTTCAAATACACAAAAATGCTGAAAAACCAAAGAATTTGTAGGACCGGAAGGATTTTTCTGAAGAACAGCAGGCAGTTTAACTGTTCAGGACAGACAAGGGACTGGTTCTAAATAACTACTGAGTAAACTTTCAGCAAACTTTTGGGTGAACTTCACACACAAAAAAAAAATTAATAATTACAATAATTAGAATGCAATTTATAGCTTTTTTTTTTTTTTCAAATGATGAATAGAAAATTGCTAAATGTTGCTTATTTTTAAGCAAAGACACCCAGATCTCACCCATGCCAGGAGACTTCAAATCAGTGATTAATGCTTCATGTGAAAGTGAAAACACCCTGCGGCATGTTTTTAACATTCACGCTGTATCCAGACATGCATAACTCATTTTCAGATGTCTGAAATGACTTATTCAGAGGAGAGAACACCTGGAAAGGGCGACACTCGGGTACTGGGCTTCGTGCGCATTATATGATCTAACATTGATGATAAACCATGGGTCACTTGCGATGCAGAACCAAACAGGTGCTCATTGAAAATGAGTTTCATATGATGTGCTGTCTGGCTAATTCACCAGCAATTAGTTGCTCAGCTGTTATTCTAATATTAGCGGCGTACAATAAAATGGTTTTGCACAGGATGGAGCGGGGCGGATTACATTTGCACGTAGTCAGGCCAAATGCGAAATGTGGTGCAAGTTTCTATCGAGGTCAGCCACACTTAGTCTTGCTCAGACCGCAGAAAACCTGCCTAGGCAATGATCCTCAAAAGCTTCTATTTATCTGTGGGGATTTACTAATAGCAGGACAGATGGGACGGCTGTGAGGGGAGGGTGAGGAGTTGAAACGGTTAAACGTGGCCGATCCCTCCACTCCAGTGCTGCTGTCCGGCACACGAGAGGATCCATATGGAGACAGGAGAGTATTAGTGTAACGTTCATGTATACAGAGGGGGAAGGGAGTCGGGCGACAGCTTTACCTCTTAAATCTTCTTAACAAGTAATGAAACAGGGTGATTTTGATCACCCTGCTTTGCGTTTCATGTGGGATGAGGATCGTGCTGAAGTTAATGGCAATGCACTTTTCTAATGCATTCCTTCCAGTAGTTATTGTGCCAAAATGGCTTATGTTGGTTGCTAAAGGCTTTTAAAGATGAAAACATCCAGATTTCCTGTTAAAGGGAATTTGGTGTTGAAAAGCATGCTGTGTGAAAGGTTTTCAGTTGGGGAAAGCGGGGCAAGTTGTCACACGTTTTACTATGTTGAATATTTCTAAATGTGTGACCCTGGATCACAAAAGCAGTCATAAGTAGCATGGGTATATTTGTAGCAATAGTCAGTAATACATTGTAAGGGGTCAAAATTATCAACATTTCTAAATAAATTTCTAATAAGTAAAGATCATGTACCATGAGATATTTTGTAAATTTTGTACCGTAAATATATCAAAACTTAATTTCTGATTAGTGATGTGCATTGATCAGAACTTAATCTGGACAACTTAAAGACGATACACACACATATATATATATATATATATATATATATATATAATATTATTATTATTATTATTATTATTATTATTATTATTATTTTGTTTTTGGGGTTTTTTTCCCTCAGATTCCAGATTTTCAAATAGTTGTATCTCGGCCTAATATTGTCCTATCCTAACAAACCATACATCAATGGAAAGGTTATTTATTGTATATAAACTTATTTATGATGTATAAATCTCAATTTCAAAAAACTGACCCTTATGACTGGGTTTGTGGTCCAGGTTTATTTTTAAAAGGCAAGAACAACTCTTAGCTACGAAACATAGTTGAACATTTTTAGAATTGTTTCCTAGCAAATAAAAGATATAGTTATTTTAACACAATTAGATTTTGTGACAACATGCCCCAGTAGTTTTCAGCTAAGATCTGCTGTTCAAAAGTTTGGGATCAGTAAGATTTTTAACGTTTTTTAAAGAAGTCTTTTTTGCTCATCAAGGCTGTGTTTATTTGATTAAAAAATACAGAAAAAAACTGTGTGTTATTGTGAAATATTGTTGCAATTTAAAATAGTGGTTTTCTATTTTAATATAATTTATAATATAATTTATTCCAGTGATGAAATGCTGAATTTTCAGCATCATTACTCCAGTTTTCAGTGTTTTTTTTCAGTATTCATTGATGAATAAAATGTTAAAAAGAACAGCATTTATTTAAAATAGAAATCTTTTGTAACAATAAACACTACCGTTCAGAGTTTGGGGTCAGTACATTTTTTTTTTCTTTCTTTCTTTCTTTCTTTGAAAGAAATGAATGCTTTTATTCAGCAAGGATGTGTTAAATTGATAGTAAAGACTTGTATTGTTTGAAAAGATTTCTATTTTGAATAAATGCTGTTCTTTTTAACTTTTTATTCAAAGAATCACAGGTTCCAAAAAAATGTTAAGCAGCACAACTGTTTCCACTGATTATAAATCATTAGAATGATTTCTGAGGGATCATGTGACACTGAAGATATGTGACACTTAAAAAAAAAAAAAATTAATTAATTAATTTTTATTATTAATTAATTAATTAATTAATTAATTTATAAAATTATAAATTTTAATTATTATAATTTTAAATTAATTTTAAAGTATATTAAAATAGAAAACTGTTATTTTAAATTGCAATAATATTTCATAATATATTATCTGATCCCAAACTTTTAAACAGCAAGTGTAGGTGTTTAAAAAATCATAAAAAAGCTTTAAGATAAAAAACACATTTGTGTAATTGAACTTTTCAATCTTTATAGCTACTGAGATTTAGAATCTCGATACTTTTTTGAGAAGCAAAAAGTTCCACAACTCTTTGATAAGAGTAGTGTGTGCATAGCAGGTTGAATACAGCCAATTTCTTTGCTTCACAAACGCATTACTGCCAAGGACAAAAGATACAGTTTATTAAACGTACATTGAGATTTTGTGACGATGTGCTCCAATAGTTTAGAAACTAGGTGTTTAAGAACAGCATACAAAACCATTTTGAGATAAAACCACACTTTTGACTTTTGACTTTAACCTTTATAGTTAATGAGATTCATATTTTCCAAGTGTGACAGTGTGATTTGCTTGAAGAAACAACTAAATACATCCAGCGGTTTAGATCATTGCTACGTCTTTTTTAAAATTACTTTCTTGAGAAGTGAAAAGTTCGACATCCCTTTGATATGACTTAACTATTTCGTACGAAGCATTTTTAGATACATCTGCGAACTCCATGAAACTCAATCCTACCATTAGTCAATAGTCATTGCGGTGAATAAAATCAAAATATGAGCACGCAGCGGTCTGTCGAGAGTCTTTACCCTACAATAACGAAGTATTACCACCGTCTAGCCCTCCCTTCTAGTCTAGTCAGCTAGAGGCTTGACACAGATGGCAACAACCAGGGTAGACCTACAACAGCTGGTATAGGTCTAAGCTCGTAACAAAACGGATCAGCGGGCGCAGCTCTACGACAAGCCACCGAGACTACGGATGGACGCTCTACGGATATTTTAGTCTGTGGGGCTTCGGGAAATGACTGGTCTTATTAAACGAAAATCACAGAAGGTTAAGCAGCTGCAAAGCTTCTGAGGTATTTAAAAATTTCCCCCCTGACTATTTCCCCCTGACTGTGCATAAGACTTCCTGGTACGGATTAGAGGCTGCAGCTACATGTGGTGTTGTGGCTACATACCTTCAGTCAGTCAAAACCCAATCTGCTGCTTAGCTTTCCTTCTCCTCGGGCCGAGAATCGCCAAAAGCCAAATGGATGATGGAGAGGGGGAAGGAAAAAGAGAAAGAAAGAGATCGATATGAAGATAAAGCGTGCAAAACTTTCTTGGAGATGAATCGTGGAAAACGGGAGAGAATGATGGAGGAGACGGGATGGTTCTGTCGTTTAGATGAAAGCGGAGATGAAAGACAGAGAAAATCAACCTATGACACACAATCTTTAAGACGTATCACCCTCAGCTCTTATTGGGCCATCACACTCCCTAGAGCAATGATTTCGGTGAGGGCTAGAAGGTGTGTGTGTGTGAGAGAGAGAGAGAGAGAGAGAGAGAAAGAAAGATGTAGTCTTGGATTTCTGTCACCAGAAACTTTAGCCAAAAGAGAAATCTGTGCTTTTAAAACTGAACATTTCTGAAACGTTACATTCCATGGGAGGAAAACATTGGCTAACCCCTCCTTTGGCTCATCGGCTCTCAAAGGGTCTGTCTAAGCTGAAACATACCTAACCACTCGACTTTCTGGTTTCTAACCAATATGGCAGCAATTAAAGACATATGTGGATTTTCATATAAGAAGTTTTCTAAGGAAGCATATAGAGACGTGCATATCTGCATAGTATCAAAACTTTTTTAGCCTGTTTGGTTCATTTGAATTCTAACCAATATATAATTGAATGGAAAATAGGGTTCACATTTTGTACGTTAAATAGAAGAAATTTAGAAACTGTTAAAATGCTTTCATAAAAAGTTTTTTTAAATAAAAAAAAGTTAGGAAAATAAATGTTTAACCCATTAGAAATTAGAAATTAGCCTTAAAGAGTTTGTTCACCCAAAAATAACCCAAACACCCAATTACCCAAAAACTCATTAAGTACTCACCTCATGTCCTTCCAAACCTGTAAGACCTTTGATCATCTTCGGAACGCAAAATGAAGATCATTTCGGTTAAATCCGAGTTTTCTGACCTTGCACAGGCAGCAACACAACTGACACGTTCAGGGTCCAGAAAGATAGTAAGAACATCATTAAAATAGTCCATTAATAGTCCAGTAGTCTATAAAATAGAGTGAGATTTTTGAAAAAGTCGTGGTTTTCACTCGCTCCAAGAAGGCTATTACCGCTCCATCACGAGTACAATTCATGCCAAAGGTCCATAATATAACTGCATATTTTGCAAGAATTCACGTTAAACATATTCAGCTAGCTTGATACAGATGGATTACTTAAATCAGAAAGAATGTGAAGGTTATAATGACAGCAATGGACATGAGCGAGAAGTTTAGGAGGCTAGTCTTAGGATAGTTTTCAAAGAATTTGTTCATTCTAGATACTAAATATTTTTGGGTAAAATCATGATCTAAAGAGGTACAACACTTATTCGCACACTTACAGTGGAACTTCATCTGTATCTGCATTTTCGAATGAGCAGAAATCTGTAAGAAATGCAGCAAACCTTAGATAAAATAACTGACAAAAACATACTGTTGTCATCCTTTGCAAACAAAATCTGCACTGAAACAAGCAGCAATTATACATTTTAATGCTGACAACCATGTAATAAGCTTGGCATTTGGTAGGAAGAAAGTTTGCACACTAGTGTTCCAATAAGCCATGAAACTACTCTCCTAGTATTTTATATATTTTATTTTATTGTAATATATGTTATGTGATATTTGAAAACATACATAAATATCCTCGGAGCGAAGGAGGAGCGGTGTTCCTGATCAGTTGAGCAAGGACTGGAGCGGGGAGCTGGCCAAAACACTGCAAGTCATTCTCTCTGCCAAAATTTTCAGAAACGTTTACGAACACTGTTTTATGTACAGCATGCATCTTCCCTTGCTTGTAAACAAGGCATGTCACATCTGGGATCTGCATCACAACACCGTCGAATAAAGTTATTTTTGTTTTCTTTGTGCACAAAAAGTATTCTTGAAGCTTCAAAAAATTACGGTTGAACCACTGATGTCACATTAACTATTAACAATGTCTTTACTACCTTTCTGGGCCTTGAACGTGGTAGTTGCGTTGCTGTCTACAGAGGGTCAGAAAGCTCTCGGATTTCTTCAATAACATCTTAATTTATGTTCTGAAGATGAACGAAGGTCTTACGTGTTTGGAATGGCATGAGGGTGAGTAATTACTGACATCACTTTTAAGGTGGCATACATGTCCACCAGAACCTGATGTGACAGTAGAAAGTCATGTGCATCCCAAATTGCATACCTATGCAATTTTATAGGCCGTTTTGTAGTATAAATAGTGCAAAGTAGCGTGTTCACACTGAAAAAGTGCACTTTAAATACCCAGATGATGCACCTAAATAAACAGAAAAAAAAAAACAAAGTGTAGAATGTTGTGGGGGTGGCAGGCTGTCAGACTCTGATTATGAATAACAAAATAACTTTATAAAAGTCGGTTGAGTACATAGTGCAGAAGTATATAGTGTATTGTGTGCCATTTGGGACGCAACTTAAGACACTAACTGTACCTTAAGTCGTTCTTCTAGTGCGTCACTAACTCCTTCTGTGTACAAATTTTTTAGTAGAACAAAATTGTATTTCGGCGTGTCTGCATTGGTGTTTGTTTACTTAAAGACATTTTAATGTAATATGTGACCCTGGACCACAAAACCAGTAGGGTCAATTTTTTGAAATAGGGCAATATTTGGTCGAGATACAACTATTTTAAAATCTGGAATCTGAGGGTGCAAAAAAAAAAAAAATCAAAATAGTGAGAAAATTGCCTTTAAAGTTGTCCAAATGAAGTTCTTAGCAATGCATATTACCAATCAAAAATTAAGTTTTGATATATTTATGGTAGAAAATTTACAAAATATCTTCATGGAACATGATCTTTACTTAATATCCTAATGATTTTTGGCATAAAAGAAAAATCAATGATTTTGACCCATATCGTTGGCTATTGCTACAAATATACCCGTGCTACTTAAAACTAGCTTTGTGGTCCAGGCTCACATATAGTTGTGATGGCAGTAGCCTGCTTAAATTTTTTATTTTTTTAAAGCTACAAGAATACTTTTTGTGCACAAACAAAAAAATAATGACTTTATTCGACGTATGCTGACATCCATCTCTATTAGAGAGATCATCTGTTTCATCATCTGTATATTCTGGTTCAAATAAGTAAGGCTGGGCAAAAAACTGCAAGTCCGCCTACTTAAATTTTTCACCGTCCAGTATTCAGCGATCGCGCAGCTGTTACTTTGGTTGCCGCCTCATGCGATTTCAGTTAAAGAATGTATAAATTTAGCGCAAATGGGCTAATTTGTAATCTTGTGGTTACTAAAATGCATAAAAGCTGTTGAAATTGACATATATAGGCTACTGTAAATAGAATGAATGAAGGTTTTTGTCTGTGACCTTCATTTGGGGGTTCAAGCTTTAAAGGTGGGTCATGCATCACCAGATCTCCCTATTTTTGATAGACAGTTTTCTACAATGGCACTTTATCTGTTTATATGCTTAATAATTAAATAAAAGTACCATGCACCAATGCATTTGGAAGGACCACTATATCTTGTTTTCAAATGTGACCCGAATTCCTTTGGTACCCAAATGTTAAATGAAGGCATTTGCAGTAGTTCCAGTCTAATCCACCTTGCAAGAGGACTGGCACTCGCATGTGTTTGAATAAACTGCTGCCCCCTACTGATAGAAAACAGTAATACAGCATTTGTTCTGAGTATAATCTGTGGATGATATTAAGACTAGATGTTTCAGAGAATTATTTATTAGAATTTTTTATTACCAGCAGGCAAAAGCCACCATTCTCTCCAGCAAGATTCAATCTACACGCCAAAGCCATTCCAGGGAAGCACAGATTTAGGCTGGACTGCAATCAAGCGCATGAGTCAAACTCTTAAAAAATATTCTCTACAAGCTTAAGTATGAATTTGCATAAGGTGACTTATAATGGTGGGGTTAGTGCATTACACACACATACACTTCCAATCACATTAATATTGAGTAAAGCAGTGCACTTCCAATCTATTGCATTGAAGATTTTCATTCTTAAGAAGAAGCTTCACTTAAATAATTTAGCTTTAAATATTTTCCAATTGTCCAATAGCATGTGGGAGTTCAAAACAACAATAAGGTGAGTGTGCCCTAATATATTACTCAGAAAAACTCCTTTTATATACCAACTGCAGTCTAAAAGCCACATATTTCAACAAATCAAAATTCTTCTTATCCATCTAAGGCAAAAACAGCAGTGATAAGCATTTGGTCTGGCATTAGACACGTTAAGTAAATAACTTTGTAAATGCTCCAGTTGATGGCTGAAAGAGTTTGACAGATCTGTCCTGAAAGCACATGGCTAGAGGTTAAAGAGCAGATGTTTATGATAGTATTGTGGGTTATAAAATGAGGCCTTGTGTAACAGTCTGGAATTTCTGCTCTGTTTGGAGATTAATAAACAAAATCACTTTAATACAAGGTATATCACTACAATATACGCAGTGTGGGAGGAATCTAGTATAAAAAAAAAACTTTGAGGCACATTTCCTACATTGGAACAGAGAGGTCGCTGATTATAAGTTGGGAAATACATATTTTTTGCATATATATATATATATATATATATATATATTGTGTGTGTATATATAGGTGAATGTGCATTTGAAATAGTTTTCTTGGATATATAGGTGGCATCAGCAAATTAATAATTCATCAGTAATTCAGCAAGCAGCAATAAAGGCCTCTCAAAACAAAAAAAAAAATAAGCAGAGATGTTGGGTGCAATTAAAAACAACGTCTCTAAAATCGAATTATAAAAACAATAATCAAGTTCAGTTCAGTTTTGTAACACGTGATTGAATAGTGACTCGTCTCACAGGGGTTTGATTCGCATTACGATTGGCTACCAGCTCCTGTAGCTGCAGAGCTCCGCCTCCAATGAAACAGAAAGCAGGGCACACAGGGGCGGAGCAGTCCACAGGCCCCTCCCACAGCGGGCGGAGAGAGTGGGCATCATAAAACGTGACACGCCCCTTCTCAAAGTCGAGACACACTCCTAGTCTCGGAGGCAGCGGATAGGTGACGCCAGTTGGCGATGAAGGCCCGTTGCCATTAGTGAAGCCAGACTCTCGGTAATTGGCGTTGGCGTGATGGGAGCTGGCGGAGGAGGGCAGGTAGATCTTGCCCATGCCCATTGTAAGGAACGAGAAAGGGGGAGGAGAATCTGACGAATCCTCAGCTCCACTGTCATGGCCGCTGTCTGGATCGTATCTATCAGACAGATAAAGTTGGATTCAGTATAGTCAAAGGAGAAGTTCACTTCCAGAACAACAATTCACAAATAATTTACTCACCCCCTTGTCATCCAAGGTGTTAATTTCTTTCTGTCTTCAGTTGTAAAGAAATTATGGTTTTTGAGGAAAGCATTTCAGGATTTTTCTTCATATAATGGACTTCAATTGTGCTCCCGATTTTGAACTTTCAAAATGTAGTTTAAATGCAGCTTCAAAGGGCTCTAAATGATCTCTGCCGAGGAAGAAGGGTCTTATCTAGCGAAACAATCGAAAAAATAGCGAAAAAATGTGTATACTTTTTAAGCACAAAAGCTTGTGTAGCACAGGTTCTGTCATGTGCGTTCGTTCTTCGCGAGTCACATTAAAGATTTGTTCAAAAACGAACAAATCGTTCAAGAACGACCCGTGGACGCACATCCGAGAGCCTGTGCTATGTGAGCTTTTTTTTTGAGAAATTCCATTTTGGAAATTCAAAATTGGGGGCACAATTGAAGTCCAGTATATGAAGAAAAATCCTGAAATGCTTTCCTCAAAAACCATAATTTCTTTACGACTGAAGACAGAAAGACATGAACATCTTGAATGACAAGGGGGTGAGTAAATAATCTGTACATTGTTGTTCTGGAAGTGGACTTCTCCTTTAAAGATAGTGCTGTTGTTCTGTTTGCCCGTTCAAGTGGAGTTGGAAATTTCATAATTATTACGACAAGACTAGGGCCACAGTATGTTCCTGACTTGAATGTATAACGTAACAATGAATGCCCAACTCTGAAGTATGGGTTTCCAACACTTTTAAAGGATAAGTTCACTTCCAGAATAAAAATTTCCTGGTAATTTACTCAGCCCCATGTCATCCAAGATGTTCATGTTTTTATTTCTTCAATCGAAAAGAAATTAAGGTTTTTGAGGAAAACATGCCAGGATTTTTCTCCATATAGTGGACTTCAGTGGGGGTCAAAATTGCAGTTTCAAAACAGCTTCAAAGACTCTACATGATCCCAGCTGAGGAATATAGGTCTAGTGTAAGAATATTTTTTAACCACAAATGCTTGTCTTGCACTAGCTTTGCGATGCACATGTGTGTGCGCACATTACGTAATCACATTGGTAAGGTCACACATCGGTGTTAATTTTGTTGACAAATAATTTTCGGCATCATTTTTGTCAACAACATTTTTTCACAGACAAAAAGAACTCTAAAGGATCCCAGCTGAGGAATAAGGTTCTTATAGAGTGAATCAATCAGTCATTTTCTAAATATAAAAATAAAAAATTTATATACATTTTAGATAACCACAAATGCTCGTCATGTTGGAAAGGTCACGTGTGACATAGGCAGAAGTGCTGACCCAGTGCTTACAAAGCAAATGTAAAACAAAGGTAAAACAATGATTTTGAAGTTGGAGGAGAAAATAAGATGTAAGAGTTTTTTTGCCTACCCTAGCTTTTTGTACCGAAGTACACAAAGACTATGTGCGATAGTGTTCATTTTCACAGCAAATTTTCATTTAGTTTTAGTCATAGTCTTTTGACTAAAATGGCATTTAGTTTTAGTCAAATTTTAGTCGTCTGAATTGTTTTAGTTTTAGTTGACTAAATTTCATAAGATTTTAGTCGACAAAATCTACAGTAGATTTAGTCGAGTTTAATTACAGTGTAATGCATTTATTAAGCATTTCTCTAAAATTACCAAATCCATTGTATAGATTTGATATTAATGTTTTATTATGATAGACACAGATTTAACTGATGTGACATGCATCATGTCTTTATATTAAAATTAAATGAAGTCACTTCTCATAAAGAAACAAGAACTTGGTCTTCTTTTTAATGAAATGCCAATGGTTATACATATATATATATATATATATATATATATATATATATATGCCACAAGCAATAGCAACTAAATTAAGCTGCTGTCCCTTTAAAACTGAATGCTTGGATGCAAAGTACTGATACACTCTCCCAACTGTTTACATTCACCTAAGATGTAACCAAGTGTGTTTTCATGAATACCTGTCAAAACAGACAATTCAACATCATTTTGTGCGTATTTCTCCGTTCATGAGACACGAAAGAGTACCCATGCGCTGTGTGAGAGGTGCTGCTTCTGTGTCTGCGATCAGAAAACCGGATCGAATTGAGTTCTCTTTTGTGTCAAGTTTATCCATATGTCTGCTGTTCTCTTACTCCCACATATTGACATTTTTGAACATTTTATGAGACGTGCAGCCAATGGTATGCCAACTTATGTCTCAATGGATAGATCAATAGGCTATGATACAGTTCAAATGTACGCATCTAACCTCCTAACCACGCAGCTGATTCGTTCTGAATAAATCTCTTCCCAAATTTTCGTCTTGTTTTTTGTATTTGTTGACAAAAATGTCAATAGATTTTCATCATAGTTTTTGTCATTTAAAATGAGTTTTTGTTTCGTTATCGTCTCGTTTTTTGTCTGTGAAAAAAATGTTGTTGACGAAAATTATGATGAAAATTATTTGTCAACAAAATTAACACTGATGCCAACGTGATTACATAATGTGTGCGTACACATGCGCATCGCAGAGCTTGTGCACGATGAGCATTTGTGGTTGAAAAGTATATAAATTTTATTTTTTTTAGAAAATGACAGATTGCTTCACTAGATAAGACCCTTATTCCTCAGCTGGGATCGTGTAGAGCCCTTTGAAGCTGTATTGAAACTGCAGTTTGGACCTTCAACCGGTTGGCTGACATTGAAGTCCACTATATGGAGAAAACTCCTGGACTGTTTTCCTCAAAAATCTTAATTTCTTTCAACTGAAGAAAGACATTAACATCTTGGAAGACATGGAGGTGATTAAATTATCAGGACATCTGGAAGTGAACTAATTTTTTTAAAAATAAAGATTCTTTATTATAATCAATGGTTCCATGAAGAACCTTTAACATCAATGGAATGTTTCCATTACATAAAAAAGTTCTTTATGGTCAGTAGTTTTGGTCATCATAAGAGCAATTAATTTGAGATTTTGTTCTTACCTTGGACTAGCCATATCTTGAGGCAGATGAAACCACTCCTGAAGTTTGGACTCTAGGCCCACGCCAACCTGTAGAACAGAGTAAAATACAAAGAAAATTGAGTGAAAAAGTGATATAGAAGGAATTACGGGACCAACAGCTAATATATTTTTCTTACCTTGACCAGATATGACCCCGGCTCCACTGAGCATGCCCAATAGTGTCGTCCCTGCGTTATGGCCACGTCACCAACAAGTAGATCCGCTGTCAGGTGACAGGAAGTGAGGGCTCGATCAGCAGCCTGCAGCAGAGAAAGACCGGGCACACTGCGGGCACACCGCTGCTCCTTACTCACCACCAGTCTGTCTGCGTGCAGACCCCAACGAGAGTCCAGGTAAAAATTCAACACTGTCGGGGAGGCGGGAGGAAGACAACAGCGAGGGAATACGGGAGAAATTTTAAGGAGGGTATAGGAAGAGGGGAAAGAGGGACACATAATTAAGACTCCAAAAGGAGGGATGTAAGAGTGGAAAGGGAGCATAGAAGTATAGAATATGCAAAAGCAGGACAAGGCATAAAAACAGCATTCAGGAAAACAGTAAACAAGGAAAGAAGACAAAGAAATGCACTCTGGGGATAGCAGGGTGAAATCAAGACCGCAAAAAGCAGGAAGATTTGCTTCCAGCAGACAGGCAGAGAAGAAAAGATGTATTTCCTCATCAGCACTTCAGAGTTAAGGCCTATTCACATCAAAAATAAATTATTTTATTGTCTTTTTATCCTTTGTTTTCTTTTATAGCAGAAGCTAATGTTAGCATTTTGTCATGAACATCTGCCTCCTGGTTGGATGTTGCAAATCTTGGATTATTATTTGTAACATGGGCCTCCATTTAATGTGATTAATAAACACTATGGAGCAGTAAAGGTGGCTTGTGGCCACATTTACAAAGCAGATGGGTCAACATTCACGTCAGATCAAAATGTTTCACTACATTTAGGGTTTTGCGTGGAATATAAACATAGAGGTTGTTTAAAGAATAAATGGCTTAAATAATTAAAGGATGAGGGAAAGATAAACAAGAAAAAATATGTAATAACTGAAAGAGTGTTAAGGGTTATACAGGGAAGGTGGCTGTATAGCGCTGTTGTCACTAAAGCTGGAAAACATGGAAAAACCAAAGGTTGTAGAGAAGGAGATGGGCATGGATAAAAAAAGAAAAAAGATAAAGAGAATAGAACATAGATGAGCAGATGAGCATCATTTGGGAATGAATTATGTCTGTGTTGAAAAATCTTTAGAAGGTGTTTCTTACCTGGAGCTGGTGGTGTGTGTAAATATACTTCCTCACTGTATTCGCCGAAGCCGGCCTTGTTGCATCCTCTCACCCGCAGCACATACACACTGTCCATCTCCAGCCTGTCAATCACCGCACAGGTCCCAGTTACCTCCTCCAATCTCTGCCAGCCCCAACGAGCAGCAGCCAATCCCCCGCGAATACCTCCTCTTGCTCCGCCCCCTGGCACCACCCCTCGCCGTCGGAATTCCACAGAGTAATGCCAGGCAGGAGTGGAGTCCTGAGGCAACCGCCAACACAAGAAGAGCTGGTCGTAGGCAAGGGTTCGCTGGGTGTCAATCACAGGAGCGAGAGGGGCTGATGGCAATGGTAATTTTGGTTGAGGTTAGATTACATGACACTGCAGACAGTGTTGGGGTCAATCAGATTACTTTTTGCTGAATCTAAACATACAGTGTGAGGTCCGATAACAAAATGAACAAGTCTTATGAATCAGTTCTCCTTCTTTTAATGAATCAAGATGTAAAGCGCGACCAATGTAGTCAGATTCCCAAACTAATGATTCTTATGAGTCATCTCTTTTTGGTGAATCAAAACATACAGTGTGACCAGTGTAGTCTAATAATTCAATGAACGATTCTTATGGGTCAGTTCTTTTTAGTGAATCAAGATATACAACTTGACCAGGGTAGTCCAATTCCCAAATTAATGATTCTTATGAATCAGCTCTTTTTGGTGAATCTAAACATACTCTATGACCTGTGTGGTCTTATAACAAAACGAACAAGTCTTAGGAGTCAGTTCTTTTAATGAATCAAGATGTACAGCGCGACTAATGTAGTCAGATTCCCAAACTAATGATGCTTATGAATCAGCTCTTTTTAGTGAATCTAAACATACAGTACGACCTGTGTGGTCCGATAACAAAATGAACAAGTCTTATGAATCAGTTCTTTTAGTGAATTAAGATTTACAGCTTGACCAATGTTTTCTGATTCCCAAACGAATGACTTTTATGTGTTGGACCTTTTGTGAATCAAAATAAAACAGTGTGACCAGTATAGTCTGATAATTCAATGAACAAGTCTTATGAGTCAGTTCTTTTGAATGAATCAAGACATACATCATAACCAAAGTAGTCCAATTCCCAACTCTTATGAATCAGCTCTTTTTAGTGAGTTTAAACATAATGTACGACCTATGTGGTCTGATAACAAAACAAACGAGTCTTATGAATCAGTTCTTTTAGTGAATCAAGATTTACAGCTTGACCAATGTAATGCGATTCTCAAACTAACAACACTAAGTCAGCTCTTTATGTTGAATCAATACATACAGCTTGACCAGAGTAGTCTAATTCCCAAATTAATTATTCTTATGAATCAGCTCTTAACAAATAACAAAACGAACAATCTTAAGAGTCAGTTTTTTAGTGAATCAAGATGTATAGTTTGACCAATGTAGTTTGATTCCCAAACTAATGACTCTTATGAGTCAGCTATTTTTGATGAATAAAAACATACAGCTCGACCAGAGTAGTCCATTTCCCAAATTAATGATTCTTATGAATCAGCTCTTTTTGGTGAATCTAAACATATGGTACGACCTGTATGGTCCGATAACAAAATGAATAAGTCTTATGAGTCAGTTCTGTTAGTGAGTCAAGATGTATAGAGTGACCAATGTAGTCTGATTCCTGAACTAATGACTCTAAGTCGTCTCTTTTTAGTGAATCAAAACATAGAGTGTGACCAAAGTAGTCAAATTCCCAAACTAATGACTCTTATGAATCAGCTCTTTTTGGTGAATCAAAACATACAGTACGACCTGTGTGGTCCGATAACAAAATGAACAAGTGAATCAGTTCTTTTAGTGAATCAAGATGTACAGCGTGACCAATATAGTCAAATTTCCAAACGAATGACTTTTATGAGCCAGCTCTTTTTGGTAAATCAAAATAAAACAGTGTGACCAGTATAGTCCGATAATTCAACAAATGAGTTATATGAGTCAATTCTTTTTAGTAAATCAAGACGTACAGCTTGACCAGAGTAGTCCAATTCCCAAATTAATCACTCTTATGAATCAGCTCTTTTTGATTAACCTAAACATACAGTATGACCTGTGTGGTCAGATAACAAAAGAACGACTGAATCATTTATTTTAGTGAATCAAGATGTGCAGCACGACCAATATACAATATTTAACATTTGAAGTGGATCAAAAAAGTTAATCAAAATTTGTCCTAAGACAAAAACAGGTATTGTTTTGGCTTTAGAACAACTTTGATGAAAGGTTTTGATCCACTTCAAATGTTGAATAATGTAGTCAAATTCCCAAACTAATGACTTATATGAGTCAACTCTTATTGGTGAATAAAAACAAACAGTACGACTAGTGTAGTTTAAGTGATTTCAAACAAATGACTCTTAAGAACCAGTTTGTTTCAGTGAATCAAATTCATACAATGAGCCTAGTTTAATCAAACAGATTCCAGAATGAAAAGTTTTGCGATCTGGGATTTTAGTGAATCAAACACATACACCTTACTCTGTAATTTTGTAAGTAAGGATTAGCAGTCTTAAAGGGACTGCTAATCATTTTCACCCAAAAATGAAAATTCTGTCATTAATTACTCACCCTCATGTCGTTTAAAACCTGTAAGACGTTCATCTTCGGAACACAAATTAAGATATTTTTAATAAAATCCGAGAGCTTTCTGACCCTGCATAGACAGCAACGCAACTACCACATTCAAGAAAAGAACTGTTGAATGAAGTCGTTATTATTATTTATTTTTTTTGCTCACAAAAAGTATTCTTATAGCTTCATAAAATTACAGATGAACCATTTCTATTTTAGCGATGTCCTTACTACGTTTCTGGGCCTTAAATGTGTCAGTTTCGTTGCTGTCTTATGCAGAGTCGGAAAGCTCTTGAATTTCATTAAAAACATCTTAATTTGTGTTCCGAAGATGAACGAAGGTCTCACAGGTTTGGAATGACATGAAGGTGAGTAATTCATGACAGAATTTTCATTTTTGAGTGAATTATCCCTTTAAATCAGTGTAGTGCTGATATGATAACCATACCCTGAATGAAGTTCAGGTCTGTGAGGAGTTTGAGCTCCCTGGAAACATCAAGCTGGAAGTGTCGGAACGAAGGATCAGCAGAGAGAGAGAAACGCTGCATAGATTCAATAGACTGGGCCAATCTGCCAGAAACAGAGATAACAAGTCCAGTGTTTCAGATTTTGGGAACAGACATCAGTATTATGAGCATATAGTAATGCGGGTTAGCCGCCCCACCTGTTGTGTGTTATTCTGGCTGCGTGCACAAAGCTCGATGGGTCATTTTCTTTGAGCAGCTCTTGAGTGAAAGCCACCAAGCCAGCGTGCTCCAGCAGGCTACGTTTTTCGGCCACCTGATTGGCCAAAGCATCTGCCCTTCTCTGCCGTGAGCTTTCCAAAGCTTGTGCCAGCATTGTCTGCCGCTCGGTTAGCAACGCCATTATCTCCTTTACGCAGTGAGAGAGCTGCTCTTTGGCTGATACGCTGTTCACCTGCATTCATGCACACAGACAATTGCTCAACACATCAAACACCTGCTTTCCTTTTGTGACAGAGATGGGAAAGGTGGACGTACCTCGGTTTGAGTGATGGCATTCTCCAATTGTGTGATCTGAGTCAACACCATGTCCTGATTGGACAGGATGTAGTTCAGCTCCTTGGTGATCTTGTCCTAGGTTTTAAAAACCATGATTTTATTACTATAAATCAGACATCTTAATCAGAAAATTAATAATAGTGATGTTGTTGCCTTCTTCATTATAGTTTGGCATAAATTCTACGAGTATAAATGTGAGAAAAGTGAGTTCAATTAATGCATTGGAAATTGTTTGATATGATGCATTTGTATTTCTGTATTGTTTATTTTTGGCAGTAATAAAAATGCAGAAATAATATTCAAACATCACTGTGAATGAGAAGTATAATTTTTTTCTCAATAGATAATTTAGTGACCCCTCATATCCTTTCATGATCATGGGAATATTCCCATTCTAAAGAAAAAACAGTCTTGTTAGAGTAAAAATACCTCACTACAGAAGGATCACCCACAATGGAGTGTGTTTACTGCTGACTTCCTGCCTTTCAAGAGTTCATAAACCATAGATCTAAGACATGCGATGAATAGACTTACACATCACAGCTAAGCAAATTCAAAACCATTGTGCCAAATGTTTGTGAGGGATAAATTCATCTGACCACATGACTTTTCCCCATTGTAGTTTTTGCTGCTTTAAATGCTTTAAAACTCCATACATTTATAGTAACAGCTTATGGTACTGCATTAGCACTGCTGTTAGGTGGCACTGTTGTTGCATTTTAAAAAGCGATTATATTTGTTCATACAGCTTTTAAAAGTGTATTTCTCTAGAAGAGAAAACCATGGCAACTTAATATAACAGTGATGTATGCCAGCTACATTATTAAAATAGAGACGAATTGAAAACACACCTTAAGAGCCTGGTAGGCTTGGGTGACAGGTGCAATCTTGTGTCCCGCATGGATTCGACGCAGTTTACAGAGCGAACAAAGAAGCATCTGACATGACTTACAGTAAAACTGCAGCCTCTCCTGATCATGTTCTGGGCATGTCAACACCTAGAGAAATGGAAAGAAACTTTATGATACTCTCTATGGATAAAATGAAAATGCATATCTGCACATTCATTTTCTGATTATTCAGATTTACTCTGAAATATTAGCATATTATGAAAATAGGTTTGTGAATGCAATTTCATGTTAAATAATTCATGAGACCCTGGACCTCAAGGTGTGAGAGGTAATCGGGTAGTAATCTTGGGCGGTTCAGGAGAAGCGGCTCACCTTTGGCCTGAAGTTGAGGGTGGGCTGAACATGTTCGTGCTGGGCACGTGGAGTGCCCCAGGGGTGGTAGAGTTTGAAGCACTCATTACAGAAGCTGGCTCGGCAGTCAGCACAGCCTTTAGTGGCCTCTAGGGCCTGTGGGGGTTTACAGAACTGACACATCACAGCCACACTGCCCAGACTCACTGTGTGTCTGTACCTAGAGAAAGCAAGAGAAAAAAGAGATCCTACAGTGAAGCGTTCGTTTATTTGTCTGCATGTGGTTTTATTCATGTAGATATAGTAACACGCTGGGTAAATTGTGTATTCAAAATTCTATTTAAGAACACTAAGTCACTAATCAAATAAATATGAATGCTGAAATTATATTATATTATATTATATTATATTATATTATATTATTATGTATTTAATGTATTTTATTCTATTTAATATTAGATCTAGATCACTAATCTAATAAGTAAATACGTATAAATGCTAAAATTATATATTATTTCATTATAATTATTATTATATTATTATGTTATTTCAATAAATTTAAAATATAAAATTGTTATTATAATATGGAATATGATATTATATTATACCATTACAAATGTATAATGTAATATAAAATTGTGTATTTAATATTTTAGGTATAAAATATATTATTAATAAATATTGTTAAAATATTAATATTATATGTAATTAAAATAATATAATTAATATAATAATGTAATTCAGTCACTAATCAAACAAATAAGTAGAAATGCTGAAAATATATTATATTATTACAAATATATAAGTATTAATGCTAAAAATACATTATTACAAATTTAATATTAATATATGAAATTAAGATTTAATTTAAGATTACTAGGTCACTAACCAAATAAGTATTGAAGAATGAATGCTGAAAATATTATATTATATTATATTATTATACAAATATATGTGAATATATAACATAATATAATATTTTATATTTTATATAATAGAATATAAAATAATTGTGTATTTTTAAGATTGCTAGGCCACTAATTAAACAAGAAATTAGGTATAAATACTGAAAATACATTATATTATATTATATTATTTATTATATATAATATGAATTATATTACAAATATATATTAGTATATAACATAATATAATATTAAATAGTGTATTTCTATTTAAGATTGCTAGGCCACTAATTAAACAAGAAAATAGGTATAAATGCTGAAAATATGTTCTATTCTATTCTATTATTACAAATATAGTTAATATAATATTGATCTGTGAAATTAAGATTTAATTTAAGATTATTGGGTCACTAATCAAATAAGTATTGAAGTATAAATGCTGCAAATGTTATTAGATTTTATTATGGTACATCACGTTATATATTATAAAAATATATATTATTGTATAACATAATATAATATTAAATTGTGTATTTCTATTTTAGATTCCTAGGTCACTAATTAAACAAGTAAATAAGTATAAATCCTCAAAATATTACATTATATTGTGTATTTACAGTTCTGTTTAATATTACTAGATCACTAATCAAATTAGTAAATAAGGATAAATTGATTAAATGATACAATATTTCATTAAAAATATATAATATATTGTTCATTTAAGTTTCTATTTAAGATTCATAGGTAATTTACCAAATAACAAGTACAAACACTGAAAATATATTATTTTATTTTAAATATATAATATATAACTTCAATGTATTTGAATGTGTATATTTATTACCTCTCTACAATTCTCTCCAGTGTAAGGTTCCTCATGCACTCAGCCAATCCTCTCTCACCTAATTCTACATCACGCCCACAGGGGGCGCAAGGGAAAAGCATGAGAGGTGGAGGCCCTTCCTTTCGCCTGCGGCCTGGGTACGTCCCAGAACCTAAACACACACAGTGAGATAAACTAAATATATAGCAACCTGTTTATATGACATTGAAGATGGTGCACACTCTGTCTCGTCTTTACACACCTGAGCGCAACAGGCGGTCCACACGGTCAGATTTGGGCATAGGTCTGCGCATCTGCCGTGGGGAGCGCGTGTTCGGGGTGGAAGCGGGTGAGTTGGGCTCCGGCGGGAGCTCGGGCTGGGGATACCCGCTCTGAACCAGCACCTCGGAGGCACACATGAGACACACGCTGTGCAGGCAGGGAAGTACAATAGGCTGCTTCACAATGTCCTTGCACACAGGACACTGCAATTCCTGCTCCATACTCTTCATATTGGACTGGAAAAAAAATAAATGGAGGGTGAAAAGAAAAAGGATGAGTGAGAAAAAGAAAACAAAAGAGGATATACTACCAGTTAAAAGTTTTTGAACAGTAAGATTTTTTTGTTTTTTAAAGAAGTATCTTCTGCTCATCAAGCCTGCATTTATTTGATCCAAAGTACAGCAAAAACACTAAAATTTAGAAATATTTTTACTATTTAAAATAACTGTTTTTTATTTGGATATATTTTAAAATGTAATTTCAAAGCTGAATTTTTTGCATCTTTACTCCAGTCACATGATCCTTCAGAAATCATTCTAATATTTTGATTTGCTGCTTAAAAAACATTTATGTTGAAAACAACTAAGTAGATTTTTTTCAGGTTTTTTTGATGGATAGAAAGTTCAGAAGCAGCATTTATCTGAAATAGAAATCTTTTGTGACATTATAAATGTCTTTATCATCACTTTTGATCAATTTAAAGCATCCTCCCTAAATAAAAGTATTAATTTCTATAATTTTTTCTATAATTTTACCCCCCAAAAAAAGATATATATATAAAATATATTCAAAAAGAAAACAGTTATTTTAAATAGTAAAAATATTCACAGATTTTAGTGTTTTTGCTGTGCTTTGGACAAAAAAATGCAGGTTTGATGACCGGAAGAGACTTTAAAAAAAAAAACATTAAAAATCTTACTGTTCAAAAACTTTTGACTGGTAGTCTATATATGTCTAGAAAAGGGAACGCAGTGTCATGTATTCACAAAGGCTGCGTTTATTTGACCAAAAAATACAGTAAAAACTGTAATATTGTAAAATTTTACAATTTAAAAAAAAAAAATTCTTTTTTTATATTTTAAAAATGGACAAATAAGCTGGATTGTATCATATGTGCATTCCTTTGGATCAAACCAATGGTTCTAGCATTATTAGCATCATGCACTAGCAGTTTAATTATAGGCACAGCCGGATAATCCCTACATTTAAGTCCTTAAGTCATATTTGGGACACTTTTTGAACTCTCTGTTGCACATTGATTTAAAGAAAGAGGAAAGAGACTAGATTTTCATTCCGCCTGATTGCTGAGAGAGACATGCACACCTTTATAAATAGCTGTCTCTGGTGTGCTGCTACTGGCCTGCAATGCTCTTTAAAAATGGATAGTGACCTGATGCTGATGATTTAAGCAGACATTGGAAGCTCTAGAAAGGCCACATCAACTTAAAAATGACCTTGTCCATCAGTCTAGCACCGCAGAGACATATTCATGGTGACATTTTGAAGACTGACTGAGCAACAGCACCACAAATGAATCTGACACCTGTTTTTTCCAAAACATGCAGACATACACAATTTGCATCCCTTATAAAAATAAAAACATATGCTATGCACACACAAAACTTGTTAAAAATGAGTTAGTAACTTTGACCTCTAGAAACCACTGGGACATAAATTCTCTAGTTCACTGCATCTAATAATCGTTCCCAGTTTAAATACAATAGGCTAGTTATAAATATTAGTAATTACTAGTTATTAGGCAACCACTGGCCTGTCCCATACAATGTCAACTTAAAATCTAACCGTATATCTTTGTATCAGATATACGTTTTCCCTTTAAATCATACGTTAAAAATCAAAACGCATGCTTTAGGAAGGCCTACGGCAGGTTAAAGACACTCTTGGGCTTCTTCATCGTTACGCGGTCATTCAGCAATGTCACCTGGCGCTATAGGTTACTCCATCTCGCAACACGAAAGATTTAACGTGGTTTTACTACAAAATAAACGCGACTGAGGTTTGACCTAGAGACGTGACTATATAACCGGTTAGCACGGCACACCGGCTCATGCTGTATTCGACAGCGCCCTTACCTTAACCTGAAATCTGGGCGCCATTACGGGATGCTGCTGTCTTTACCTCATATGACAGCACTACTGTCGCAAATCAGTGCGACTTTACGCGATACACACGTTAAACTGCAAAGCATGAAAAGCCTACATACAGCTAAATGAATTATATCAATAAAACACCGAAAACACCGCATGCTGTAGAAGCATCACGCTGCCACATGCGCGATCCGTTTTAATTACGTTCTATATTGTACTTGCAAAACGTACCGTTTATGTTCCGTTTCGTCGCAGTAGATCATCATAAGTCAATGGGGAAATCTTCTGCCCGCAGCCATTGCCTCGTTCAGGTTGAAATGTAGGTTAGTAGGATGTCGCTACATCCGCACGCAGCTGGAGATGCTTTCAAACCGACGCTCTCGGTCTCCTGCCCGCATCCCGTTTCCGTGGCAACAAGCACGTCCGCTTCATCAGCAGCAGCACGCTGCAGGTTCATGCACACGATTACTGCTGCTACCTCAGCCAAATAACTGAGCTTTGAATTTAATAAAAGTATTTTAGTCAAACTGACAGTGTTTTCAATTATTGTAGAACCAAAACATTGTACAAAGTAAAACTGCAGATGTTAGCCTACCTGAAGACAGTGTTTCTTTTCGAAATGGTTCTTGAAGCTTCGAAATATTTACGAATCTTTCGTTTCGAATCAGTGTTTGGGGGCTTGTATGGAACTCCTCAAGTGACGTGATTCCAGCAAACGAGGCTTCGTTACGTCGTATTGTTTCGAACCTTTGTTTCAAAATTCTGATGGTTCGCCGCCAGATGGCTTTGATCTGGTGAGCCCATTAACGAGTGTCTGATGTTCCGGTCAGTGTATGTATGAAGTAGGTTCATTTTTAAGTATGAACTGATTGCGTGTATAATAATAAAGATTAATGATATTTGGTTCTAATTGACCTAGTTTTCAACCCTTGCCTAAAAACACTCAAAACAAGCCCTATACATTAATAGAAGAATACGAATTTTACAGAGCTTTCTTATTTAACGGTATTTAAATATTTGTAGATTGCATTTAATAGATTACACTTTCATGCAAACATTTGCAATTGCTTTGTGAAAGGTGTCGTTATGTTTGGACTTACATTTTGTTGCACTTACAGCGTTTTTACCAGCGGATGTCGCCAGCATGTGGTGTTTCGAGCGCTTCGAAATAGTGAATCATTTGCGAATCGGTTCAATTGATTCAGAGTTTCGCAAGCTTCGTTTCTCCCATCACTATCGGAAGGTGATCAGGCATTAAGAAACACACACAAAATTAAATAAACGTTTAGATTTTATAATATTTTAAATGATTCATCAGTATTGTTTACGAAACTGTGATACAGAGCAACATTTATTTGAAATGGAAATCTTTTGTAACATTGTAAATGTCTTTGCTGTTACTATAATAGTTTAACCCTTGCTGAAATAAAGTATTAATTTATTTTATTTAAAAATCTTAATTATCCCAAAGCTGGGAAGGTAGTGTATAGCAGTTTCAGAAAAAAAAAAAAAATCAATAGGAAATGATCCCTCAGAAGTCAATGACACTGAAGACTAGAGTAATGATGCTAAAAATTCAGCTTTACCACAGGAATAAATTATATTTAAAATATATATTTAAAAAAAGAAACCAGTTATTATAAATCACAATAACATTTCAGAATATTACTATTTTTGCTGTGTCTTTGATGACATAAATACAGCATTGGTGAATATTTATTCTTGTCATCAAATCTAAATTTTCTGCATCATTACTCCAGTCTTCAGTGTCACATGATCCTTCAGAAATCATTTTGATTTGCTGTTAAAAAAAAAAAAAAAACATTTATTATTATTATCAATATTTAAAACAGTTGAGTACATTTTTTCAGGATTCGTTGATGAATAGAAAGATCCAAAGATCAGCATTTGTCTGAAATAAAGGGTTTTTGTAACATTATACACTATACCATTCAAAAGCTTGGAGTCAGTATAATTTTTTGGGGAGGGGGAATGAATACTTTTATTTAGCAAGGATGCTTTAAATTGATCAAAAGTGATGATAAAGACATTTATAATGTTACAAAAGGTGTTTTAGGTAAATGTTGTCCTTCTGAACTTTCTATTCATCAGAGAAATCTGAATAGAAATTCTACTCAGCTGTTTTCAACATAATAATACTAATAAGTGCTGTTGGAGCCACAAATCCGAATGTTAGAATGATTTCTGAAGGATCATGTGACTGGAGGAATGATGCTAAAACTTCAGCTTTGAAATCACAGGAATAAATTACATTTTAAAATATATTTAAATAGAAAACAGTTACTTTAAATAGTAAAAATATTTTAAAAAATTACTTTGGATTAAATAAATGCAGACTTGGTGAGCAGAAGCAGCTTCTGTAAGATTAAAAAAAAGATTAAAAAAGTTAAATAGTAAGATTAAAAAAAAATTAATCGTACTATTTAAACTTTTGACTGGTACTGTATTAGTGGTGATTCATGAGATCTATACAGGACACACAAAGTCCGCTTAACTCATACACTTAGGTATGCTGTGCTGTGCTCTAAATCAATGTGTTGCACAACTTCCCCTGATAAGACCTTCTCCTGCCCATGGGCTCGGTCATATAAAGTCTTGACAGAGATAACCAGCATTTCTAAAATTCTTCACACAGACGCCCAAACGGTAAGCTCTTCATTCTGCTGTTTCTATAAGCTTATAAATGTATTGTCAAGATCAGTTGTGTTAATATTAGATTCATATCAGCTTTCTACAGTGTCCAGACTCGGACAGTGAGCAGCCATGCCATCCGAATTAGAGACCGCCATGGAGTCCCTCATCATGGTATTCCACCGCTACGCTGGAAAAGAGGGCAAGAGCGGCACCCTGACCCGCCGTGAACTCCGAACCCTGATGGAGCATGAGCTGTCTGGGTTTCTCAAGGTAAAAAACTTTTGTCATTCACTCACATATACTATAGATCTCCTCTTTTTCATTTTCCAAGAAAAGGAAAACGTTCTCTCGTTCATCAAACATATTTTACTGTCTTTTCCCACAGTCTCAGAAGGATCCAACCACCATAGACAGAATTATGAAGGACTTAGATGCCAATGGAGATGGGGAGGTGAATTTTGAGGAGTTTGTGTCTTTGGTTGTGGGTTTGTCCATTGCTTGTGAGGCGTGCTACAGAATGCAGTTAAAGAAGACACAAAGCTGGAAATGAAGAGGAAAATGAGCAATGCAGACAATCTGTAAAGTTAATCCTGCTGTCTATTAAAATATCTGATTGTTTTGTACTTTTCCTCTGAGTTTGTGTTTGTGTGTGTACATCAGTATCGGATGAAAACCATAAAAACTACTTTTGCTGCCAGGTTAAAGTACAGTGGGTGTGTATGACAGGTCTTAACGCTGTTTGGCTTTCAAACAGTATTCTTGGAGCTTTGAACCTGTCTGTGCTAAAATATGTGCTAAAATATGTTTTTATCTCAAATAAAGCTTTAAAATATGCAAAAGTCTTCATGTGCAGAACTTTCTATTTAAAATACATGTCTATTCAGTTATGCCAAGTATGATTCGTACTCTGCAGTTTTTTGTACTCTCTTTACCTCATTGTTACTATACTTTTACTAGGGTGTGTCCCACGTTGTTAATGGTTACAGTGTAAACCCAAGGCTGCTCGGCTGAAAAGAGAGTTATGGAAGTTATAACTCAATAGGCCTTAGTCATGGTAGCGACGTATTTCATTTTTTGACAGGAATTAAATCAGGCTGTGAGGGAAGTACAGCACATTTAATGGATTGCACAGCTGTTTAAAACATATAAGAAAGTCTTCCTGAAAAACATTTTTGTAAACAAAAACACCATAAAACAGTTTAGAAAATTGTGAGTTGTGGAAATTAGACAATTACACAAAATATGTATATTTAGTAAGTTATAGACATTTTTGGAGTCATAATTTTATGTAAGATGAATAAAAATGCTCACTTTTTTTCTTTAGTTACAGTACATGTTGTCATTAGTCACAGCAAGTAAAGCTCCAGAAGCTATTTCTTGCTTATGCTTAAGGAAACCTGTTATTTTGTGGCTTCCTCGTGGTCATGTCATTTTCTGTATTACAATTTTAGTATTTAGTAAGCATTTTAGTATTCAAATATATATAATATTACGTAATATGTACTATTACGACTATTAAGACTATTAATAGCAATAAAGATAAATAAAAGGAATCAAAAATGGAAGTTGCCTTCACTGGCACAAGGCAAATATGCATGATCAGATCTTTTGACCACAGCATATTGCCAAGTCATCGCAGTCTTGCTTACTAACACAGGGCTTTGCCAATGTTGCTAAATTTCAGACAGTTAGCCACCTTGTTTGCGCTGCTAAAAATACAAATAGCAAACCATTCCGTCAGCAAATCAAATAACCCCTACTACAAATCATTTTTTTTTTTTTGTATGTTTCCTCGTACACCACAAGAGGGCAGAAAAGACCGGCCCAAGATCCGTACTGCATTCACTGACATACACTATGCAGAAATAAAATAAAATAAAATAAAATAGTTTACTAATCGGTATCCACCCCAGGACTATATTGTCACACCATTCAAACTGTGGTAACAAATCCACTAGATGGCGCTCTCCTTTTATAATTCAGTTGGCCCAGCACAGAGTTGATGAATTTCATTTTTTGGACAATGTTGCTTTATGCAAAAGTGTGTTGCTTATCAAAATGTATGTAATTTATTTATGTTGCTTTATCATTATTTCAGATCACATATACATTGCTATCTAAATGGTCAAAATACACAACTTATTTTTATTAATGTATGATTTGGGCAAAAACTACAGGGAAACTACGGCTAGTTTTTTTTATTTATATATTTAGTTTTTTATTTAACAGTTAAAATCTGAAAAATAAATATGAAAATAAAGTGAAAGATGAAAATATGAAAGATATTCTTGCACTGAGAACAGTTAAACTCTGGAAAAAAATAAATATGAAAATAAAGTGAAATCTGAAAGTTAACATTTGTCAAAATGTCAGTAGTTATTTATTTATTTATTTATTTTTTCTTTTTTAGTTCAGTTGTTTACACAACAGCTATACCAAAAATATGATGTTATAGAAATTTTATTTTGGAGATTAATTCACAATAATTCTGAACTAGATTTTTGAACATGAAAAATATTCTTGCACTGAGAACTCAACTCAACTTTCAGTTAAAATCTGAAGAAAAAAATATGAAAATAAAGTCAAATCTGAATCTGAAAGATGACATTTGTCAGAATGTAAGTATTTATTTATTTATTTACCTTTTTTTAGTTAAGTTGTTTACACAAAAGCTGTAACAAAAAACATGTTATAGAAACTTTATTTTGGCGATTAATTCACAAAAATGATGAACTAGGTTTTTACAAAATATAAAATTGTAACTATTATAAATAAAAATCAGAAATAAAATGCACAAATTGTATTGTTATAGCATCTTCTAAGCAACTAACTTTCAGTTGTGCTTTGTAAACGTATAGCTACAGGATATCCTGTTACATAATTCACCAAAACAAACTGACAGGCTGCACAGAGGCCCTTCTGCCCCCTCTAAAGACACTGGACACACAGTCTGTGAAGGAAAGTGAAAGAAGTCTTGTGATGGTTGGGCGGGTCAAGCGTATTTCTGGCTTGTTGTTTTGAAGGCCTACGGGAGGAGAGGGGGGTTAAAAAAAAACCCGAGTTAAAGATGGCGGAAATCGAAGGAGATGAGACTGCTCGGCCCGCTCCTCCGTCACTGCTACCCGCAACAGCAGCGCCCCGCGTTAACGGAACGGGGGTGCTCAGTTCTGGTAGCCAGACCCCGACCATGGTGACTTCGGGTCCACGCGTGGTTCGGATCGTAAAGTCGGAATCGGGATACGGATTCAACGTCCGCGGTCAAGTGAGTGAAGGCGGCCAGCTGCGGAGCATTAACGGGGAGCTGTACGCTCCTCTCCAGCATGTCAGCGCCGTGCTACCCGGGGGTGCGGCGGACCGGGCCGGTATAGTGAAAGGAGACAGAATACTAGAGGTGTAAGTTAAGTCTTTTATTTTCCAATTTATTTCTTATTTTTAGCCTAGAAATCAGCATTGCACTACTGTCAGTCTGCTTGACACACAGTTAACGTACCCAACGCACAGTTGGCTTGACGTTATTTTTATACACGTTAGCATTAGGATCTGTGGACTTGTTTAAGCTTTCATAGCCGTGCATGCCAACACATCCCTGCTAATACAATAAACAGATCATTATTATGTAAGACTTGAGCAGATAACGCGTATTGGGAAGTTCTCAAACGCTAAACGGTTGTTGTGCAACAGGGTCATTGGTTTGGTGTATTCATTAATTCGTTGTCTCTTTATTGAAGCTCATGTGTCATAAATCCAGAAGAGTACCGCTCGGTGACTTGTTGATACATGACGGTTGCATGATCACATGCTGTCATATTGATCTCTTATCTTTGCTGCAGCTGATAAATGTAGTGCCTGACACGTTAGCATCCTAAATTGTGCTTGATTTTAATGTCAATTGTATCCTGGCCTAGGAAGTACATATGATTGTTTGATCATTTGAAAAATTAGGCAGTTTATGAAAGTAGTTGTCAGGTAGTATGTGGTTTTAAATGGCCAATAGGTGTATTTGGAGCTGGGTTGCATGAAATAATGCACTCATAATAGCAAATAAGATGACATAGAATCGATTAATTTAAAGAAACCCACATTTTACATGATATTTAGTGATAAATATCTAGATATTTGTTTGCTTTGAGATGTCAATTTTGAATTTTTTAATAGAGCATCCCTTGTCTTATTTCCAACAAGCTTATAAATAAGTACACCATTTCTGCTTTCTGATATTTTTAGTTAATGTTGTGTTGTGTAAAAATTAGATTAAAAAATACAATAAAAATACTAGCGTTGTGACATTACAATTTTAAATAACTGTTTTCTATTTGAATAAATGTAATATATTTAAACAGAGTTTGAGAAAGATATATATATACACACACACAGTGCACAGCATAAATAAGTACACCCCCACTGAATAAATATAAAAGATGTATTTTCTCAATGATCACTAGTATTATTCATGGAAAGATGGCAAAATTGAAGTATATTAAACGTATACTTAATAAAAATGACAAAATATATGGCAATATTTTCTGTAAAATAAGTAAATTAGCCAGTTTTGTTTAAATGAAGGATTGCAGAAATGAGTATACTCTAGATTTAATTCAGCAAATGTATAATAATCTAGTACTTAGTATGAGCTTCGAGTATACTGCTCTGACCCTTCTTGGCACTGAGTGTGCAAGTTCATAACAAATTTTCACTTCTGTCCTGTTTAACTTCTGGAGGATGACCTCCTTAAAGAAGAAGTCCACTTCCAGAACAAAAATTTACAGATAATGGACTTACCCCCTTGTCATCCAAGATGTTCATGTCTTTATTTCTTCAGCCGGAGAAATTATGTTTTTTGAGGAAAGCATTTCAGCATATTTCTCCATATAGTGGATTATATGGAGAAAAATCCTGAAATGTTTTCCTTAAAAAAACATAATTTCTTTATGATCTTGGATGACAAGGGGTTGAGTACATTATCTGTAAATTATTGTTCTGGAAGTGGACTTCTTTAAATGCCCTGGTCTTTAATGAGGAGTTTTGCTCAGCTCGTCTCTACAGAATCCCCCACAGCCGCTCAAGAGCATTAAGATTGAGTGAAATATGTGTCCACTGAAGGATTTTCACCTTGGGGGAATGAATATCTTTATTGTCAGTCTAAAAAATGCCCATTAATGCAGGAAATGAGGAGAGGGTAGCATCTTCAGTTTTTTGTATTACATCACACAGTGGTGTGTGAATTCATGACAGCACTGATAAAGTACAACTCCCTCACACCTTTAGCACTCATACATCCCTATATAAGAGATTTACGTCACTGTGGGTACCAGGCACTTCTCACTGTACTCCTCCTCTAGCAACACCAGAACATTTTGGATGCTTTTCTGAAGCGATTGATCTGGTCTCTTGAGACCAAAGTATGGATTCCCAGAAGTCTATATTTTGTAAATATGGACCTTGGAAAGAGGTTAAATCAGTTTATTGTGCTTTGGCTACAGTAGGTGATTCCAGTGGTGACAACAACCATGCATGCCACTTCTGCAGGCTGTGTCGTACTCTGTGAGATAAAGTGTCACTCTTTTCATAGCTTTTGCTGGGTCTGAAACACTTGCATGGTATTTCTTCAGGTCTTTTCCTATCAAAAATTCACTCATCACTAAATGATAACTTAAAGTGAAGACCTGATTATTTCAGGAGCCTGGAGTCCATTGATTTTGAATGTTGGTACTACTTCTGCTATATTTTCACACTTTCACAAACAATAATTTGGTATTCCTCTTGTACCATTGTCCTCTTTTATATAGGGAAATAAGTCACCTGGCAGTTCTCTTCCAAGTGGTTTCATTGTTGACAGCATTAAGTCTGACTATGATTCAATAGGCTATAAAACACTTTTAACTGTCAGGAAATTACTTGTCTTTAAAAGTTTTGGTTCAATATACTTACCTGTTGGTCAAAAATAGCCTTAAACTTTTTGTGTGTGTGTATATACTCATTTTTGCAACACAACAGTTTGTCACCTTGTTAAGAAAATCTTATTTTGCTGAATAATTTTGACATTCTTCTTTGTAATTGATCAAGCAGGCTTGTTGGGACATTATATCTCCAAAGAACCCTAACATATCTTCTAAGATATGCAGTTGCTGAATTTAAGTTTTAGAGTGTACCTTTTAGAGTGTATTTATGCTGTGGACTGTGTGTGTATATATAAATACATTTTGGAAACAGATACATTTATTCATGTTTCTTTGATAAGTAGAAAGTTCAAAAGAACATATTTTTGGGGAAAATTTATTTGTAACATTATAAATGTCTTCACTGTCACTTTTGATCAAGTTAATGTTTCTTTGCTAAAATAAAATTTGCTTAAAAAAAAACTTTTGAATAGTAATACAAACTAGATGCCATAACTAAGCTGTTTTAACTTGTATCACATACTGTAAATAAAAGTACAAAGCTCTAGACTAACTTGTTGCACTGGTTGCACAGGTGCGCCTAACGTTATTTCTTAGGTGCTCCAGCACAAAAGTTAGGTGCACCCAAATTTTTGACCGCATCGCATTTAATCGCCATTTACAGTTATCCTAATTCTTATTTTTGCATGACGATATTATGAATGGATAGTTCATTTTTAACAGCAGATTCAGCTGATCTGCACATCCCTGCACACTTATATAAGCTTATGATCACTCGTGCTTTTAAGCCAAATCCACGCTAAAAAGAATAACGTTAAATGACATCTGGACGTGACTCTCCGCAATCTCTGATGAAATCGGTTGGGTGTTTGAACGCCTACTGAATCCTTGGACAAAAGTTTACAGGGGTTTACCCAGTTAAGGAAATTTCTGATCATAAAAATCGAATTATTTGCATTTTTAATGTATTGTTTTCATTATAATGTACTGATTCGAATTAGTAATCAATAATAATTTTTATTTTAATACTCAGCGTGCCTCCCTTGACATGCTCTCGCGTATGAACAGGCAGCAAATCTGGTGCTGGCGCGGGCGCATCAGGCGCAATCATCAAACATATTTCAAAGGAAGCCGGCGCCATGGTCCTTACCGTCTTTACTGGGTGATTTGAGCGAATATTTGCATTTATTCACATACGATTTAATTAGAAATGGTGGCCTGTCATGATTTTGGCTAATGCAGGACACTACTGAATGATGCGCATCAGAGGGGATTTAGACGTCGGTATACACAAAGCCGACTGATAAAGAAATGGGTATACGCAGGTTCTGCACTACACCACTGCATATTACCCTACTCGGTAGTATTAACACAGGTGTAACTCCCTTCAAACTTTATCTGGAATGTCACCTTTTCTGTCACAACTTCTCGAACAGGCGAACACAGACACAAAATGAAATTGTTTGCCTGATTGAAAAAAGTATTTAAAACAGTTTTTTAGAAAATGTAGTTGATATTTGCATCATCGATTTATCTCATCCACCTGCGTCCCACCCGCAAATAATCAGAATGCATTTTTTTATTACCCGATTCACCTGACCCGCCGATTGTCCGCAGCGCCCGCGGATATAACCGCCATTCGCACATCACTAATTGCCAGCTATGGTCTTCTCACACACCCTTCACTATCTCTGATTGGTTTAGACCACGATATGGGCCAAATGTGTGTCTGTTGAACCACAGTCGCGGAGACTTTTTTCTTTTTTTGGCCTCTGAACGGCTGGTTGCAGATTTTTTTTAGTCTCACCATTGAGAAATGAGGTCACACGTGCGACCAAATTGGTCGCACTCTAGAGCCCTGTCAGTATTATATTGAATTTTTACATTTTTGAATATTTAAAAAATACATCCCTTGACAAGACTGTCAGTAAATTTTGACATTAGACAGAATGACTTATTAGGCCAGTGCTAATAATATTGGCCTTTTACTATACAATAATATTTGAATAGTGGTGTAATTTGCAGTGGTTTCTGCATTGACCAGCTGTGTGAACATTGAGAGCAATAATAAGAAAGTATCTTCCTTCAGTGAATATTTTGCATACGCTCTACATTGCATATTAACTCATAAGCTGCATTATGCATGTACAGAGCCACGCTGCTGGCCATAATTAGTCATTGGAGGTGTGACAGGTAACATGATCGGCATTATAAAAATGAGACGTATTGGGGTCACCATTTTATCTTATGGGAAAATCAGAAGTTGAATAAGGCTTCACAAGGGCCGCAGAATGTGGTTTAGCTCTTCATAATGTCAATCGCAGTCAATGAACTAAAATGCTGCTGTTGTCATTTTCACTCAAACCACTTTTCTCAGACAATCTTTATCACCTGAACTCAATCTGCGGTGCAGTCATCTCATTTGTGTGTATTAGATAAACTCAAGGCATGTGTATGTAAACAAAGAAATCGTTTGTGTACTGCACACACTAGTGTCAGGAGGCTTCAAGTTCATTTCTATTATTATTTTGTTTTCTATATAAAAAAATGATGCTAACTATTTCATAGTTATTTTTATCACTCATTGTTCTATTTAAAACAACTTTTATTCACAGTGAGCATGATCTGATTCAATATTGCTAATTTTATCCCATGTTGACATTTTACGTTCACTGAAAATGTCATGAAAACATTTACCCCTCCTTAAAAGGAAGGAAATGCAAAGGGTGACAAAGGTTGTTACTTACTGAGCCTCGGTCAAGTTTACTTTTTTCTTACTTTTTTAAACAACCTTTCAGCTGTACACGTAACATGAACATGAATTAACATTTTATTTCCAATAATGCACCAGAAATCTTTGAGAAACACTTTTAGGAATATTTTTAGCACCTTTTTTAAGGAGAGAAACACAGATTTTTGGAGATTGTGTTTGGTATTTTGTTAATCAGTGTAAATGTTTTATATTATATCTTAAAAGTTAAAGGGATCCCCTCCCAAAAATGAAAATTTTGTCATCATTTACTCCCCCCTCATGTCGTTCTAAAAAGTTTCAGGTTCCTATTGACTTCCACAGTATTTTTTTTTTCATACTGTGGAACTCTTTGGTTACTAACATTCTTTTGTGAAAAGATGAAACATTTGGAACAGAGTAAATGATGACACAACTTTCATTTTTGGTGGACTGTCTCTTTAAATGTAACATCTAGACCATTTTAAAGAATCTACTAGTCATTTGGGATAATAATTTGGATTTGAAGTTTTCAAGATTTTATGTATCTTTTTTTTTTCCTTTGAAAATATTCCTAATATGTATAAGGTTTCATCAGCCCAGGGCTGGTTTCCTGAGGAACTCCTTTGAGGAAGAAGGAGTTGGTTCACAAACCCAAGTTTATTCATGAGTGTCGAGCTGTTTTTCCATTTAAAGTCTTTGGTGAGCGTCTTCCCTGTCCTCGGTTCAATAATATAAACATGAATATGTTTAAAAAGGAAAGGAAAATCAATGTGGTACATTCGTAATATATCAAGTTTTCAATTACTTCACTTTTTTTTTTTTTTTTTTTTTTTTTTTTTTTTTTTTAGTTAGAAGTACTTCCAGTCTGAAATGAGGAAGTTTTTGGCAGTATCAGGGAATCATTGCAGTCAGTAGCTAGTCATGTGAATGTCTCGTTACACAACAGTTTGTTCCTGTTCCAAACTCATTATTCAGCATGTTCAAGTTTTCAAGCACGTGATTTTATAGTGAATTGGATTAGAGTATGACAACTTAGCATATATTGGGTATGAATGGTTGGGAAAATATACGTTTTTCGGTTTTTATTAGTTAAAAAAAAAAAAAAAAGTATTTGCTTTTATGCAATAAATTTACTATTACTAGCAATACTGTCTTTGTTTATGCTGTAGTTTATTTAAATTTGGATGTTTTTCCCCTATTGGAGATGTAAGTGAATCATTATCAAAAAGTTGCATTTTTAATTTTCCTCCCAGTTTAATATAATCAAATCACTAATGGATTTGGCTCTGTGCTAGTGCAGAAGGCTGGTCTGTCAGCTCTGTATGCCCCCATTGTGTCCTGTCATGAAATATACGGTCTCCCTCCAGCTGTCACCTGGTTTATGAATTAGTGATGGTGGTAATAAGTGATGGGCAGGTGGCATGTGCTATCGCTGTCATTGTTGGTGTGATCATGTGCATATGCAATAATAATTCATAACTAAATAGAGATCCCAATCACCCTCAATCTTTATAAACTGAACAACCAGCTAAAAAAAAAAAAAAGACTTTTTTTAAAAACAGACTTTTTAAAATACATCAGCAGTTCCCTATATTAAATGTAAACCTTTGCTTAGTAGACTACTCTGTGTTTCATTTCCTCACATTGTATAGTTGCTTACATTATACCAGTTTAAAGAGAGTAACCTTTGTTTTAAAGAAGAAGAAACAATGTTTGGATTGTTTTATTATTGAAGATCTCATTGTTGGGTGCAGATGTCCAATTGAAACTGTATGATAATGGATGTATTGCAGGCAAATCAGTTAAACATTTAAAATAAAAAACATATTTTTACCCAATGAGCTTTTGCATATCTAGACGTACACTTCTGAAAATTACAAAAAAATTTAGCACAATGATGATAACAATAATAATGTTTCTTGAGCAGCAAATCAGCATATTAGAATGATTTCTGAGAGTTAAATAAATGTAATATATGCTGATGCTGAAAATTCTGTTTTGCCCATCACAAAAATAAATTACATTTTAAAAATATGAAAATAGAAAATTGTTCTTTTAAATTGTAATGATTTTACTCTTTTGACTGTGTTGTCAGGTGTCCCCAGAATGTGTCTGTGTAGTTTCAGCTCAAAATACCCCACAGATCATTATCAATATAATTATGAAAATGCCTATTTTGAGTGGAAGCAGAAACAGTGTTTTCATGCATGTCGCTTTAAATGCAAATAAGCTGCTGCTCTCCGCTTCCTTTTCCAGAATAGGGCTGTGCTTTTACAACTCTTATCTCAGATACGCTGCCAAAAAACATCTGTTTGGCTTTGATTATCACATCTATCGTGATAAAATCGTGCGTTTTAAACCATATTAGTTTAAACTTCTGATATACAGTTTTCTGAGTGCACACATCCGAAGCACAAGCAACATGCGAGTACTAAACTAAGTTCTCTTCAATGTCACATACACACAAGTTTATATTAAAAACACACTTGAGTTACAAAAACAGTTGATTATATCTGTGAAGGTAAACAGCTGGGGAAAAAAATCACAGTTTATATTAGATCTGTGTGGCAGCAGCGTAATATACAGTAAATAAATCAATAAATCCACTGCTCTCTTGTTTCCTCTGAGGCCTGGACTCTAAATAGTGTTCTGTGCTCATCTGTGCAGCCAACGACAGAACATGTTAGCATGCTTTGCTCAAACTTTTGCCATGGGGTTAGAACTGGTACACCGTTGTTGCTTGCGAAAACAGAATGGTGGCGCCGTGGATGGATTAACTCCACGGATTAACTCTTTCCCCGCCAGCATTTTTTTAAAATAGTTGCCAGCCATCGGCAGCATTTTTGGTCATTTTCATCTAAATCTGACGGCTCTCAGAATATTTTCTGCTATGAATATATGAACATATTATACATCAAAATAAAGATCCGGGCCTCTGCTTTTAAACAATTTTTGAAATATATATATATATATATATATATATATATATATATATATACATATATAGATATCACGCACACATATATACAAACATACAAACATATACATATCCAAATCGACGGGTTATCGGTCTATCTATGACACAACTATAAGTTTCAGTGTTTATAAAGGCATCTCCCTCACTGACTACGTCATCCTGATCAGGTTCAAAATGGTTAAAACATGAGTGATCGAGTTCGAGTCTATCAACACCTCCAGTGTCTGTTTAGATGTATACCTCTTCATTATTATATGTGATATGATCTACAATTTCTCTGATCCTTCCATTGATGCTGATCGTTTTGTATTCGCACCTGGAAGACCCGGAAGTCTCGTAACTCATTCAGGGAATGCGCCAGGGCTTTCTCTACCGTAATACAACTAGAACGCGAGATATCTCGTCAATGGTGGGGAAAGAGTCAAGGGGCGGTAATATTATAATAAGATCCCCTTTCTATGTCACGGGGGGAGTGAAACCTGAGCGTCTCGTTTTTTCAAGTGCTTGCAGAGAAAGACTTACCAGGGTTCCCACGCTTCTTGAAAGAACTTGAATATCAGACACATGGATTCAAGGCCTGGAAGGTACTTGAAAACAAATATAGGTCCTTGAAAGTACTTGAAATAAATTTTAAATAAATTTTGTTTAGTAGAATGATGCTACAATTTTTTTTTTTTAATACTGATTTAATTTGATTGGTAACTTATTCTTATTCTGCTTGTTTTTATTCTGTTGTTTTAATTAGAAATTTTAAAAAAGCTTATAAATATATTTTTTGGAATTTGATAAAAGATGACATGCTTTTAATAAAGTTAGAAAAATGCCATTACAAAGGTAAAAACAAAATTTCCTGTAAATCACTTAAAGGAGTCAAATATCGACTTGTCCATTACAAGTCGATACATTAAGGCTAATATTTGATCAGAATTTGATTATTGATTTAGAAGGTGCTCCTGAAATTGTTGACTGTGCTCCTAATTTAGAATTTAGAATTTAGAATTAGGAACACAAGTGCTCCTAAAAAGAAAAATAAGTGTGGAGCACTGTTTAACCACTTTTTATTAATTTAAAAATTGAGAAATTTTCAAATGTAAAACACGACTGCTTAAAATGGTCTAAATTTATGAAACCTACACAATCAAAACCTTGTTACTCTGAGATTTTTAATGTAAATGTTAAGTGTAAGTGAAATGTTAAATACTTGTTAGGTCTTTCATGACACTACATATGCTGGCATGTGAATTTGATAGGTGCTTGATATAAAATAAATGGTGCTTTAAAAAGTCCTTGAAAGTCCTTGAATCTGGTGTTCATGAAAGAGTGGGAACCCTGACTTACTAAAACAAAGTTATTGGGTTGTCCTTTTGTCACATTGTCTGGATTGGTAGATGCACCGGGGACCCATTTATAGCACTTAAACATGGAAAAAGTCAGATTTCCATGATATGTCACCTTTAAAAAAAAAACGTACTGACTCCAAACTCATTTTAATATCTCACCCCTGTAACATGACACACTTTTTTTTTTTTTTTGGGCATCTTTCCCGCAGTAATGGAGTCAGTGTAGAGGGGGCGACACACAAGCAGGTGGTGGATCTGATCCGGGCTGGAGAGAGGGAGCTGGTGTTGACCGTGCTCTCTGTGCCGGCACAGGAAGCGGACGGACTTGACGGTGGCGAGGAAAGCGCAGTGCAGCCCAATTACGACTACAGTGACAAGCAGGCCGTCCCCATTTCAGTCCCCACATATAAACATGTGGAACAGCACTCTGAGAAGTTTGTGGTGAGTTGTGCAGAAAGAAAGCAAGCAAGCATATTACTTTATGGCTGTCGTTTGGTCCTAATAATCTTTGTGGTCTTGCTCCTCCTGTCTCAGGTGTATAACGTGTACATGTCGGGCAGGCAGCTGTGCTCAAAGCGTTACCGGGAGTTCGCAATACTTCATCAGAACCTGAAGAGAGAGTTCTCCAACTACAACTTCCCAAAGCTGCCAGGGAAATGGCCCTTTTCTCTGTCTGAACAGCAGCTGGATGCTCGCAGGAGGGGGTTGGAGGAATACCTGGAGAGAGGTGAGAGAGATGGGAGGAAATAAAGTCAGATTAACCTTGGACTTTTAATTCTTATGTATTATTTTTTAGGTCTGCAAAACGATTAATTAAAACGATTAAAATAAACGTTTATGTTTACATACTATGTGTTTGTATACTGTGTATATTTATTATGTATATATAAATACACACACATACGTGTGTGTGTGTGTGTGTGTGTGTGTGTGTATATATATATATATATATATATATATATATATATATATATATATATATATATATATATATATATATATAATTAAGGAAACATGTTCTATTTTTAGAAAAAATATGTATATATCTATATATAATATAAAGTGTATATATATATATATACTTTATATTATATATAGATATAAATATTTTTTCTAAAAATAGAACATGTGTTTCCTTAATATGTATATATATATATATATATATATATATATGTGTATATATATATATATATATATATATATATATATGTATATATACAAATACTATTTAAAATATATATATGTATGTGTGCATTTATATATACATAATAAATATAGTATGTAAACATACTATATATGGTCCAATTCACCCTCTTATTGCCACCAATAATTTAATTTCACTCCCACCAGCTTTCCACTCTTAATAATATGTCTGTTTAATAAAATGGCAGTTAAATGCTACTTTATTAAATGCATAAAATATTTATAAGAACAATATCAATTTCCCAAAGTTTTTCACTCCCCAAAAATTGTAGTGAAAACAAATTAATTCAAAACTGGATATAGGTTTTAATAAAACAAAAAATCATTTTTAAGTTAGTTTTATAAATAAAGTTTATAAGTTTTATAAGTTCATTTTACAATAAAATTTAAATCTCAAAACAGAAATGTAACTAGTCAGCATTTTATTACTTTATAATGTACACATAGATTTATTTATTATTTATTATTACAAATTTGTTTCACTTTTGTGTGTATATATATATATATATAATAGAGTGCCCCTCCCTCCAAAAAGGGAAAAAATTACACAATAAAGACAATTTTATAACAATTTTGTAATTGTTCATATTTTTAGTTTTTACCTAGTGTTGTTACCAAAAACTATAATAAATTGTTTTTTTGATAATTGTGAAATTGTCTTCATTGTGTATTTTTCCCCCTTTTTTGAGGGAGGTGCACTTTACTATTAGTTTATATTATTATTATTTATTTTTTTGTTATACACAGTGATTAATTTTGATTGCACGTTAATTTATTTTTATTACAAATGATTTAATATAAATAAAATATTGCTTTGAGGATGTTTTTGTTTTGACATCTTTCCGCTAAGCCAAAATGGAAGTGGTTTTGCACACTTGCTTACAGAGCGTTTGTGATACATGCATGAGCTATGAAATGTACTTCTCTATATAAATATACATCCTGTTTCTCTCTCTGTCTGTTGACATGTTTCAGTGTGCTCAGTACGGGTTATAGGTGAGAGTGACATCATGCAAGAATTCCTGTCTGAATCGAACGAGGTAAATAAAGTATGTGTGTGCAAGCACAAATAGTTTTGCTCAACAATTGTTTTAAAATGTTTCTTGTTTTTAAGAACCACAACGGCGTAACTGATGTCGAGCTACGAATAGCGCTGCCCGATAAAACCACCGCTTCAGTGAGAGTCAGAAAGAATAGCACCACTGACCAGGTCTACCAGGTAAAATGTCACACACCACAGTCTGACTATCAGTCTGAATATTCAAATATCAACTCGATGTCCTCAACTGAACTTCATCCTAGTGATAACAAGTATTATTTCTCCTCTTTTTCAGGCTCTTGTCATAAAGGTTGGGATGGATAGCATCATGGCCAGTTACTTTGCTCTCTTCGAAGTTATTAACCACTCGTTTGGTGAGCAGTCGCTCCATTTTCTTTCAAGTGTTTATGTTTTGAATCGGTTTCTGACTCAAAAGGAAGGTGAGGGTTGTCACTATGGAAAGCAGTTGACCTTGATATGAAATCAAAAGTAATTGCATTTATGATTCTAATTGAGGGCGATTAAACTGCCACTTTGTGATTCCTTCTTAATCAACCGAACAAACCTTCTGTATGTTTTGAACCAGCTGGCAAGCTCAGATAAGATGCTACCCAGCACATAAAGGACACTGGGTCGTGTTAATGAAACATGAAGGGAACAAATTTCAGTGTAAATTATTAGCAAAACCCTTCTTGCGTAAAACACTCAGAAAAAAGGGACAAAACTGTCACTGGGGTGGTACCCTTACAGTTGAAGTAAAAAGTTTACATACACCTTGCAGAATCTGGAAAATGTAAATTGTTTTACCAAAATAAGACAAATCATACAAAATGCATGTTATTTTTTATTTAGTACTGACCTGAATAAGATATTTCGTGTTGGGAAAATATTAGCTGAATTTATAAAAATTACCCATACACTTGATTCTGTGTTGTTACCTGAATGATCCACAGCTGGTTGTTTTGTTTTGTTTACTGATAGTTTATGAGTCTCTTTTTTCTCCTTAACAACTGTTGTTTTTTAGGAAAATCCTTCATGCCCAACAAATCCTTTGTTTTTTCAGCATTTCCAACAATCACTGTATGATTTTGAAATCCATCTTTTCACACTGAAGACAACTGAGGGACTCATTTGCAACTATTACAGAAGGTTCAAATGCTCACTGATGCTCCAGAAAGAAACACAATGCATTGAGAGCCGGGGGAGTGAAAACTTTTTAATTTTGAAGATCAGGGTAAATTTTACTTATTTGGTCTTCTGGGAAACATGTAACTATCTTCTGTGGCCTCTGAAGGGCAGTACTAAATGAAAAAATGTGATGTTTAGGCAAAATAAGAAAGTGTACACATCTCTATTCTGTTCAAAAGTTTTCAACCCCCAGCTCTTAAAGGAACACTCCACTTTTTTTTTTTTTTTTAAATAGGCTCATTTTCCAACTCTCCTAAAGTTAAACAGTTGAGATTTACTATTTTCGAATCCATTCAGCCGATCTCCTGGTCTGGCGGTAGCACTTTTAGCATAGCTTAGCATAGATCATTGAATTCGATTAGACCGTTAGCATTTCGCTCAAAAATGACCAAAGAGTTTCGATATTTTTCCTATTTAAAACTTGACTCTTCTGTAGTTACACTGTGTACAAAGACGAACGAAAAATGAAAAGTTGCGATTTTCTAGGTCGATATGGCTAGGAACTACAGTATACTCTCATTTCGACATTATAATCAAGGGACCTTGCTGCTGTACCATGGGTGCAGCAGGTGCAATGATATCACACAGCTGTCAACTCTGCTGGCTGCAACTCTGCATCTACACAAACTTAGTGCCGGTCACTTTCAGGCACTGCCTAATATCATTCCGCCTGCTGCACCCATGGTATGGCAGCAGAGTTCCTTGATCATTACATTGAATATTACGTCGGAATGAGAGTATAGTTCCTAGTCACATCAGCCTAGAAAATCGCAACTTTTCATTTTCCGTCAGTCTTAGTACATGATGTAACTACAGAAGAGTCAAGTTTTAAATAGGAAAAATACCATCATTATATATGGTAATTTTTGAGCGAGATGCTATCGGTCTGATCTTAGAAGATCATTGAAGTTAGAAGTCCTGGTTGCTATAGAAACAGTCAGCGTTCTGAGACGGTTGATCTTGCCTGAAAAAAATGTTTTTTTTTTAACGCTATTGGAGCATAAGGAACAGTATTTATGAGGCAGTTCTTGTCAGATTTCATTGGTGATTTCAAATATGAAATTTAATCGTAAGGAGAATTTGATATTTCCCCATTCAAAGATATAGGAGCTGCACTTGCATGCCTGAGAGGCGTTTCAAAGATGGCCGCCGAGTGAAAGGACTTTGGTCAGTTGTCCTCAGTGTGAAAAAATTTATCTCAAATTTATACAGTCATTGTTGGAAAGGGTTCAAATACACAAAAATGCTGAAAAACCAAAGAATTTGTGGGACCTAAAGAGTTTTTCTGAAGAACGGGCAGTTCAACTGTTTAGGACAAACAATGGACTCATGAACAACTATCACTGGATCATTCAGTTAACAACACAGTATTAAAAATCAAGGGGATTTAAACTTTTGAACAGGGTCATTTTTATAGATTCAGCTGTTATTTTCTCTTGTGGACTATATGTAAACATCCGTGTGAAATATCTTATTCAGGTCAGTACTAAATAAAAAATGACATGTATTCTGTATGATCCCTCTTATTTTAGTAAAATAATTAACATTTTGCAGATTCTGAAGGAGGGTTGTAAACTTTTGACCTCAACTGTATCTAATAATTTAGATTTACCATAAATCACCAAACTGTTTTTATACATAGTTTAATGAAAATTGCTCTCTTTCTGTGTTGTCAGTGCGCAAATTGGCTCCTAATGAGTTCCCGCACAAGCTGTATGTTCAAAACTACACCTCAGCTGTGCCCGGGACGTGTCTCACGATGCGGAAGTGGCTCTTCAGCACACAGGAAGAGGAGTTGCTGCGGGACAACCCTCTTGGCCTCCACTACTGCTTCCATCAGGTCAGTCCCACTAACCACTAAAAGTCAGTTTATTGTCAATTCTCTCCTTTATTGCAAATAAAATATATAGTGTCTTGAGACTTTTTTAACACTTCTTTATGATAGATGCTTGTAACTAAAGAAAGTACAACCACTTTCTATCCACATTACAATAAGTGCCGTCCATAAACAGCACAAATGGACTTTGTACAGCTGGCAAGGTGTCAGGTTAATGCCTCATCTAAGACCACACATATTCATTTAATTTTACTTTACATTTTATTCAGCATATTTGTATAGCTGAAGTCAGATAAGATGCCTCTAAAGCAAATCCATGGTTATTATTCAAACAGTATTTCAGTTTAACCTCATATAATCATATCAGTCAGAGCTGTTCATCTTTTTACATTCTGTTTTTTTTGCTCTTTTTTTCAGGCACAGGATGATGTGAAGAAGGGATTCATTAAAGCAGAGGATAAAGCGTACCAGCTGCAAAAACTAGCAGAACAGAGAAAGATGACAACGGTCTCTCATACTTTATCCATCATAAAATGCTGCATATAAATGCTATTTCTTTTTTCATTAAAACCTGTCAGTAACACATCCAAGGCCTCACTTCACCTCCAAATCTACATTAATTAATTAATTAATTAATTAAATAATAATAATAATAATATAAATAAAATCAATCCTATTTTACATTTCCCTCAAAAATTCAGTTTACTCTAAAGCAAAAAAAATGAATACTTTCTGAATACTCTCTGAGGGTGATCTATTGTAAATTTTAGCTATAATTCCCACCCCTGTCCAGTTGGTGGCAAGTGCACTTCAGTCTGGCAGCAGCACTGGATACAGAACAAAAACGAAATGTCACAAGGGTTTTCCTATGCGTTTGTTTACGCACAGGCGAATACACAGAAGCTACAACGATCTATCAGGCCACATTAAAGAGCGCCAAAACGGTATTTATTGCTTAAATTTTGTAATGAAATGAACAGAATTTTAAATCTTAGACTTTGTTTCATATCAAAAGTAACACAAAGCCTAGCCTATTGCTATTTATTGGAAGGAAGGCGCACTATGTACTGTTCATTCATCAGCTGAAAACAGCATAGACCAAAAGATCAGTTGGGATTTAAAAACAGATATTGGTTCATTAATATGAGAATCTATTAAAATGGAGAAATCATTTTTTTTTTTTTTTTGTTTACCCAGCCCTAGCGTATTTTGTGGTTTTTAAACACTGCAATGTGAACAAAAATAAAAGCAATTAAATGTGTTGTTATAATTAAAACATAAAAATTTCAATGGCGGGTAAAAATAGATTATGACAGAATTTTGACGCCCCTGTCCGCAACATATATATGTATGTAAGTGTGTGTGTGTGTCTGTCTGTGTGTGTGCGTCTATATATATATATATATATATATATATATATATATATATATATATATATATATATATATATATATATATATATATATATATATATAGGGAATTTTAGAACTTCAGCTTCTTTTATTTCAAAAGTTGCTAACATTTTAGTAGTTTTTTATTATTATTATTTATTATTATTATTTTCGGTTAACGTTATTGTTAACAATATTGTTATATTTTTTTTCTGCTCACCAAGCCTGCATTTATTTGATCCAAAGTACAGCAAAAACAGTAAAATTGTCAAATATTTGTACTATTTAAATAACTGTTTTCTATTTGAATATATTTAAAAATGTCATTTATTCTTGTGATTTCAAAGCTGAATATTTAGCATTATTATTCCAGTCACATGATCCTTCAGAAATCATTCTAATTTTCTGATTTGCTGCTCAAAAACATTTTTATTATTATTATTATATTAAAAACAGCTGAGTAGAAGGTTTTCAGGTTTCTTTGATGAATAGAAAGTTCAGAAGAACAGTATTTATCTAAAAAAGAAATCTTTTGCAACATTAGAAATGTCTTTATCATCGCTTTTGATCAATTTAAATCATCCTTGATAAATAAAAGTATTCATTTCTATCATTTATTGCCAAAAAGAAAAAAAATACTGACTCCAAGCTTTTGATTGGTACAGCGTATAATGTTACAAAAGCTTTTTATTTCAGATAAATGCCGACCTTTGGATCTTTCTATTCATTAATGAATCCTGAAAAAAAAAAAATACCCAACTGTTTTAAATACTGATGGTAATAGTAATAGTAATAATAATAATAATAATAATAATGTTTCTTGAACAGCAAATCAGCATATTAGAATGATTTCTGAAGGATCATGTGACAGAAGACTTGAGTAATGATGCTGAAAATGTAGCGTTGATCACAGGAATAAATTGTATTTGAAAATATATTCAAATAGGAAGCAGTTATTTTAAATGGTAAAAATATTTCACAGTATTACTGCTTTTGCTATATTTTGGATCAAATAAATGCAGGCTTACTGAGCAGAAGAGACTTTAAAAAAAAAAAAAAAAAAACATTAAAAATCTTACAGTTCCAAAACTTTTGACTTGTGTATACACATTTAGTTTTAACATAAAATAAACATTTTTGTTGTACTTTTTTTTTTCAGTATCTGAGTCTTTTGCGTTCATGTGAGGGATATAATGAGGTGACGTTCCCTCACTGTGCATGTGACTCACGGAGGAAAGGTCATGTGATCACAGCCATCAGCATGAAGCATTTCAAACTGCACGCCTGCACAGAGGACGGCACTCTTGAGGTGCGCGAACAATACCTCCTTAGCTTTTATACATATTAAAAACATATCACTGAATTCTGATCATTTGCCCATAGTAATACTTTATTTGTAACTCACAGAATCAGGTGATCTTGTTCGAATGGTCAGAGATGCAAAGATGGGACACGGATGAGGAGGGAATGGCCTTCTGCTTTGAATATGTGCGGGGAGAAAAGAAACCTCGCTGGGTCAAAATATTCACTCCTTATGTGAGTCATCCAAAAATTTGAATTAGAGCTTCCTGTTGAATTGTTTCGTTGAACATTTTGAACAGAAATAGTCCCTGAAATGTGTGCTTGTGTTCCCTTCTCTAGTTCAACTACATGCACGAGTGCTTTGAGAGGATTTTCTGTGAGCTCAAATGGAGGAAAGAGGTATTAATAACTTGCATTTCTGTTGTAGTTTCTTTACCTTTCTTGTCATTTGTTGTTAATGAGTTTCTTTTTGATATGTTAAAGGTTGAAGACGAGGCCTCAGACAAAGGCAATAAGAACTGTAGTAATAATGGTAAGAAATATTTTGCCCTCATTTTATCACACACACACACACACACACACACACGCACACACACACAAGTTAATGGGATTTTTTCTAGTGTACTCATCATGTGATGACCATACTCACAATAAAACCTGAAATACTGGTTTATTCTTACCACACTTACTTCAAGTATCAAGTACAGAGTCACATGTCATGCGTGTGATGCTCATTTGAACCGTCAGTGCATAAAATGAACCCTGCACCTTCTCGAAAGATCAAATAATGGAAATGTATTTCTTTATTATGTAAAACAAAATGCAGGAAATGGATTGATTCAGTTGCACTGCAGGCTAACACAGATTGTTTATACTACAGCAACTGTGCATTTTATTATTGAACACTGTTTTATTCATTGAGTAAATAATAAATTGCCATATTTCCATTGTGCTTGTGAAATAATACAATTAATGTTAATGTTTTTGTACTAATTTCAGAATTACGTTTATATTAATGTAATAATTTAATAATATATTAATTAAATTTTTTATAAATATATAAAATATATATCCTAATTTTATATTAATAATATTAATAATTGTATATATTTTTTTAGAATTTTATATATATATATAATATGTGTGTGTGTATAAAGATATTTATAAATATTTTATTAAAAGTTTTTATATATATATATATATATATATATATATATATATATATATATATATATATATATATATATAAAACAATATCATGTAATATAAATATTACAAATGTAATTTTGTATAGTTTATAAATATAAAAAATATAAATGTATAATATATTAATATTATTAAAATATAGTTAGATATATAATTTTAAAAAATAAAGATTATATATTGATAATATATTAATTGAAACAATATTTTATCTATCTATCTATATATATATATATATATATATATATATATATATATATATATATATATATATATATATATATATACATAAAACATTTAACACATTAATTTAAATATAAAAAATATAAATCTTTATGAATTTTAAAAAATAGTTAGATACATTAAAATGTAAACACGCTTATTATTATAAAGATTATTTAATAGACACACACACACAAACACACACACACACACATATATATATATAACATAAAATATTATTTAGTTTTATTATTAATTAATTTTTTTTTAAATTGAGTTAAATATTTCTTTAATATTTTATTAAATTATAATACATGTTTTATTATGTTTTATAGTGTATTTATTTTTAGACATATATACAGTATAATATTTAGCTTTTGTTTTGCTGGGTGTTACAATAATATTCTTAAACTTTATACTGAACTTTAAGTTAGCATTCCGCATCATCTCGACTTTTCATCGATTTTAAACTGTATGGACCTGTAAACAGAAGTCAGAATTGATAAAAATTCTTTCAGTTGGTTCACTACAGCTAATGAAACCATTTTTTGTTGTAGATTACCTCTCACCGCTGGAGCAACAGAAGGGATGGCGCCACCTAGGGGGTGAGATTGCCACTTCCTAAACCTCTTCTCTAGACACCCCTGTGGATCATCACACTAGAGCAGACCACCATAACGACCATGTTACCACAGCAACACCCTAGCGACGCCATACCAACCACGTTTCCACGGAGACAAAAGTGTGCCTTTCAGATGCAGAGCGTTCCATATGGCAACCACCGGCAACGCAAAAGCGGCATTATCGTGGCCAAGCTGACGCATAACTATCGCTGCGGGGATGTTTCGCACCAACGGGTTCTGCTGTCATTTCACCAATAGATACTTTGAACTCATGTAAAATACCACATATGACGAGACCTAAAGATCTTCCACGGTTTAGGAAACACGCTCTTCTGTAAGTCTACTGGCTGGATTTGGGAGAGCGTTAGCTAAAATAGAGCACTGTTTTCAAGGCAGCATAATAATAAACAACCACTTTGTGTTCTAAACTGCAGACGCTATCACAAATGTTAAAAAAAAATCAATATGAACAGGAGGGGGAAATCATGCCTTAACAAAAATTAATTTGTGTAGCAAGGTCACCATAATACAGGATCTCTCTAAAATGATATTGTGATGGCATTACTTGATTTTCCCAGGATTGCTGTCTAAAATTAGCTTGTTTCTTTTTATTTCCCATTAAATGAGAAGTTAACAAGTGTGTGGGAGCAGTGAGAAGAGTGTGTTAATTAAGAAGTGAAAGGACAGGAGTGTAAATGACCAGGTGTAGTTTGCATAAGCGACCTGTAGGGGCCCCCAGCATCAAACACATAAGCAGCTACGCTCAGGATACAGTTGTTTTTGCGTTCAGCTTATATGTTGGTCTCAGAGGGAACATCATGAGTCTTCAAGTTGGTTTTAGTGTTATTTATTGTTTAAGAGGCCTCGCTTGCTCAGTCGTAGAGAGACAACAGGACCACAGCGTACATTCTGACAGGATCCAGAGAGTAAAACACGGGATAGATTGAGAATATTGCGAATATCATGTTTCTTTTCTTATATGATTTCAGGAAAAAAATCTGACCCAGAAGAAGGTGACTGCTTTAAAATTCATTAACAAAATCCCCACAGAGTGCTAAAATAACAGCCATTTTGTTTTCCAAAGTGGTCTGTTTGCTAATTTTCTCTTTCTCTTTTTGTAACTCTTCTTTTTTAACGCATACAGTTGAGGTCGAAAGTTTACATTCACATTGCAGAATCTGCAAAATGTTAATTATTTGACCAAAATAAGGAGGGTCATACAAAATGCATGTCATTTTTGATTTAGTACTAACCTAAGTAAGATATTCCACACGGATGTTTACATATAGTCCACAAGAGAAAATAATAGTTGTTTATAAAAATGACCCTGTTCAAAAGTTTACGTACACTTAATTCTTAAGACTGTTTTTTTACCTGAATGATCCACAGCTGTGTTTTTTGGTGATAGTTATGTGTTAAATAGTTGTTCATGAGTCCCTAGTTTATCCTTAACAATTAAACTGCCTGTTGTTCTTCAGAAAAAATGTGTATTTGAACCCTTTACAACTATGACTTTGAGATCCATCTTTTCACACCGAGGACAACTGAGGGACTCATATGCAGCTATTACAGAAGGTTCAAACGCTCACTGATGCTCCAGAAATAAAAACTATGCATTATGAGCCAGGGGGTGAAAACTTTTGGACTTTGAAGATTAGGGTAAATTTAACATATTTTGCATGTAAGCATCTTCTGAAGGGCAGTACTAAATGAAAAAATATGATGTGTTTAGGCAAAATAAGAAAAATCCTCATTCCATTCAAAAGTTTTCACCCACTGGCTCTTAATGCATCGTGTTTCCTTCTGAAGCATCAGTGAGCGTTTAAACCTTCTGTAATAGTTGCATATGAGTCCCTCAGTTGTCCTCAGTGTGAAAAGATGGATCTCAAAATCATACAGTCATCGTTGGAAAGGGTTCAAATACTTTGTGCTTTAATAATTTGCGGAACCTGAAGGGTTTTTCTAAAGAACAGCGGGCAGTTTAACGGTTCAGGACAAACAAGGGACTCATGAACAACTATCACTAAACAAAAAACATTTATTTAACACATTAATTTAAATATAAAAAATATAAATCTTTATGAATTTTAAAAAATAGTTAGATACATTAAAATGTAAACACGCTTATTATTATAAAGATTTAATAGACACACACACACACACACACACACACATATATATATATATATATATATATATATACATATACATATATATGTGTGTGTGGAACATTCAGGCACATTATTATGAATCAAGTGTATGTAAACTTTTGAACAGGGTCATTTTTATAAATTCAACTATTATTTTCTCTTGTGAACTATACGTGAACATCTTTTATGGGAAATATCTTATTGAGGTCAGAACTAAATAAAAAATAACAAGCATTTTGTATGGTCCCTCTTATTTTGGTCAAATTAACATTTTGCAGATTGTGCCAGATGTATGTAAACTTTTGACTCTGACTGTAAACAGAGAACCATAGCTTAAAATATGGTATAGCCAAAAAGGTATACTATAATAAAGGATCTTTGTGGGCCCCCCCTTGTCACAGGAACAGGTGCAATTTTACCATTTTCTTAAAGGAATATTTCACCCGAAAGTGAAAATTAGGTTAAAATATACTCACCCTCAGTTTGTTTCTTCATCGGAAGATATTTGGAGAAATTTAGAATAACATCACTTACTTTTCGCTTCACAATATGTAAATTAATGGACTGAAGACGTGATTGTAATGTTTTTATCAGCTGTTTGGACTCTCATTCTGATGGCACCCATTCACTGCAAAGGATCCGTTGGTTAGCAAGTGATGCAATGCTAAGTTTCTCCAAATGAAACAACAAACTAATCAACATCTTGGATGGCCAGAGGGCAAGTAAATATTCAGCAAATATTCATTTTAGGGTGAACTGTACTATTCCTTTAACAGACATGCATGTTTAATGCAAGTCATAAGCTTTTCATTCCAGCACAATACTGCGATAACTCAGCTTATCCTCAACAAAATGCTTAAGCCACCTTGGCTACGATACCCTGATCAATAAGTGGGTTTGTAATGTGTGTGTGTATGTGTGTGTGTGTGTGTGTGTGCACATCAGATTGCTCTCTGGTTAGAGTAAAGGCTCCTATTATAGCAGCACAGTAGCATCTGTGGTCTAAGCATATTTACAAAAACTTCATTTGTGTCTTCGGTCCTCATTATTTCTGTGTTTGATTATTTCAGCCAGTTTATCAATGTGAATGAAAAAAAAAAAAGTAAGACCTGTGTGTATTACAGTTGTGTAGCTTGTCTTTTTGTCAGGAGTGCAGGTGTGACACTTTCAGAAAATGTCAGAAGTGTTCCACCCTGTATTGTTCACCAGCGCTATAAAATATTAATTGTTCAGTCAGTGTTTCTTATTTTGTGTCAATGTGCCAGGGGGAAAAAAAAAAGAATATGAATGTACCAGAATGTATTTACTTATTGACATTTATCTTGAACTGCAACCATTTACGATCATCATAATGCTTCAGTTTAAAATTTAAGACACTAACCTACTTTTAACCTCCCACTGAGTGTTTTCTTAACTTTAGGCCCACCTTGAAAGTATTATTATTGTTGTTTTGAGTGTGTTTTCCCCAAAGTTGGTGTCGGGATGATTACTGACAAGTTTAATGGCTCTATGTCTGTTCTGCGCTTCATCTGTAAATTTTACTGCTTATGTGTAGTACTGACAGAGTCTTTGTAGCTTTTCTGACTGAAAACATTAATTTATTTTTCTGCTAAATCAAGGGGATTGAAACAAGGCCTTGGCTGTGGTGGCTTTAGGGAGGGGCTTTGTATGGAAAAAGATATAATGCATACGTGAAGGAGATAAACGGGCGTGCATTATTTCATGTAGCCTAGATAATGGCATAAATTAACAATAATATCGGGATACAATAGTTTTATATCTGAAATGTGTGAAGGTTAAACTAACCAGAGTTATAAAATATAAAAAAAAAACTTTGAGAAACATCATGTAGGTTAAAACATTGTAACATACTATTTTAAATAAAATGATCTATTGAAAAAAAAAATGTTTGCATTGTTATTCATTGTTCGTTTATCTGTAAGGCTTTTTGTTTTTTTTTTTTGTTTTTGAAGATGATGAAGCACATTTATGACACAAAGTACAGCCTCTTTTGAAACTCAAAGGAATAGTTCACCCAAAAATGAATATTCTGTCATTAATTACTCACCCTTGTGTCGTTATTCTGAATAAAATTAAGATATGTTTGATGAAATTCCAGAGCTTTCTGACACTGCATAGACAGCAGTGCAACTGAAATGTTCCCATGCCCAGAAACGTAGTAAGGACATTGGTAAAACAGTCCATGTGACATCAGTGGTTCAAGCATAATTTTACAAAGCTAGAGAATAATTTTTGTGAGTGTCAAAAATACCTTAATCTGTGTTCCGAAGATGAACAAAGGTCTTATGGGTTTGGAACGACGTGAGGGTGAGTAATTATTGACAGAATTGTAATTTTTGGATGAACTATCCCTTTAAACCTTGCTAAACTCTAGCTGCCTTGAAACAGAACTATGCAGTCTGTGCCAACTGTGACAGAATGGCTTTATAATTAGTGACAGAAGTGCCTTTAATTTTTAATGATCGCTACATAAATTAGTCTGCTCCTGGGTAATGATAACGTTGTTTTTCAAGGTAATGTTAGGTATATAATTAATTGGCCAATTATAAATGTCATCATGTCAAATTATGTGATAAATGGCAAGAAGATTTTACATTGTAGGTTTTGTAAACAAACTGATCGCGACCCTATTAACCAATTAAAAAGGTCGGAGGCTGTTCTCTGCCAATAGCGTTAGTCTGAGGCGGGACTGCTCGTCGGGTCGACCAATAGAAAATAAGAAGATTGTTGCGAGTTTGCAGTTTGCGTCTGATAGTGACGCAGGTGTTACTTTTGATTGCTGCTTACAGTTATCATATCAACAACGCTTAAAAACGCAGACTTAAAAACGGGAAAAGATACTGCACTTAAGGTATGTCATATCTGTTAATGCAACGTTTTATGCTATATTCTGTGAAATATGTTTGTTAAAGTCAAATGACCTGAAAAATTATAGTAACTTACGCTTCAAGACAACGGAACATCTTTAAAGGTGGCATAAACTGCCCTTTTTTTTATCATTTTATACTGTTCTCTTAAGTCACCTAATAATGTAATCAATATTTTCACATCAAAAAACATTGTAATTTAGAAGTAATAGTCTATTTCTATCCTGTTTTGATCCCCACTCTATTTGAATAGGCGTGGCAGATTGTAGACTCGGAAGTAAACGCCCACCAGTGATGGGAATAATGGCGTTATGAATAAACGGCATTATTTTTTTCATTAACAAGTAATCAAACGAATTACTGTTTCTTCTGTTACAACGCCATTACCATTACTGACAATAAAATGCGGCGTTACTGTAATTTATTATATATATAAAATAGTATATCAGATATTTAATATTTGTCTGATGAGTAAACTAAAAATGTAATTCATTTCATTTAAATTTCATTCAATTAACATGTAATATTGGGGCATCCAAGTTATTTGTTATATTTAAGCATTGTTTTAAAAAAAAGCAACACAATAGTTACTTTCGCTGGTAATTAGTACTTTCTTAATAATGTAACTCAGTTGCTAACTCAGTTACTATTTGTGAGAATTAACTAGGAACTATAACTAATTACTTTTTTTTAAAGTAACATTCCCAACACTGATGCCCACTGGTATAATTGGCTAACACTTGTGTATGTTTGACAGCCTACGTCTTTACTGACGGACACTTCTGTGTTTTAAGTTAAAAACGCATAAATACGCATAACAGACAAAGCAATAGTGACCACATTATAAAAACAGTTACTCATGCTTGTGTGGGGCAACATTACTGTTGGATCCAATATAGTCGGCATAGCATCGTCTTTTAGTTTTTAAGTCTTTTTGAAGATCCCGCATCAATTGTTTCTTGTTTGTAAACGAATATGTGGTAAAATGAAGTGAACAAAGGACCAAGTTCTCAAAACTTTAAAATAAAAAATAAAGTTCATCTGCTCTTTCCTAAAGTTGGGATCGGAAGGAAAGCAAAGGAAGACTTCACAGCGTTGTCTTGTCTTTGGAGCAATCTTTATTGTTTGGTTTCTGCGTAGGCCTGTGTTCACCTCTTGCAGCAATATCCACCTTATTTTTCAATGCGGAAGTAAGCTGTTTTCTGGTAATGTGTTAAACGTCCGGTTCATAATCCACCATAGGGAAATAACGAGAAGAATATCGAAGTGCAGTAAACGGTAAAACAGTTTGCACTACAAACCAGTGTGTTCAGAATTAAACTAATACATTAAAATAATATGGTACGACACACCAGTTTGCAATATCAAGCAGTAAAACTAGCTTTTTGTGCAGCTAAATATAGCTGGAAGTGGGTGAGACCGGAAGCCAGGCACAAAAAAATTTCAAATGGCTGCACCTACTCTTATGGGAAAAATAAGGTGGATAGAAGCAGGCGTTGATCTTCTGTGGAAGCGGTGCTTAGCCGCACTATTACTTCATGGAGTGGCACATTCCACAACCTGTCATTTGTTGTTAGACTAACGAGAAAGACTTACAGGATGTTTTTATAGTACGGTGACCTATTATATGTCAAAATATCAAGGGAAATTTGGTTTCTTAGTTCATGACCACTTTAAGAATTACTTAGAATAAACTATAAAACAATAAAAGAAAACTTTTATACAAATGAACACAAATTAATGAAAGAAAATATAATTTATAGAAATTATCCGGTATTCATAATAAGAATAAGTCTCATGCTCCTGCTGTAGAATTGCCTTTGTAGTTAAATACCAACTCATTCCCTTGTCTTTCATGCGCAGCCACTTAGGAAATAATTTGCCGTAAGCCAGCTAAATATTTAAATTAAATGTAATTTATTTATTATCACAAGGACTCCAGGGATTTAACAAGAGAATTAGCCACACTTAAAGCACTGAAAGTGCCTGAACGTCAGTATGCAGGCAGATATCGTTTCAGACCAATTAGTGTATCATACATACATGATGAAACTATAGTAAAGCCTTATCTAGACTAAGTTAAAGGGATAGTTCACCCAAAAATGAAAATTCTGTCATTAATTACTTACCCTCATGTTGTTCCAAACCCGTAAGGGCCTTTGTTCATCTTCAGAACACAAATTAAGATATTTTTAAAGAAATCCAAGAGCTTTCTGACCCTGCATGGACAGCAATGCAACTGACATGTTCAAGGCCCAGAAAGGTAGTAAGGACATTGTTAAAATAGTCCATGTTATGAAGCTATGAGGATATTTTTTGTGTGCTACGGGAAAAAATTGTACTTTATTCAACAATTTCTTTTTTTGCGTGTCAGTCTTTGTACTCTGTTAACAAGAGTACCACGACGCATGATGCAGGGGCCGGCATTATTGAAATTAAATAATTAAAACTAAAATCAAAACCATAAAAAAGTACTAGAAATAAAATAACTGTAAACAAAAAAATAAACTAAATGATTGAAAGTATTATTTCTTTTCAGCCAGTTAGAGTTTAACTTGTACATATACTATGTCAATGATCATTTAAAAAATAATAATCTCACAATTCAAACTTTATTTTCAGAAGTGCAGATTTGCAATTCTCATGCAGTTTGTCTAAATTGAATTTATAGTACATGCATATTTATAAAGCGTGTGTTATTAATGGTCAAGTTCTTCATCCACTGAGCTGGACCTCTTTAAAACCCCCAGCATGAGCAGTGTAGCCTGACTCAGATTTGAGTCAGTTCTTTAAATGAATGAATCAGTCTGACTCATACTGAATTTGGTCCAACAGAGCGATTTCTGAATCAACATTCATCATTTAACAGATAGCTGCATCTTCAGCATTACATGACTTTTCACACTGTAACCCATGGTGTACACATAAACATAGGCACTTGGAGACTTTAGCATGCTCCGCCCTCTATTTACATACATAATTACATCGTCATAAAAGCACTGTAAAGTTAAGAGGGATCGAGAGTGTAATAAATTGCCGTTGCAGGATTGAAGGATGAAGCTGTCCATTGGGTTAGAGGGAATCAATAGAGCTCTAAACTGCAACGATCTGCAGAGGTCAAACTGGATGAAGTGTTGGTCAGCTTTAGCTCAGATCTCAGCTGTCTGAAGAGTGCATGTGTGTCTTTGCCTGTAAGTGGTTGATGCTTGAAAGATTAGAGACTAAATGAGGGATACTGTGTTTGAGAGAGCACAGTGGTCTCATAGGGCCACTTGTGGTCACTCCGCTGCACTGAAGGTGTTTTAGTGAGCCAAATCAGTGCTAACTAATGCTCCCATGAGACTGCCATGAAAATAACAGGAAGCATTCTCACTGCATATTTATTTTATTGCTCTTACATGTTACAGTGGTGTTTGCTTATGCTTATCCACAGTGTTTAATAATAAAAAACATATTAATAATAATAATAAGTAAAAGATTTACATTTTAAAGTATTATTATTTTTATTATTATAATTAATCGTATTATATTAATTACATTACATTTTTTAAATTACTTTTTTATTTTAAAATAATTTGTATTAATAATATATTATTATAACAACGTAAAAGGTTCACATTCTGAAGTATTAATAATTATATTAATTAATTATATTATATTATATAATATTAATTATTATAACATTATTATTGTTAATAATATACAATATTATTATTATAACATAACATGTTACTTAACAACATAATTACTGTTATTCGTAGATATTATGATAATAATATGTAAAAGATTCTCTATTATTATTATTATTATTATTATTAGATATAAAAGGTTTACTTTTTAAAATATTATTATTGTTATTATTGTAACATGTAAAGGTTCACATTGTGAAGTATTAACAATTATATTATTTTCATTTTAAATTATTATTATTATTAAGATATTATTATAACACAACATGTAAAAGTTCGCATTGTGAAGAATTAATAATTATATTTTTATTTTAAATTATTATTATTATTATTATTATTATTAATCATAACATGTAAAGGTTCACATTGTGAAGTGTTAATAATTATATTTTAACTTTAAATTATTATTATTAATATATTATTATTATTATTATTATAACATGTAAAGGTTGACATTGTGAAGTATTAATAAGTATATTATTTTCTTTATTATAACATAAAATGTTTACATTTTAAATTATTATTAGATGTAAAAGGTTCACATTTTAAAGTATTATTATTGTAATTGTATTATCATATGAATTATTATAGCACTTATAGCACTTTTATTATTATAATTATATTAATAATATATTATTATTATTACATAAAACATGTAAAGGTTCACATTGTAAAGTATTTTTTTTTTATTATGACATGTAAAATGTTTACATTTTAATTTATTGTTATTTATAATACTACATTATTATTATTATTATTATTATTATTATTATTATTTTAACAAAATGTAAAGGTTCACATTGTAAAGTATTAATTTTATAACATATTAAAAGGTTTTAAATTATTTGTTTATTACTATTCATAAATATATTAATACTATTTATAATATTCATAAATATTATTATGATAACATGTAAAAGGTTTTCATTATTATTATTAAGAAAATTTGAAAAATACATTTTAGACATTTTTAAACATTTTAGCTTAAATTAAACTTTAGCTCATCGAGATTTTATTTTATAAATAAAACATTTATTCTATTTTTTTTTCTTTAGATAAGATACAAAAAAGATACAGTGATACAGTCATCTTAAGAAAATAAATATTTTCCAAATAATATTCTCACATATTTAGAATTTGTAAACTATATTTATTATTTTTGTTGGTTCAAAGCATTACACTTACAAAATTCTCTCACGCACTTTATGCATTCCTTCCACATTCGTTTACAGGCGTGCATCTTTATATCTTGTTTTATTTTTCCCTAAACAGCCCCATCCCTTTTTTTCAGTCACTCTCTCTCCCTCTCCCTTGTCATTATTATCGACCGTGCCCATCTTACCCCGTTAATTAAAAGCCATTGATCGCCGGCTGCACGCCAGCAATATTGTGGACGGCGTCACAGGAGGAGCCATTCAGAGATCAGCCGATATGTGTTTGTGTGTCAGTGTCTTTAAGAGGGACGATGAATGACACTGAAAAAAAGACAGACAATTAACAAATTTAAAGAGCAAATGTTCATGCATCTTCAAATATTGCCGCCTTTAATAAGAGCTTGTTATCAACATGTTTCCACCCTGTTACCCGCTTACCTTATAAAGACAAATTTATCAGATTTTAAACTGACTTTATGCATTTAAGGCTCATTAAGGATTTAATTTCACACTTTGTCGCACCCTTTTGAGCCCTAGTTCCCACTTACAGTACACATCTCATATAGTTATTAATCATATAGATCGTTACGGTTACATTAAACCCTTTACATTTCATACACACTGAGAAGCCAATCTATCAATCTTCTACCACAGTATTGTCAAATCCACGCTAGTTTTACCTTCACACAAGACTAGCTCCGTCCTTCCCCGGCTCATACACACAATCATCATCTCTGGCATATCTCTGCAAAAACGTGTGCCATCACCTTTATTTGCCACACACACCCACTCTTATTCCCCTATATCCTCTTTTTCTCCATCTGAGCGAGCACGGTAAATCTGGACAAGTCAATGTGCCAGCACAGCACATTCACGGAGAGAGGCGAGTGAATTACTCTGGCAGACGAGCCATGGCTGCCGCAGTAATGGCAGACACACGCAATCTTTATTCATTGATGCACTAACTGAGTGCCATAGTGCATGTTGGGATAGGAAATTGAGCTATATAGAATTGCTTAAACGCTCAACTCTGTAGGGATGTCGTGGCTTATATCATAACGTTGTCAAAATAGCAATGGACGCTTGCTTTTCTAAAATGGCATTTTTGGCCCAGCATCCTGAAAATCGTGTCAAAGCATCAGCATTTCAGGTTATAACAAAACAGTCATTCATGAATGAATTTATGTAGACTACCAGTCAAAAGTTTTTGTAATATTTTCAGTAAGTAACAGTAAGATTTTTAATGCTTGTAAAGAAGACTCTTCTGCTCACCAAGCCTGCTTTTATTTTAATATTTAAAACATTTTTAAGATTTAAAACAACTGTTTTCTATATGAATATATTTTAAAATTGTGATTTCAAAGCTGATTTTTAGCATTATTACTCCAGTCACGTGATCCTACAGAAAGCATTCTAATATTCTGATTTGCGGTTCAAAAACATGTATTATTATTATGTCGAAAACGGCCAAGTAAAATTTTTTCAGGTTTCCTTAATGAATAGAAAGTTCAGAAGAACAGCATTTATCTAAAATAGAAATCTTTTGTAACATTATGTATTTATCACTTTTTTTGATCAATTTAAAGCATCCTTGATAAATAAAAATATTAATTTCTATCATTTCTTTCTTTAAAAAAAATTATACTGACTCCAGGCTTTTGAATGGTATAGTGTATAATGTTGCAAAAGCTTTTTATTTAAGATAAATGCTGATCTTTAAATCTCTCTGTTTATCAAAGAATCTTGAAACACTTTTTTAAAAAATTTATGATAATAATAATAATAATAATAAATGTTTTTTGAACAGCAAATAAGCATATTAAAATGATATCTGAAGGATCACGTGACTGGGGAGATGATGCTGAAAATTTAACTTTGATCTCAGGAATAAATTCCATTTTAAAATATATATTTAAATTTGAAAACAGTTATTTTAAATAGTAAAAATATTTCAATATTGTACTGTTTTTGCTGTACTTAGGATCAAATAAATGCAGGCTTGGTGAGCAAAAGAGACTTCGTTAAAAAAAAAAAAACATTAAAAACATTTAACTGATTAACTGGTAAAAACATAATCGTGGAACTTAATTTACTGCCGTTTTTAGTGAAATTTACTTTTGTGACATCAGTCATTAAGTTAATTAATTTACAGATTCATCAACACTTTGATATCAATTCATACATTTCCAATTAATTTTTAAATACAGGTCATTGAAGAAGGATGTACAAAAGCGTTACAACAATATTAAAATCAATATGAAATTAAAATTAAGCCCATTAACTTCCTTAAAGGAATAGTTCACCCAAAAATGAAAATTACCCCATGATTTATTTATCCTAGGTGTATATGACTTTCTTCTTTTAGGTGAATACAATCGGAGTTATATTAAAAAATGTCCTGACTCTTCCAAACTTTATAATGGCAGTAAAATTTCTTATACAAATTTCTTACCAATTCACTTCAGAAGGCCTTTATTAACACCCCGGAGCCGCGTGGAGTTCTTTTTATGATGTATGGATGAACTTTATTGGACTTTAAAATCTCAACTGCCATTATAAAGCTTGGAAGAGCCAGGACATTTTTAGTACAACTCTGATTGTATTTGTCTGAAAGAAGAAAGTCATATACACCTAGGATGCCTTGAAGGTGAGTAAATCATGGGATAATTATCATTTTTGGGTGAACTATACTTTTAATACATCCTTCCTTATAACATCTAGCCATTTTTCTCTTTAAAATTCATCACAATACAGAAGCAAAAAGCATTGTATTTGTATCCTAATTGGCCTATATTTGTAGAATTTTAATATAATTACATCACAATCTAATAATCTCTTATTGAATTACAGGTCATTGTAGTTTATAACATTTTGTTTTTGTAGTGTTTTGGCAGTTCAGGCAGTTTTGGGGGCGGCGTAGGCGATGCGCGAGTGCTTTCCCTCGTAAATCCACCCAAGGGCTGAGAAGCTGCCCTCTCTCTTCGCCATTAACTTTCCACCCTCCCTCGCTCCATTCCTCCTTCATGAACGAGTGATCAATTAAAACCCTGTCCAGCCGGGACCACACGTCAGCATTTCCCCATTTCTGTCTGTATAGAGATGTAGATTTCCTGTTTGTCAGCTCCAGTAGATGATGGTACAATATAGCACACACTGCATCATGTCATGTGAAAAATAAACTCAGAAATGCATATTGACATATTGCATTACTGAAGGATGCAGTATGTATTTTCAATCACTGATACGAGGTTTGCGTTTTACCGCTTATCTAGACAACCTGCTTCTATATTTATTTCATTGTAGGAAACACATAATTTTAAACATTTAAATTTATTTAAAAAATGTAAAAAATTATATAAAAATGACTGTACCGACACAAGCCTACTCGTCTCTCATTCTGCATCAGCACTGTCACACATTTCCCACTCTTATTTTTTAGCTCTATCATTTTCCTTATTTAAGCTACAGTCAGCCATGAAATGACGAAGCACAGACTGCATATTAGAAAAGAATACTTTATTCAAAGATGGGAAATGGTTTGTGTCTGCATCTGAGAGAGAGAGAGAAAGAGAGAGAGAAATTTGAAAGTAATTTGCTTGGTCCCCCATTAAGACGAGATGGCTGGCATTTCATAAGAGCACAGCGAGCAGCAGCAATCTTTTGGCAGCGTGTACCTTTTTTGGATGAACTTTAATTAATACCGTAACAACCACTAATTGCTATAATGACACTAGCAATAAAGCAGTCCTTGCAGTAAGACCCAGAAATCAGTTTGTAAGGACCACATATGTGCTCAAATCGTAAAAATTCACCTGAAAGATGTACCGGCCCCAGAGGCAGATTTCGAAGAGTACACAGTCCATTCAGTGCAAAACCACAATATGCTTCAGTCATTTCTCTGAAGGCCTTCACTATAAATTGTTCATCTGCAACTCTGTTTCTGCTTTTCTGTAAATTGCCAGGCCCAGTAAGTCAGATAACAAGACAACACAACAACAAAATAGCTTTGTTTTCCATCAAACTCAACTACAGCCACTCAGCCTTCAAAGAAACAGTCCAGGTTATTTACAACTTGTTGAGCAGAGACATTTCCACGCCACTAGCATCAACAAACCCAACTGCAAAAAAACAAAACAGGTTTCCCCAAACACATTCCTCAGCTTTTACTGCTTTCCAATGAACAGGAGCGATCGTAAGAGTCAATATGGTGAATAGACTCCTGCCTCACAATTAAAACAGCCAGTCTAGGTTTTAGAGACATCTCCTGTTTGATTACTCATGAATATGGACCTGTGAATCTACATATTTTATGTGGCTTTAACAGAAGAAGTACAATTTATACCTGACAAAACATAATACTGACCAACTGACCCATTTAGTTAAATGGCTGATGTGTGTTACCAACATGGCCACAAAGTGGACAGATTTTGAATATGTTAAGTCCCTCAAATAGCAAGACTAGCTTAATGGTATTGATTTGGGGTTGACTACTTGTTTGCCCAAACAATTGGGGGAATGTTCGGGAAACCTGTTTGGAAACAATTATTTTCATTTTCTTTTGTGCCACAGAAATTACACCCAGCTTTAAAGTTGTAAACAAATGTCATAAACTATTGACAAAACAACTGAAATAGTAATATTCTGCTTAATTGGTTGTTCAGTGCCCTCCAAAAGTTTGAAAACATCCTAAGGGGCCATTCACACAGAATGTGTTTTTGAGTTTGAAAATGAGACGTAGGGTAGTTATAAAAAAAAAAAAAAAAAAATACTTAAAAAAGGCCTAGAAACATATGTGTAAGATGATGCCACAAAAGACATGAGATGCAAGCATAGCTAGGGATGTGCGATATTGACAAAAAATATCTCAATATTAGGGCTGCCCCCCAATAGTTGACTAATAGTTAGTCGACGAAAAGAGGCTTGGTCGACCCACATTTTATTAGTCGCAGAAAAAAATTCTACAGGAAGAGGGATCTTTAACTTTAATGTGGTAATATAGTACATCCGGCAGGACATCCAAATGCTCACCTATCATTCATCGACCTCAAATATGGCGTTTCATTTAAAAAATGTATGTAGTAGCAACTTTACATGGCTGCTCAATCTAATGTTAACCTAGAAAAATGTGCACTATTCAAGGGTCTGTGCAGAGTGTGGAAGCTGAATAGTAGCACACTTACTACATGACAGATGGAGGCGCCGGTGCGGTCACTTACTTTTAAAATACTCCGTCATTTTTGGTCATGCAGGTAAAAGTTATACATCTATCGAATCTAAAGACTCTATGTTTATTTGTGTGCACTTAGAATAACAACGAAATGTTGCACTTTTGTAAAATAATTTTTAAAAAAGGATGCACTTTCTGCCATCTCGGTCTCTGTGAACTTGAGCACGAAACTTTGGAACTCCGTGTACACTTGCCTTATGGAAATATATCTATAGAGAGTAAAATGTCTACTTTTAAATGATAGTAGGTGGCAGCAAGTCACTGTTAGGTGAGTCATTGCGATTTAATCATTATTTAAACGGTTAATTCATTCAGGAATGAAACACCGTCATGTTGCTCAGACACAAAACAGTCCTGTGGCTGTGTTCAGAATGATTTTTGTTGGCGAAACAGAGCAAAAACAGGCAATATGGTGACTAAAATGTCTTTTAAAAAGTCTCTTAATATTAACCTTGTTTATTGAACTGTTGTATAAAATCAATATCACATTTGTAATCATGCTGACTTTTGGAGAAAAAACAGCACTCTTCTTGTGATATTGATTAACTATAAGAAATTATATAAATATATACATTTTCTCCCCTCATATCTTGAATTATGTGACCATTCTAAATGCATTTTAATAGACTGAATAAGCAGTGAAAGAATGCACTCTAGATGTGTACGTGCACTAGTTTAACTTAAGTTGCTAGACTTCATTATGTAATGTATATGTGCACTCTGTAGGTGTGTTTTGTTCTCTTTTCGCAATATACTCGATAATGTCAAATCACACATAATTAAAACTATATTATCACAGATGATATATATCGCACACCCCTACGTAGCAATGAAACACATCCTTCTAGTGCATGTTTACACTGAAAACTATGGACAAGTAGAACAATGTATGCAAAAACACATTCTGTGTGAACAGCCCCTATGATTCAAAGTGGGGCTTTGGACAATGTCAGCACAAATCTTTCTCAAATCATTTTTTAGCATGTAAGCACTAAAGGGATAGGTTCACCCAAAAATGAAAATTCTGTCAACTACATACCCTCATGCCGTTCCAAACCCGTAAGACCTTTGTTCATCTTCGGAACACAAATTAAGATATTTTTGATGAAATCCGAGAGTTTTTTGACCCTGTACAGACAGTAACGCAACTGACACATTCAAGGCCGAGAAAGGTTGTAAGGACGTCGTTTAAATAGTCCTTATGACATCAGTGGTTCAAACTTAATGCTATGAAGTATGAGAATACTTTTTGTGCGCAAAGAAAACAAAAAGAACAACTTAATTCAACAATTTCTTTTCTTCCACTTCCATCTTCAACGTGAGTTCACGAGAGTACCACATGCGTTCAGACATAGAACACACAAGCACTGCGCCTTGTTTCCAATCCGAGGAATGTACACGTGTGTGTGTTGCGGGACTCTCAGTAATGGTGGCGGAAGAGAGGAAATTGTTGAATAAAGTCACTATTTTTGTTTTCTTTGCGCACAAAAAATTTGATGTCCTTACCAGTGTTGGGAAAAGTCACTTTTAAAATTAATGCATTACAATATTGCTTTACTCTCTAAAAAAGTAACTAATTACGTTACATAGTTACTTTTTATGGAAAGGAATGCATTACATTACTTTTGCTTTACTTTTTAAGTCTGGGCAGGGCTTGCTTGTTTGTTTTTAATATAAAAAGTACTATTTTTGGTAAATGTGAAAGGCCTTTCACACCTAAAGTGAAAAGAATCAGCCTCAGGCTGAAGGAAATGTAAATTCACGTCTGTACAGTAGAATGCAGGTGAAGAAAGGTTAACGCTCTTCAGCAATGAAAAAAAAGAAAAACAAATGTATCTAAAGTAATTTTTGTTATTAGTATGGTTGAACTGGGTCATCGTAGGACAGCAGCAAAGACACTGGTTAATAAAATCGGATGTTTCAACCTGGATATTTGTGTTAATATTTAATTATTGCAGGTATACGCCATATTCTGAGTTTTTCACAATTTTTATTAATTTTGAGGAATACTGAATCTCTTTTTCTGCAAGTAAGATTTAGTCTAGAACTACAGTAAGCATCATGATTACAGAGTGCACACAGCGCCTCTGCATTTACTCCCGATTTCTGAGCTGTCAGTCAATAAATGGGAAAACAAAGTAACTTGCGTTACGTTAATTCAAAAGTAATGCATTACTTTACTAGTTACTTGAAAAAAAGTAATCTGGTTTCGCAACTTGCGTTACTTGTAATGCGTTACCCCCAACACTGGTCCTTACTACCTTTCTGGGCCTGGGAACGTGTCAGTTGCGTTGCTGTCTATGCAGGGTCAGAAAGCTCTCAGATTTCATTAAAAATATCTTAATTCATGTTCCAAAGATGAACGAAGGTCTTACAGGTTTGGAATGACGTGAGGGTGAGTAATTAATGACAGAATTTTCATTCCTGAGGGAATTAACCCTTTAAAGCATTGGTCTCAAACTCAATTCATGGAGGGCCACAGCTCTGCACAGTTTAGCTCCAACCCTAATCAAACACCTGATCCAGCTAATCAAGGTTTCAGGATTAGTAGAAACCTCCAAGCAGTTGTGAGTTGGAGCTGGTTGGAGCTAAGCTCTGCAGAGCTGCGGCCCTCCAGGAATTGAGTTTGAGACCTCTGTTTTAAAGTAACTTTAAGCAATTATTAATGAAGTTCAATAATAGTGATTTTCCTTTGGATTACGTAATGTAAATAAATACTCATCAGAGTTAGACTGTGTTGGCTTATTACTAGATTTAACTGGCCTAGGGTTTCTTTTTGTCGAAGATTATTGGGTCAGCACACCTTTATATCTTTAAGGACTGATTAACAGACCAACATACCAATCAGAAAACAGGTTAGAGCAGCTGAAGTATGTTCTGGATACATTAATATTTTATTTACTAAAAGGTTTGTGTAGTCTCTTATTAATGCGCAGTCATCACAAAAGGATAAGGATTTATGCTGATACTGTGCAAATCCCCACTTTACCCAAGGCGTTTCCAAACATTTGTAGGACACTATGTGTAAAACAGAGCAAGAAAAAGAGATTTACCTCAAATACTTTTTTTTTTTAAGTTGACAGTAGAGAATCAGGGCAGAGTTACTGTGGTTGTGGCTCTCCTGCTTAGATATTCATAAGATGATCTCCGCTGTTTGAGAACACCTCACACTGTCTGTCATTTCACAGAGATGATGGGAGAGCAGAAAGGAGATATAAGATTCTACCCATATCTCCACTGTCTTTGTGCCATTTCTCCAATATATCTCAGGGGATTATTACTCTTTCTTCCCACACTCTTTCCCACTTCCCTTCCGCAGTATGTTTTTCTCTCCTCATCTGTTTTGTGACGGATGCACTCACTGTTTGGCTTTTTTGGGGCATGATGCGCTATTTCTCTCAAGCTGCGAAGCCATTCTTCCTGTTGCCAGTAAATGTTGCTGAGTCTCACTTACCCCCGACCGCCTTCTCTGTCTGTTTCTGTCCATCTCTCTCTAATTCCCCTATCACTCTTTCATTTTCTTATCCACTTGTCTGAACCACTTCTTCAGCCCATCCTTCTTTCGGTTTGCGCTGACTGTGTCTCTTTCTTTAATACACTCTGTCTCATTTTGTCTTTCATTACCCTTGTTTTGCTCTTGCCTCGTCTTCTTGTGAGGCCCTAATCCCTCCATCGGTCTACATCTCTGTCCACGACAGGGGGGTATTCCATCTTTCACTTCTTCTGTATCTCTCCATTATCTGAACCCTCCAGCAGTTCTCCAACTCTCCTATCTGTCCTTGAAACAAGCGCCTTTTTCATTTTTTTTTTGAGATGAGAGATTTTTGATCTGGCCATTCACCTCACGTCTGCCACTATTATCAATATTTCTCGGTGTCTTCTGCTCTTCCCTCCCTCTCTCCTCGCCTACCCGTAGATGAACGTTACCAAAATAGATTTTGACATCTTAGAGAAGTTTTGCACTGTGCTAGATGTGAGATGTTCAACGTCACACAAGTTTGAGTAACACGACTGGCCATTCCTCAGAGGTTCACGTCGGGTTATGAGGCGTTTGACACAGTTGAAAGGTCAATAATCTGCGTTTTCACTTTTTTATGTTTAGTTTTTCTTTCATTCCATAGCCGAACATTTTACCATATAGCGAACCAACTCCTTCGTCATTTACAAACACCTTGCGGTGAAGGTCTTTAGCTTTCCACCGACATCATAGTTCAGTTTCAGATGTCTGAGCGGGTCCAATCAGAAGCATTATCAATCCAGACCTCAACATTCTGCATTATTCCAAACACGGTCTTGGGAAAAAAAGTTAAGTCACTGTTATAGGGAGATGAGTATTTCCCATAAGTTTCCCGAATACACATTCTCTTCCAACAAAGCAATCAGATGAAGTCCTTGGAAACTGCCTCCACAAAGTTAGGTGCTGACATAAGAATGGAAATGGTGCAGATGATGTTGAAAATGCTGAATGCCACCAGACAAAGTCGGTCGATTACGGCTGCAGCAAACTTCCACTGTTCGGACACGCTGTCGTTCTCATCCTGTCCGCGGAACCTGTCGGCAACGTATCGCACCTCTTCCAAAATAGCCTGAAGCTGTGGATCTCCTCCGCCGCTGGTCCCCGAGCAAGAACAGCCTCCGCCGCCACCGGACACTGTGCTCGGACAACCCGTGGCTTCCAGATTGGGAGTGGGAGGCGGCGGAGGGCTGCAGAACTGTGAGGGGAGGTGAGGTGGTGGGCTGGAGCCTACCCCTGGAGGTGAAACCACTGCAGGACGCGGGCCGCCCGACATGCTGTTTCTTTGCACGGACTCGGCGAGCAAGGATGGTGGCGAAGCTTCGTCGAGACTGGAGAACCCGATGTATAGCAGGTTGCCGTTGTTGTTGGCGCTGTTGGTCTGGTTGTGGAGATGGTGGGTGTGGCCGGCGGCCGTGGCGGCTTGGAGGAGGCTTTGGGGGTGAAGCGGGTGTAGTGTAGAGGATGTGTGATGGTGGTGATGGAGGTCTGCAGAGGCGGAACCGGGTGCGTTTGGGAGGCTGCCGCTTTGGGAACCCGAAGAGCAACGTCTTAAGTGAGGGGCACAAGGAGGGCGCTCAGGATCTTCACTCTCACCAGGGCGCTTCATACGCAAAAACCACGCCACCCACTGGAGCAGGACTAGCTGAACCTATGAGAAGGCAGATGAAGAGGGAGAAATGTGCATATTTTACACAATTTTTTAGTTGTTTGTGTGTTTTTTTATTTATTGTTGCAAATTTTGAACATTGAGTGGTAGCGTAGGAGTCTCCGTTTCTCGTTTGTGGTGAGCAATGCCTCCATCACAATATGATTGGATATAGGGATGGGCGATAATTCGATAATTATTGCGATATAATTTTCCTCGATAAAACGATATGAGGAGTTCGATAAATGTTTGATATAATTTTTATGTGCCAAAAGTGTAACGAAACAGCGCGATTCATTTGAATCGCACCACACGGACCGTTTCTCCGCTCGGACCAAAGTTCAAACTGCCGCGATGCGCGAGGGTTAAGGCTCTATAAGGGGTACATCTCTAGCTACTGGGTATGCGCACATCAATCTAACACTATTTTTGTCATACTGTACAACAATAATACTGTTTTTGTATTAGATTAATGGCTAAGTTTAGGGTTGGGGTAGGTGTAGACGATTAAAAAACAATCCAATAAGTAGAACAATTCATTTCATTGTCATTTCCGGGCAGAGCTGTATCCCTTCTGGCCACAACCCTGCGTGAGGGCAAAGGCTAGAAGGAATACAGCTCTGGCTACTGGGTATGCGCACATCAATCTGTCAAACAGCGCTGTGAGATCCAGTGTGAAATACTTGAATTCAGCGATGAACACAAATGTCTCTGTGATTCAAACTACTTTAAAGCTGTGTGCAACGAGACAGAAGGCTTTTCAATCTACACATCGCCATCATTTACCATGGATTTACTGTAGTAACACTCACTGCACCATGGTATTGTGGCAGCAATGTGGGATATTCACATTTAATTTTATTACAGGAGTAATGCTATATAATTATAGTATGTGTGTATTTGTGATTAAGCTATAGCATGTGTGCATTTATACTGAATGTTTTTAGACTACCGTTTTTCATACAAATAGGCTACCTATAAAACCATGTAGTTATATTTTTACCATGGTATTGAGGTATCATTATGTAGAGACCAATGCTTAATTTAAAAAAAAAAAAAAACTGGGTCAGAATAAATTTAACCATATAAAACTGAGGTTGCTACAATTTTTACAAATGTTACTGACTGATAATGAACAAAAATTTACCTCTGCATCCTCAAGCTACTATCAAATGTGCATTTCTAAGAGACAAAAAAAGTGATATTATTATTATTATTATTATTATTATTATTATTATTATTATCAGACAACCCAAACCCGTTTCTTGATTTGAAACAATATATATCATTAGAATATGCAGAAATAAATTTTTCTATTTAGATATGTATTTTGTTAAGGAAAATTAATGGTCTGGTTTCTACAACTTTCACTTTGGAGCAAAAATCTGACTTCAAAACTTGAAAGAAATAAAGGTTGGATATGACCGGTTGATGATCATGATCGGCGGTGATTGGTTCATATGAAAAATCACACCTCGTGTTTATGCGTGTTCCATGTATCAATCTGAATGAACAATATAATTGTTGCTAATACTAAGACTTTAAAAAAGTAAGTAAACAACTCACACACTTAGATATAACCACTTTGATACATCAAAATTAGACGTTAAAGTGGCATGAAAAAATTATCTGTGAGAGTTTTTAGTAAGTGATCAGCTTGGTGAAATTTAAAGCTGCAGTCTGTAACTTTTGGCGTTCTAGTGGTTAATAAACAGAACTGCATCTTGCAGAAGAACATTGTTGCCGGAGCTACTTCTCTTTCTTTAGAGAAGTAATAGTCAGATTATAAAAATGTATTATAGCTGTACCGTAGTAATTCAGGATAAGCCAAAAATACGGTTTGGAAAATAGATCCATGATGTACTCACTTATTGTATAAATGATGTACATTTTGAACACAAAAAAAGTTACGGATTGCAGCTTTAAAGTAAATCTCCATGTCCGTGACCAATATTTCTGATAAATGATAATTCGAAAAATTCTAAAATAATTAAAAGTTAACTATTAAAAAGAATAGCAGAACATAAGGTCACAATTAAAATATATTGTAAATGTGTCTCAAAAGAATTAAAGTATGATTCAGAAATATATTTTATATTAAAAAAAAAAGTACATCAGATTAATTTTTACTGATTTTTAAATTCTCGCTTCATGCTAATTTATAATCAATAATAATTAAAAAATGTGTGATAAATAAAGGTCATCTGTCTTGAACTACAGTTGAAGTCATTTATATACATCTTGCAGAATCATTAAGAACTGGGGAGTGAAAACTTTTGAACAACTGAAGGTCAGGGTAAATATAACTTATTTTGTCTTCAAGGAGACGTATCTTCTGTAGCTTCTGAAGGGCAGTACTAAATGAAACACATATGATATTTGGCAAAATAAGAAAAATGTACACATTCTGTTCAAAAATGTTCAGCCCCTGATCTTAATGCATCGTTTTTCCTTCTGGAGCATCACTGAGCATTTGAACCTTCTGTAATAGTTGCAAATGAGTCCCTCAGTTGTCCTCAGTGTGAAAGGATGGATCTCAAAATCACACAGTCATCGTTGGAAAGGGTTCAAATACACAAAACTGCTGAAAACCTAAAGAATTTGTGGGACCTAAAGGATTTTTCTAAAGAACAGCAGGCAGTTTAACTGTTCAGGATAAACAAGGGTCTCATGAACAACTATCACTAAACAATAAAAACACAGCTGTGGATCATTCAGGTAACGGTATTAAGAATCAAGCGTATGAAAACTTTTGAACAGGGTCATTTTTATAAATTCAAATATTATTTTCTTTTGTGGACTATATGTAAATGTCTTCTATGTGCAATATTTTAATCAGGTCAGTACTAAATAAAAAATAACATGCATTTTGTATGATCCCTCTTATTTTGGTCAAATAATTAACATTTTGCAGATTCTATAAGGTGTTATGCAAACTTTTGACCTCAACTGTATATGGGTTTCTTAGTGCTACTCATTCCAGTGTTGCTAGTTTTGGATACTGTAAGGATGATTTATTCAAAACTGGATTTGATAAAACTGTAATTGGAGATAACATACTTTTCCTTCAAGTTAAGAATTATCTTTGTATTAATCTCCAATCTTCCATCTTCCTAATTTCCCTACGGTACCAACTTTAAAAACTGAATCAAATCTTACCCATATCCTGTTTCCTCAGTAAACAACATTAGCTTTGAATATTAAAAGTAAAATCCAATGCGCAAGCTGATAATTTTATGTATTTATGTAAGAGAAAGCATGCATTTCACAGCAGCCGTTTTGAACTATATACTCCACATGCTCCACACGTACAGTCTAAACAAAAGGTTACACTGCACTGTCTGAACAACAAATAAAGCAAAAAAATCTGTGCAGTTATTTTACAAGCACTAGCTAGCGTCTGCTGAGTCAAGAGGGGAAAGTTGTGGAAGGAAAGGAGTTGTAAAACAGCAACATATGACAGCAAGGACTATGACACAGAGAGAGATAAAGAGGTGACAAGCTAAAATTATTCAGTTGCATTGCCAAGTCCTGGCCAAGGAGAGGCATAAAGCATGGCAAAATGTGCGACTAGTGGGTTTGGCACTGCTTTCATCCGCAGAAAAACTGCAGTTTAAGCAACTAGGTCCTTTTTTGGCAACTTCACACATTTTGGTGTATTAAAAGATCACTCAATACAAGCCAATGCATGTCTGGCTATCATAAACAAAAGCAGTGCAACTAGCGCAATATCAAAAACTGCGCAGAATATTTATAATGAAAGAACAGGCATTACTAAAACACTATAGTCTAGACAGACCTGAATATATTTCTCTCTTATAAATTCAGGTCCAGATGCCCTTGGGGGTTTGACAAGCATCACAACAGCATCTTTCCCTTATCAGTATCCACCTTCTTCTTTATCTCTTTTTAGCTCTTTAGATCATAAGATAACTACCATTGCTGTTATGTAACTGTGGCTTTTTCCCCAGTTGTTCAGAGAAAGAAGGTTTTCTTTTTCAACCCCTTTGAGCCCTGGCTCGGGCAGACATCTTCAATAACTACACATGTCATGCTTTGGGTGTGAATGTTGCTAAAAGCTGATCCCAGGATAGGATCCTAGGACGTTGTGCTCTGGCAAGCGTGTCGCTATTATTATTGCTCATACTTTGAGTTAGAGATTTAAAAAACCTCTAACCTTCAGTATTAATCCTCTAATTGTGCAGCTGAGATGCACTGTTACTTTTTTAAGCAATGAGGCACAGTTTTTGTGAAGCAGCACAACTGTTTTCTATGGGAGCCCACCACTGAATAAAAAAAATTGTTAAAAAAAAAAAAAAACTTTTTATCTCACAATTCTGACTTTTTTTTAAACACCCTCCTGACTCTCCTGTTATGACCAAAAAACATTTTTGTGGTTCTTTAATGTGTTATGATAGATCACTGTACGGCCTTATTAGATCATTCAACACGTAAACCGATTGTCTTTTCTTCTCTACTTAAAGCACAAAAAAGACATGAACATCAGAATGTATTTCAACCGCAGAAAGATCTTTTTTTCGAGTTTATGTCCACCGAAGTTAATCTACTCTCCTGTCTGATTTGTTTGTCAGACAGAATGGCAGATTCTGTGTTTTGATTAGTCAGATCGCCTGTCAATGGAGCTGTTTGCAAAGAGTCAGTTGTGAGTTATAAAGTCAGAATTGCGAGATAGAAACTCGCAGTTCTGAGAAATAGTCGCAATTCACTTTATTTCTCAGAATTGCGAAATAAACTCAATTCTTTTTCTCAGAATTGCAAGTTTATATTTTGTAATTTTGACTTTATAACATGCAATTGTGAGTCGTTGAGTCAGAATTGGGAGAAGTCACAAGTGAGAAGAAATAGTCACAGTTCTGAGAAATAAAGAATTGCAAGATGTAAATACAATTCTGAGAAACAAAGTCGCAATTCTAAGAAATAAAGTCCCAATTCTGAGAAATAAAGTCCCAATTCTGAGAGATAAAGTCGCAATTCTGAGAAATAAAGAATTGCAAGATATAAATACAATTCTGAGAAATAAAGTCGCAATTCTGAGAGATAAAGTTGCAATTCTGAGAAATAAAGACGCAATTCTGAGAAATAAAGTTGCAATTCTGAGAAATAAAGTTGCAATTCTGAGAAATAAAGACACAATTCTGAAAAATAAAGTTGCAATTCTGAGAAATAAAGTCGCAATTTTGAGAAATAAAGTCGCAATTCAGAGAAATAAAGTTGCAATTCTGAGAAATAAAGTCGCAATTCTGAGAAATAAAGTCGCAATTCTGAGAAATAGAGTTGCAATTCTGAGAAATAAAGACGCAATTCTGAGAAATAAAGTTGCAATTCTGAGAAATAAAGTCGCAATTTTGAGAAATAAAGTCCCAATTCTGAGAAATAGTCACAATTCTGAGAAATAAAGTCGCAATTCTGAGAAATAAAGTCGCAATTCTGAGAAATAGAGTTGCAATTCTGAGAAATAAAGACGCAATTCTGAGAAATAAAGTTGCAATTCTGAGAAATAAAGTCGCAATTTTGAGAAATAAAGTCCCAATTCTGAGAAATAGTCACAATTCTGAGAAATAAAGTCACAATTCTGGGAAATAAATTCGCAATTCTGAGTAATAAAGTCTCAATTCTGAGAAATAAATTCTCAATAAAGTCGCAATTCCGAGAAATAAAGTCCCAATTTTGAGAAAATAAAGTCCCAATTCTGAGAAATAGTCACAATTCTGAGAAATAAAGTCGCAATTCTGGGAAATAAATTCGCAATTCTGAGAAATAAAGTCTCAATAAATTAGCAATTCTGAGTAATAAAGTCGGAATTCTGAGAAATAAAGTCTCAATAAAGTCGCAATTCTGAGAAATAAAGTCGTAATTCTGAGAAATAAATTCGCAATTCTGAGAAATAAAGACCCAATTCTGAGAAATAAAGACCCAATTCTGAGAAATAAAGTCCCAATTCTGAGAGATAAAGTCGCAATTCTGAGAAATAAAGAATTGCAAGATATAAATACAATTCTGAGAAATAAAGTCGCAATTCTGAGAAATAAAGACGCAATTCTGAGAAATAAAGTTGCAATTCTGAGAAATAAAGTTGCAATTTTGAGAAATAAAGACACAATTCTGAAAAATAAAGTTGCAATTCTGAGAAATAAAGTCGCAATTTTGAGAAATAAAGTCGCAATTCTGAGAAATAAAGTCGCAATTCAGAGAAATAAAGTTGCAATTCTGAGAAATAAAGTCGCAATTCTGAGAAATAAAGTCGCAATTCTGAGAAATAAAGTTGCAATTCTGAGAAATAAAGACGCAATTCTGAGAAATAAAGTCGCAATTCTGAGAAATAAAGTTGCAATTCTGAGAAATAAAGTCTCAATAAATTAGCAATTCTGAGTAATAAAGTCGGAATTCTGAGAAATAAAGTTGCAATTAATTAGCAATTCTGAGAAATAAAGTTGCAATTCTGAGAAATAAAGTCACAATTCTGGGAAATAAATTCGCAATTCTGAGAAATAAAGTCGCAATTCTGAGAAATAAAGTCTCAATAAAGTCGCAATTCTGAGAAATAAAGTCGTAATTCTGAGAAATAAATTCGCAATTCTGAGAAATAAAGACCCAATTCTGAGAAATAAAGACCCAATTCTGAGAAATAAAGTCCCAATTCTGAGAGATAAAGTCGCAATTCTGAGAAATAAAGAATTGCAAGATATAAATACAATTCTGAGAAATAAAGTCGCAATTCTGAGAAATAAAGACGCAATTCTGAGAAATAAAGTTGCAATTCTGAGAAATAAAGTTGCAATTCTGAGAAATAAAGACACAATTCTGAAAAATAAAGTTGCAATTCTGAGAAATAAAGTCGCAATTTTGAGAAATAAAGTCGCAATTCTGAGAAATAAAGTCGCAATTCAGAGAAATAAAGTTGCAATTCTGAGAAATAAAGTCGCAATTCTGAGAAATAAAGTCGCAATTCTGAGAAATAAAGTTGCAATTCTGAGAAATAAAGACGCAATTCTGAGAAATAAAGTCGCAATTCTGAGAAATAAAGTCGCAATTCTGAGAAATAAAGTCTCAATAAATTAGCAATTCTGAGTAATAAAGTCGGAATTCTGAGAAATAAAGTTGCAATTAATTAGCAATTCTGAGAAATAAAGTTGCAATTCTGAGAAATAAAGTCACAATTCTGGGAAATAAATTCGCAATTCTGAGAAATAAAGTCGCAATTCTGAGAAATAAAGTTGCAATTCTGAGAAATAAAGACGCAATTCTGAGAAATAAAGTTGCAATTCTGAGAAATAAAGTCGCAATTTTGAGAAATAAAGACGCAATTCTGAGAAATAAAGTTGCAATTCTGAGAAATAAAGTCTCAATAAATTAGCAATTCTGAGAAATAAAGTCGCAATTCTGAGAAATAAAGTTGCAATTCTGAGAAATAAAGTTGCAATTCTGAGAAATAAAGTCGCAATTTTGAGAAATAAAGACGCAATTCTGAGAAATAAAGTTGCAATTCTGAGAAATAAAGTCGCAATTTTGAGAAATAAAGACGCAATTCTGAGTAATAAAGTCGGAATTCTGAGAAATAAAGTCTCAATAAATTAGCAATTCTGAGAAATAAAGTCGCAATTCTGAGAAATAAAGTTGCAATTCTGAGAAATAAAGACGCAATTCTGAGAAATAAAGTTGCAATTCTGAGAAATAAAGTCGCAATTTTGAGAAATAAAGTCCCAATTCTGAGAAATAGTCACAATTCTGAGAAATAAAGTCACAATTCTGGGAAATAAATTCGCAATTCTGAGAAATAAAGTCGCAATTCTGGGAAATAAATTCGCAATTCTGAGAAATAAAGTCTCAATAAATTAGCAATTCTGAGAAATAAAGTCTCAATAAATTAGCAATTCTGAGTAATAAAGTCGGAATTCTGAGAAATAAAGTCTCAATAAAGTCGCAATTCCGAGAAATAAAGTCCCAATTTTGAGAAAATAAAGTCCCAATTCTGAGAAATAGTCACAATTCTGAGAAATAAAGTCGTAATTCTGAGAAATAAATTCGCAATTCTGAGAAATAAAGACCCAATTCTGAGAAATAAAGTCGCAATTCTGAGAAATAAAGTCACAATTCTGAGAAATAAAGACCCAATTCTGAGAAATAAATTCGCAATTCTGAGAAATAAAGTCGCAATTCTGAGAAATAAAGTTGCAATTCTGAGAAATAAATGCGTAATTCTGAGAAATAAAGACGCAATTCTGAGAAATAAAGTCGCAATTTTGAGAAATAAAGTCCCAATTCTGAGAAAATAAAGTCCCAATTCTGAGAAATAGTCACAATTCTGAGAAATAAAGTCACAATTCTGAGTAATAATGTCTCAATTATGAGAAATAAAGTCTCAATAAAGTCGCAATTCCGAGAAATAAAGTCCCAATTCTGAGAAAATAAAGTCCCAATTCTGAGAAATAGTCACAATTCTGAGAAATAAAGTCGCAATTCTGTGAAATAAATTCGCAATTCTGAGTAATAAAGTCGGAATTCTGAGAAATAAAGTCTCAATAAAGTCGCAATTCTGAGAAATAAAGTCGCAATTCTGAGAAATAAATTCGCAATTCTGAGAAATAAATTCGCAATTCTGAGAAATAAAGTCGCAATTCTGAGAAATAAATTCGCAATTCTAAGAAATAAAGTCACAGTTCTGAGAAATAAAGTAAGAATTGCAAGATACGAACACAATTCTAATAAATAATGTCGCAATTCTGAGTTAAGCAAACACGCAATTGCGAGTTAAGTCAGAATTGTGATGTATAAACTCGCAATTCTGACTTTATTTCTCAGAATTGCGAGTTTATATCTCACAATTCTGATATATCTTGCAACTGACCCTTCGCAAAAACCTGCCCTTCTTAGTTACTGTTGCTATGTCAGAAAAATAATGCTGCTCTGACACTACATATCACGTTCCCAATACATAAATACATCGCGAAGCAAAGAGGAAACTGACTCGCAATTCTAGGAAATAGTCACAATTCTGAGATATAAAGTCGCAAATCTGAGAAATAAATTCTCAATTCTGAGAAATAAACTCTTTATTTCTCAGAACTGCGAGATATAAACTCACAATTTGGACTTTATATCTCGCTTTATTTCTCAGAATTGTGACTATTTTTCAGAATTGCGAGTTTATATCTCACAATTCTGATATATCTTGCAATTGACCCTTCGCAAAAACCCACCCTCCTTAGTTACTGTTGCTATATCAGACAAACAGTGCTGCTCTGACACTACATATTATGTTCTCCCACAGTGAAAAATACACCAAGGGGCAATGAGGAAACTGACAACATGCCAACAGACAAAACGGAGCAGGTTAATTCTGGTATGAAACAAGGTCCCAGCTTTAAAATGTTGTAATTTTTCTAGAAATGTAAACAACAAATACTGTTTTGTGGCTCTTTAATGTGTCGTGACAGATCACTGTATTGCCTTGTTAGATCAATGACACATGAACTGATCGTCTTTTCTTCATTTAAAGCATGAAAACAAACATGAATAAACATTAGAACATATTTTATTTCAACCATGGAAAGACATCAATACACGCAATGTTTCAAGTTTAAGTCCACCAAAATTAACCTACTCTCTTGTCCGATTTGTTTGTAGGACAGAATGGCGGATTTAGCGTTGTGATTGGTCGGATCACCCGAAGGGTCAATTCTGACTTTATAACACGCAATTGCGAGTTAAGTCAGAATTATGAGATATAAACTCACAATTCTAAGAACATATCAGTCTTTTTTCCCTCTAAATTGGGGGTTTATATCTCACAATTCTGAGAAAAAAGTCAGAATTGCTTGAAATTTGTATTTTTTATTCAGTGACGGAAACGGGCTTCCATAGTTTTCAACACTGATAATAAAAAAAAGTTTCAATAAAACAAAGTTTTTTGAGTACCAAATCAGCATATTAGAATGATTTCTGAAGGATCATGTGACACTGAAAATTACAATAATGGATGTGTAAAATTCACCTTTTCCATCACAGGAATAAATTAAATTTTAAAAAATATATATATTAATGTTTTGTAAACGAATAAACGCAGGCTTGGAGGGCATAAATAGAGATCTTTCAAAAAGATTTACAAAAATCTAACCAACCCCAAACTTGGACAGTAGCATATAATGGCATTTTCTTAAGAAGCACGTAAAAACCTAGTTGTGACGCAGAATTGACGTTAGTCTCATTGAATAAATATACCTGTCAGCTTTCTCTTGTTGTTGCATTTGGCTTTGTAAGTGAATGTGGTTCGATCAGCGGGACCGGGGCACATCAGCTGAGCTGCTAATTGGCTTGCAGAATGCTCAAATACGCTCATTCATCAGCGCCGACAGATCGCAGATCTATATCCATCTGCATCCTATTTACTCATTTAGTCCCCTTCTGTTGGCTTTATCTCTATTATCATTGAATAAGTAAATTACTGCTTTCAATCCAGCTGACATGAGAGACATTGTTTCTTGCATTTGTGTATTCAGGACATTGATTGTGTATGTGTTTGTGTGTGAATAGACGTACCCATTTGGGCATGTTCCCTCCGTTGGGGTCATGATGGTGATATTGTAGCACAACCACTGTCGCAATAACTGACATTCCAACAATGATCATTATACTGGCAAAATACTGTCCTGAGAGAGAAACAAAGAGAGAAATGAAGAGAGTATGGCATGCATAAACCTTTCATTTATTACTCTTAGCAGAATAGCCTTTTATCATCCAGTCATACTAGTAAAAAGCAGGGCAAATGTAACAAAAAAGGGGCATTGATTATAAAAGGGTGACGCAGGGAAGAAAGGCAGAATGAGGAACAGATGAGTGAACCATAAAAACTCAATCATAAAGGAGAGGGGGAAGCAGACAGGAGAGACAAAGCGCTGTGGGTGAACACTCTTCCAGCAAACGCATTTCTGCAGATTACATCTTTGCGGCTTCTGAGGGCCTATAAACCAGAGAGAATGTGGGGCGGATCATCTCTATCTCTAGGTGTGTTTCATTTTTATTTTTCTCCTGCTTCTTCTCTCTCCTGACCTGCTCATCATTTCCAGTTAGCGCTCTTTTACGATTCATGTTGCAAATTACCATGAGAAGCCAAGCATACGCCTGCCAAGACCAAGGCTTTTGGCCGTGATACAGAATGGTGATCAATTTATTCTTCGGTGGTGCAATGTGTGCATCTGAGCGCACGGAAAACATACATCCTTATGCACCAAATTTACATATCATTAACAAGAAAATATTTAAGCTCAAAGGCTTGGAAATACTGCTAAAATACTAGAACATGCCATAGGAATAGTTCACCCAAAAATGAACATTTTCTGAAAAAGTACTCACCCTCAGGCCATCCAAGATGTAGATGAGTTTATTTCTTCATGAGAACAGATTTGGAGAAATTTAGCATTACATCACTTGTTTACTCTGCAGTGAATGGCGAGTGCCGTCAGAATGAGAGTCCAAACAGCTGATAAAAATATCACACTAATCCACATGACTCAAATCCACAAATTAATGCCTTGTGAAGTGTAAAGCTGTGTGCTTCCAAGAAACACAAATCCATCAGGACGTTTTAACTTTAAACTGGTCGCGTCTGGTTAAAATAAAAAAAAAGTCCAAAATCGATAACAACATTTCTCCCAGTAAAAAAAAAGTCCATCCCCTATATTCCTCTCAAATCAAAATCACTGACATATATTTGTGACCCTGGACCACAAAACCAGTCATAAGTGTAAATTTCTTGAAATTGAGATTTATACATCATCTGAAAGCTAAATAAATAAGCGTTCCATTGATGTGTGGTTTGTTAGGATAGGACTATTTGAAAATCTGGAATTTGATGGTGCAAAAAAATCCAAATATTGAGAAAATCGCCTTTAAAGTTGTCCAAATTAAGGTTATAGCAATGCATATTACTAATCAAAAATTAAGCTTTAATATATTTATGGTAGGAAATGTACAAAATATCTTCATGGAACATGATCTTTACTTAATATCCTAATGATTTTTGGCATAAAAGAAAAATCGATAAATCTGACCCATCCAATGTATTTTTTTGGCTAATGATACAAATATACCCGTGCAACATAAGACTGGTTTTGTGGTCCAGGGTCACATTTGTTTACAACTGTTTTGGACTGTGTTTGCTTGTAAACAGTGCTTGATCTGTGCATATTTCTCTTTTGAGTCAGATTAAAACATCATGAATAGAGGACATGTATTTTAGCTGGAAGAAATTCGTTTACACATTAAAAAAAAAGTGTTTTTAATCAGCCGTTTCGACTCTCGTTCTGATGGCACCCATTCACCGCAGAGAATTCATTGGTGATGAAGTGATGTAATGCTACATTTCCCCAAATCTGTTCTCATGAAGAAACAAATTTATCTATAATTTGGATGGTCTGAAGGTGAATACATTTTTGCAGAAAATTTTCAGTTTTGAATGAACAATCCTTCAAAATATATTAAAATATGCACAAACACAGACATGCATGCTTTACCTATTAGCGGGATGGAGTCTGAGGTTGCTGGCATGATTTCTGCCACCAATAACATGAAGACTGTTAATGAGAGTAGCACAGTAATACCTGTGAATAAGTATAAAACAAAAAGAAATGGACTGCATGAAACATACATGTAATTGCATAATGAATTATACACATATTAACAAGTCATTAGGTATTTACTGGTCCAGTTCAACAAATTGGACAGTATTTGTCAATTTTTAATAGGGATGCATGATATTATCGGACAGATATCGGAATCGGCTGAAAATGACTTTAAATGTAAATATCGGCCGATATGACAAATTATGCCGATATATCTTGCCGATAAGAGCAAAAGCTCACACGTGCTCAGGGTGTGCTAGCGATTAGATCACGTCAGCAGTGTGGCTCATTCTTGAAGCAAAGTTCTGCCTGATTGATGATTGGATTCACTGTTTTCGTGGCATTTAATCTGAGAATGGATGTACAGAATGAGCCCTTCAGTGTGTGAGTAAACTGTAATAGCACGTGCAGTGGCAGCAGCGGCAGCCTCCCCCAGGTCCTAATGCCCATTCGCTAAGGAGTTTTAATTCTGTAGTGGGCACTGTTGGCCTACTTCTAATAAAATTAAAGTAAAATACACAAATAACATTTAGACTGTGTTTCTGATTAAATAAAGCAGTAATTGATATCATAAAATTATGAGTGTGTTTTGACTTAAGAGTCAGAAGATATAGCTTGCATAAAAAAATAATAAAAATAAAAGGACACTTGTAAATTAAATAATTTTATATATACTGATTTATTCATTAATGTGTAATATGGTACATTTTTTTAACAAATTACGAGCTCTAAAAGATTTTCTGAATTTTTGCAACTTTTAAATCTTAAAAAAAATGTCTGTATTTTTCTGTAAAAATTGCAGCGATTGATATATTTATTTTATTTACTGTTGTTTTCAAAGCTTCAGTGTACTGTCATTATAATATAACTGCTTTATTGTTTATTTAATTCTAAAATAATGCTTATAATTTCTGCACAGGAGAGACTTGGTGTTGTTTCTACACAAAAGAATATATATATATATATATTCGTATCAGCATTGGTTATCAGCCAAAATGAGTTAAAAAAAATATCGGCACGTTGGATATCGGCAAAAATCCAATATCGTGCATCCCTGATTTTTAGATATATTTATATGTTTGTTTTTTCTATATTTTTGACTTCATTAAACTGTATGAAATTAAGGTTCATTTGAGCAAAGTTTTGTATCTCTTATTACTATAAATCAAATTCTGTCTACAAAGCCATGTCTACAGAACTTTTAATTGTAGTGTGTGTGTGTGTGTGTGTGTGTGTGTGTGTGTGTGTGTGTGTGTGTGTGTGTGTGTGTGTGTGTGTGTATATATATATATATATATATATATATATATATATATATATATATATATATATATATATATATATATATACAGTACTGTGCAAAAGTCTTAGGCCACTAGTATTTTCACCAACAAAAAAATGGTTTTAAGTCAGTTATTTCTATCTTCTGCTGTAGTGTGTCAGTAGAACATATCAGTTTACATTTCTAAACATTCATTTTGCCATTATTTGTGATAATCCAGTGAGATTTTTGTTTGCACAAGGAGTCTGACAACAGCCAGTGCTCCACACAGAGATCTGATCTGACCATCATCCAGTCTGTCTGGAATGACATGAGGAAACAGAACAAACTGAGACAGACTAAATACAGAAGAACTGTGGCAACATCTCAAGTTGCTTTAAGAAACCTACCTGCAAAGTACTGTTAAATGTTTTAGGCACTTGTGTAAAAATGCTGTAAAATGAGGATGCTGTCAAAAATAATGGCATAAATAGATTCTATCAATTAACTTCTATTAACTAAATTAAATCAACATTTGGTAAACCATATTTGCGTTTAAAACAGCTTTTGCCCTAGGTACATTTGCGCATAAGTTTTCAGGTAGCTTTGCATGTAGGTTTCTTAAAGCAACTTGGAGATGTTGCTACAGTTCTTCTGTGACATACTACAGCAAAAGATAGAAATAACTGACTTAAAACCATTTTTTTGTTGGTGAAAATACTAGTGACCCAAGACAAGCACAGTACTGTATATATATATATATATATACACACATACACATACATACACACACACACACACATATATATTCATAGGCATTAAATTTCCAACCCTGCAGTGTGGATATCAGCATCTGCTATTGAAAAACCAATAGCAGTTGAGCACTAAAAAAAAAAACGCAGTTATACAGCATCTCTAGTTATGTGCGACATTGGCACTACATAAGATGCCCAAACACAGCTTCTTATTGGATGTAACTCATCTTGACAGAATTTGATTGGATCTGATTGGACGGCAGTGCAGGGCTTGATGGAGTAATACATAAAGTGAATTACATCAGACCATTTCTCTTCCTCAATCGCTCTTTAGTTCAGTTCAAGTCATCTCCCTCCCTCTCCGGCTGCTATCTATCTCTTCCCCCACACACACAATCCATCCATCTCTATCTGCTGTTTAAATCTGCTTCCGCTCTCCCACTCAGCCTCCTTCCTCTTACATATGTTATTTTGCTTAGATTTATAAGTGCTATCTTGGCATAATGAACACTCAATAAAATTATTGTCACAAATACTCCGCCAAATGGGACTAACTGAATTCATCAACTGGACTGTTAAAAAAAAAAAAAAAAATCTTGGCTTTACATCAGGGCTACCATTAAAATTTTAAACGAATTAATTTTGTGATATGCTGGTTAATTTAACACAATTATTGGACCTTTTACTTTTTGCAGTACTTTGTATTACAGCCTGCGCATTAGTGGTGGGGATTTTTTTTAGTGCTTGTCAGTTGGTGGCAACAAGTGATTTATGAGTCACTGAATTGTTCATTCAGTAGATTTGTTCAGAAACTTGATATTGATTCAGTAATGAAACAAGTTACTGTCTTAATGAGTCATTAACTTATCCAATTCATTTAAAAACACTGACCAAATTTGCACTGTTAAAAAAACAAAAACAAAAAAAAACTGGTAAATACTGGTACTTTTTAAAGTGAGTGACTGCCATTGTCACTGAGTCATTAACATTAACTCTGATTCATTCAAAAACACTAATTCATTTTGGAACAAAAAATTAGTTTAAAATAATAATAATAATAATAATAATAATAATAATAATTCTGCCAGGAAAAATGGAGTGCAAAAAAACTTCAAAATACAGGTAAAAAAAATAAATACGGAAAATTGCTTCAATCCTTTTTTTTTTTTTTTTTTTTTACACAGTGAGTGACTGCCTTAATGAGTGATTCATTGAGTCATTAACTTATCCGATTCATTCAAAAACACTCATTCATTTAGGAACAAAGTTAACAACGTTTTTAAAAAAATCTGCCAAAACAATTGGAATATAAAATTCAAAATTCAAGAAAAATACCTGTAAATAAATAAATAAATACAGAAAATTCCATTAAATTAATACAGTACATTGTGCCATATTTTTACTGAATTTTTCATTTTTATTATTATTATTTTTTTTAACAGTGAGTGACGGCCTTAATGAGTGAGTCTTTGAGGTATTCGCTAATCAGATTCATTCAAAAACACTGATGCATTTAGAAACATAATTAGCACTGTTTAAAAATAAAAAATAAAAAAAAGGAGGACTGGTAATTTTCTGCCAGGAAAATTGGAGTGAAAATACAAAATACAGGTAAAATACATGTCTAAATAAATAAACAAATAAATAAATAAATAAGGACATTCTTTCAAACCAATACAAATACTAACCCATATTTTTACTGATTTTACAGATTTTTTTTTTTTTTTTTTTACAGTGAGTGACTGCCTTGATGAGCGAGTAATTGAGTCATTAACTTTTCTGATTCATTCAGAAACACTGATTCCTTTAGGAACACAATTAGCACTGTTCAAAAAATGGAAAAAACACCTGTCTTTATAAAAAAAAAAAAAAAAAAAAAAAAAAAAAAACTGAAAATTCCTTCAAAATAATACAGTACATTGTGCCATATTATTACTGCTTTTTTTTTTTTTTTTTACAGTGAGTGACTGTCATAGTGAGTGTGTCTTTAGATGAGTCATTCACTAATTTGATTCATTCAAAAACACTGATTCATTTAGGAACAAAACTGATTGTTTGGAAATATTTTTGTTGGAGGAGCAAAAATATAAAAAAAATACTTCCAATATTGTTTCTAAAATGTACATTACTTGGCATTCTTGTTTATTTAACTGGTGCAAAAGCAAAATAATCAGTGGAATCAATTAAATTAACATTGTGAGTTATTTTTTTAAATAATGAATAAATCAGTATCCCTAACAATTTTAAGTTTAAGGGAGATTGTTCTTGTTTCCTAAAGGAATAGTCCACCCAAAAATGCAAATTGTGTCATTATTTATTCACCCTCATGTCATTTGTACATATAATGGTTACCAATAAGAACTTTTGATTACCAACATTCTCCAAAATATCTTCCATTATGTTCCACAGAAGACAGAAAGTCATATAGGTACAAGGGTAAGTAAATGATGACCGAATATTCATTTTTGGTGGATTAATTCTTTAATACATGCTTCTTAGAAAAACATAAAACATGTATAAAATTATGTTTGGGGTCTATCCCAAAACTAGTTTCTGATACTAGATCTATCAAAGATGTTTCAATATTGCAGGCCATGTTCCTGGAAAGTGCAATGCATTCTCTCTCTTTCACTCTTACACATATTGACTCATCACTGCTTTAATTACATCAATAGATTAATTGCCCATATGAGTGTACAGCAAAGCACTTCCCTTCACCCTGCTTGCAGTGATACACATTCTCATACTGAGGAAACCGCCTCTTTTCCATTCTCTTTGGCTGCGCTAAGCTTCTGTCTTCTCGTGTCTCCTCTACTTACATACTGTAAATACCCTTCAGTTCATGCCTCTTTACATTTGACAAACATATCAAATATTCTTTCCATTCAGTCTCTAGTGACTGTTTTTATTCCTCTTTGAACTGTCTGCATCTTTTGATGGCAAAGGTCTCTTGACATAGAGTGAATAAAAGCCCTTGATATAAACCCAGAGTTCATTCGACATGACACAATCAGGCACTATCTGTGAAATGAGCACCCACACAGTTTCTTTTGCATGTCCCTGCTCTCTGTTTTGTGTCTAGACCTCGGCAAGGCTGTGAATTATTTTTTCTCCTGCACTGAAATTGAGATATGCAAAAATATGCAACATCTTTCGTCCAAATCAATAATGTTTAGTTAGAAAACGTGCATAATCTAAAAAAGAGGATCGTCAAATTTAATGCCATCTCCGCATCTCCCTGCTTTCAGTAAGCTGTCAAAATATTTCTCATTCTCTGTCTTTCTTGCATAATACCTAGTGAAATCTTCTCTCCGGAGTCAGCAGGCAGTAGGAAGATAAGCAAGGTCATGGATGAAAGGAGGACGCAGGGAATGAGAAGGTTTAAGGCGTAGTAGAGCGTCCGTCTGCGGATGGTCACCACAAATGTCACATCTGGATAGGGTTCCTTACAGCAGTCATAGTACAGCTCGTTTCTTGTGCCCGGCACACCTGATTAGACACAGCATGTGAGGAGAATAATGAGTAATGAAGGAGGGACAAAAAAAAAGTGTGTGCTTGTTTTTTCTATGGATTGGTCTCATGTTCAAAGAGATGCTGTTGTCCTCAAGGGCAGCCGATGCTGCTCTTCCACCTTTGATCTACTAGCAAAAAAACAACATCCTAATCAGCAGATGCCAGCAAGAAGCAAGTTCTTCTCTGCGACTGAGCATCATCCTTTTGTCTGAATATCATTAGAGATCCCCAAAGTTGTCTTCGGTAGCCTTTCAAAAATGTAAAAGAGGGAAACCAAAACGAAAGTAGAAGTGAGAAACAGACTGGAATAGTTTACACGAATACACCTTTTATGTTCTACTGAAAGGTTAGAGCAATATGATAAAACACAATGAAACTGTATATTTTTAGGTGAATCATTTCTTGAAGCAGGGTTACCCTAACTGGGGTTCATGAGGGAACTGCAGTGGCTTCACAAGTTGATGAAAAGCTAGTATTTGATTAATTAGGGCTGTATGATAATTGCAGTATGACACTGTATTGAGCAGCTTGGCTTACAGTAAATGCTGCAAATTGCATCTCTGCTTGTGCTGTGAGTTAAAGAGCAGGTCATATGGGTTTTTTAAAAATAAATATCTTTTTCTGCAGTTTGTAATAGGGATGCACGGTATACCGGTTTTGGAAAAATACCAATATATATTTTATTTCAAACAGTTCAGCACTAGAATTTTGATCAATTCTGTATTTTATACGCTGCTGTACCGAAAGTCACCTGTAGTGCTTCCCATATTGCTGTGAAACAGGCAAACGTGACAACAAAACAACGCGATGGATCATCAAACAGATGAAATTCCATCAACGCGCTTTAAACTAGTAAATAAAGACAACAGTAGAAGTACAAAAACAGATGATAAAGGTAGGGATGGGCGATATGGGCTTAAAAATTTATCACGATAATTTCTGGTATTTATTGCGATAATGATATCAATGACGATAATTCAAGGAAATCCTGTTTCTTTAGAGAAAAGTATTATCTTTCCTATTTTTACCCAAAATAGGGTATTGTGAGCATTCCTGAGTACACACGTAATGTAATAACTGTTTAATTCACTGGAATGTGAATTAAATTGTTTGTAGGGGTGCGCAGGGCACAAACTAATGCGGGGTTAATTGTAACACGTGGTTAAAATATTTCCACAGACGCCAGCATAACCAAATTTAGGGTATTTACTAGTTGCCATAGCAACACTATACAGAGAAAAAAGTGCGCCAAAATTCAAAAGCCTTTTGATGATATCGCTGAATATTTATTTTACCATAATAAAAGTACATTTCTGGCTGAAGTAAATTTTTCATCTCAGTTTTTAGTATTCATTTAAAATGAGACAAATATACTATTATTTTAATCGCCAATCTGTTATTGATCAGTTTAGACACTAACCAGTTTTATATTCCAGTCGCGCTGAAGGGGAACGTTGTAACACTGCATTACAATCTGCCCCGCTATATTAAACTATGCCATTCTATGACATTAGCTATGTAATTTTCAGTATTTACTTTGATGGATTTAAAAAAGAAACCACAAGAAACAGTTGAATAAAGACTGACAGTCGATGTTTAATGTTGAGAAATTATTATTTCAAGAAATGTAAAGCATTTTGGCTCGTTTATGTGTCTTGTGTTCTATGAGAGCAGTGTTTGGAGGGTGGGGAGTGTTTTTCTGAATGTCTGAATGCGTTTCATCTATTTGCGCACATTGTTTGAACTACATTGTATAGCTGTTTTTTTGCGATCAGGGCTGTCCCACGCATGGTTGCGATGTGTTCATTATGAACCTCAAAAATTAGATTCTTTATTTTATTTAAAAAGTGAATCATTTTATTTTATTGACGAAATATTTTAATTTGTCGTGATTATTTTTTCTTTCGATCAGATAACATTGAAAGCTGTCATATGGTCATGTTACAACGTGCCCCTCACATGTTACAATGTACCCCACCTACGGGGCATGTTGTCACTTTTAACTTCCTTTATTTTGAGGTAAATAACGAAAAACGTATACACTGTAATTATGAAACAAAGCGATATATTTGTACTAGACAAGTGTGAAATTAACGTGGATAAAAAAATATACTTTGAACCCCACGTGGATTTAAACAAACTGAGAAATTCAAAAAGTGTTAGGTTGTGCCCCGCAATCCCCTACTTTATGTACTGGAAGCTCCTAACATTCAGACGAATTCCTTGTGTGAAACACACTTGGCAATAAAGCTCTTTCTGATTCGGAAGCCGGAGGGCGCCCTTGCGCAGAAACTCCACATGTGTTTTATAGTAGAAGTAATCGTACTGACGACGCTTCAGGAATCTCTAATCCAGTTATCGCTGTAGCTGAATAAAACGCAGATAGAGGAATTTTAACTGAGGAAACATGAAGACAATAAACATACGATTGCTACAATATATGGTTTGTCTGTGTTCTTCAAGCAATTTTGGGTATTTCTATAAGGATAAAGTATATTTATAATGCAATTCTAATTCTATAATTTATCATTATTATCGCGGGAAGACTCATTCTTACTGTGGGGAAAATTTTTACCGGTATATCGCAAACGATAAGATATCGCCCATCCCTAGATAAAGGTGAACGAGCTGACCTTACTTCACCTGTGTGCCACAGGAGGCAACACATCAAATCTTTCCAAGCGTTTGTCACTTGCTCACCCTGATTTAGAGATCAACAGCTGAGTGCATCCTTCATAAATTCAGTTTTATCCACACACATACCTAAAATTTGATGCAGAGTAAACACGAAGGCTCAAATGTGCTTGATGCACTAGAACCAGTTTAGATTTGGTCACAAAATATTTGCACTTGCTTTTCAAACAATCAAATATTAATTGAATTTGAATGAAGCAAGAGTTTTGCTAAATTCATTTTAGCATCAATAATATGAAGGGAATGTTTCTGCCGCGTCGCCGACCGCTTAACATTATATGAAGCAGTCGAGAGCGCGAGATAGATTTATATTTAATGCTTTTTCTTTGGCTATCAGGGATTGAAACAAAGAGGGATATATAATAATTTGAATACTTTGTTAGAATAACACTTTACAGTAACGCAAACATTGTTAAAACTCATCAAGTAAGCTGGCCTAACAGTATTACAGCACTTATTAATCTAGGTCAATAATTAGTTGATGAATGAATAATGATAAATGAACTAATACATCTCTAATATGTTAACATTGCTTATTAAATTATCTATAATTCACGTAACTTTTGAGGCTGGTTATTTGTTACCTATGGTATCAATTTAGTATCGATACTGAGGCATCACATTCTGGTATTATACCGAAGCCCAAATTATGGTATCAAGCCATCCCTAGTTTGTAATGTAGCTATGCTTTAATGTAAACAGTCTGCAAAGTTGTTAATTAAAAAAGTGCTTTATACATAAAGATATTGTCTCTCAAAAGAAAGTGTCGACTCAGAATCACCTTAACGAGTCAGACACCGTGTTCTGTGCTGTAAAAGCAAGTTTTTGTTTTCATTGCTGAAAGATGATGATATGAAGAATACAATACCACAGCAATACAATTAGAACCTTTTGTTGTGCTCGTTATTTTACCGACGCCTGCTAATCTAATCTTCTTTGGCTTCTAATCTTCTTTATTTGGACCAACAAGCATATTTGAACCACAACCTGTATGTATGATTGATATGTTATGTGTATATTTTCAAGTGTGTGCTCAAAATAACTATTTTTTTGTGCTAATGTGATGTATAACATTAACTAGTGCAGCTTTAGGTTTCCAGGTAAAGCACAATATTACTGTCTTGCTGAAATAGTTCTGATAATTCACTGTGAACCCACTATTTCCTAAGAATGTGTTGATTAATGTAGACTGTCGTTGTTCTAATTACTTTGTTTAATAATAAAGAATGTAACTTATTTTGGTTTACAAACTGTATTGTTTCATCAGTTAGTCGCGTTAGCACTCGGCTAACATATCCACCAATATTGTTTACAGTTTAGCAGCTAAACTTTACTGTGGACATGATTCGCTTGCATAAGTGTTAAATAAAATGTTTTTTATGTCATTATTTTAAGAACGGATTGGAGCACTATATTCTTGTTTTATGTAAAGGGGCATGCCCAGGGTTGCCAGGTTTTCACAACAAAATCCGCCCAATTGCTATTCAAAACTAGCCCTATCGTGTTTCGAGGTGGGGGGGTCCTCTGTTAAAAATCGCTTTTTGTCAGGGTTCCCCTGGTAAATTTCCATACTAGGGGATAAATATGATGTTATTGTGGTCGCTGCAACCTGCAACATCAAAAACAATCACGGACTTGGCAACACAGATGGTAGCGCTTACTAGCTCGCTCAAGTACTCCTCTCTGTGCCAATCACAACAGGCTTGGCCTGCTGACCAATCAGAGTAGAGCAGGCTTATAGACATCACACTTAAAACTGATTTGAATGAACCGTTTCGAAATCATGGACAAATGACTATGTATAAATGTATATTCTAAGAAAAAAGCAATGTTTTTTGACCTTATATGAATTTAAACCTGTTGTAGGGGACTCCATCACAATATTAGGACAATTTAAAAAAACATTTTTTTTTTTCTTTTTTGTACCATTTTTTTTTTTCTGTTTTGTAGAAAATCAATGATTGTTTTGCCAGAAAAGACTGTTATTCCCCTAGGCTGGGATTGTGTAGAGCCCTTTCAACCTGCATTGAAACCGCAGTTTAGACCTTCAACCCGATGGTCCTCATCGAAGTCCACTATATGAAGAAAAATCCTGGAATGTTTACCTCAAAAACCTTAATTTCTTTTTGACTGAAGAAAGAAAGACATGAACATCTTGGATGACATGGGAGTTTGTAAATTATCAAGAAATTTTTACTCTGAAAGTGAACTAATCCTTTAATCAAGGACCAGTTACAAAAACTAGTATGACTAACTAACAGTTAAGCAAGGGGTAATCAGTGTTACTTTCCGGATTCAAATGAAACCAGTCTATGATTTTATGTAACTGACTTGATGTTATAACCAGTCTTAAAGGAAAAGTCCACTTCCAGAACAACAATTTACAGATAATGTACTCACCCCCTTGTCATCCAAGATGTTAATGTCTTTCTTTCTTCAGTTGTACAGAAATGATGTTTTTTGAGGAAAACATTTCAGCATTTTTCTCCATATAATGGACTGATATGGTGCCCTGAGTTTGAACTTCCAAAATGCAGTTTAAATGTGGCTTCAAACGATCCCAAATGTGGTTGTAAATGATCCTTAAACGGGTCTTATCTAGTGAAACGATTGGTTACTTTCATAAAAATAATGAAATTTATATAGTTTTTAATGTCAATGTTCGTCTTGTCTTGCTCTTCCCGACCTCTGTTTTTTCTGGTTCATGACAGTTAGGGTATGTCGAAAAACTCCCATCTCATGTTCTCCAATCTCCAACTTCAAAATTGTCCTATATCACTGTTTTACCTTTTTTGCTAAGTGTTTGATCTTCCTTGCATGTTCACTTTGCAAAGATTGGGTCAGAACATCTGAAGCGATGTAGGATGATTTTAAAATGATTTTTGAAGTTGAGGGAGAAAATACGATTGGAGTTTTTCGACATACCCTAACCGTCTTGAGCCAGAATACATCTCCTTTAAAGAAAAAAATCAGCAGTTTATGCGACAATAATCCAGCAGGGCTGTACTATTTAGACAATGTAAACTGTTTCAGTCTTTCTAATTTCAAACATGTATGCTGTAGAAGTAAAAATTTTCAAGGTCAAAAGAGTGACTGGAATGATATTACAGACATTCACAGCAAGACAGAAGCAAAATAGCGAATTACCCAATGAAGCAAATGAGAGGAGAGTCAGTAAGAGACAGAATTGTGCAGAGCAAGATGTTTTTCCAGTCCGCTTCCTCTTATCCACTCAATTTAATTACATTAATTTGAATACTAACAGGCTCATCGGTTGAATATGAATGGACATGAATTTAACAAGATGGGCAGGAATATTTTCTTTTCTAATTCTGAAGCCATTTGTGTTCTATATACAGCAGGTTAGAGTTCTCAGGCCTGTCAGCTTCAAAGGTCTACTTACAACATCTGTACTTCTTAAAAATATGCAGTATGCATTTTAACCATGTAAACATGCATCTGCCAAACTGACCTCTCACTGCCTGAGCCGTTGTCAGTTTCTACAGCAACACAAAGCGCACATCATAATCTGCCCGTGGGTGTTACATTCGCTTGGTTGTGTTTCTACTCACTCACCCACAAGATCCCACTCTCCGTTGGGCATGTAGCCAGAGATATCAGCCTCATTCATCTGGAGATCCAGCAGCCATCCGTCAAACGTCCACGAGCCGAATTTAAGCTCGCACTTCTGGATGTCAAACGGAAACCAACGTACGTCCACGTTACAAGTGCTCATGAAGATACCTGGGATGAAGAGAACAAATATGAGGAAAAATATTCACGCCTTTCATTCTGATCCAGAGTCAGCATTCAAACGAATGTAGTGCTTCGAAATGCCACAGCGCTTCTTCATCAGCGCCGTATTGCAGCAGCCAACACCAAATTGAATCCAATTGACCTTTTCGCTGGTGTAAAACCAGACAGTTAAAAGATACACATTCAGAAATGCCAGAGCCCTAGGAAACACCATTACATAAAGACCTTTATGCACTGTACGGATAACCAGGCTGACACGCTCATTATTATTACAAACACACAGACACCAGATGAGTCATATCAGCAACCAAATAGACTCACTCAAGTTTAAATACCACAAATTAGCCAGATAAACTCGCTTATTGTTTCAAACAGCTTGCAAATAACCCATTTTGAACACTGCAAAAGAAGAATTATGACAGATACGGATGAGAACGGTAATAAGAGCGCACAGCGGTCTAAACCACCACCTCAAACAGCTTCCTAATCATACACTTACATATTTATTGAAGAAATCACACTTGAGATGGAACAAAGGCAGGGAAAGGGAAGCTCGATGGGGCTTGTGTTGCCTCTGAACGCTGATTGAACAATCTAGCAAATCTACCCCCAAAAAAAATCACGCCGTGTACCTTTTACAGTCTCTTCTGAACAAGTGATTCTCACAAACATATTTAAAAGCACAAGGACTAAATCACCACAGATGTAAGCATCACTTGTGCTTGAATGGAATTACTGAAGAACAACTGACATACTGCAAGCTGTAGCACAAACACTTTTCAATTGCTAGTGTTCTGAGTGGTTGTCAGAGTTGCTAAATAGTCCTAAAAAAAGCTCATCCTGATTTCAATCACTTATCACTAAAACTATAAACTTTAAAAGCTTTAAAAGCTTTAAAACTAAAAGCATATGTATCATTCATGCAGTAATCATCATTTATGTCTGTTAGTTAGGCTTAGGAGTTTGTTCAAATGAGCAATAGTAATATTGATGTTTTCTGTAGCAAGTAACTCAAAGTCTTTCAGTGCATTTCAAAGGGAAAAAAACCAAGAAACATGCTGTTCATTCCCTTGACTACGCTAAATACATTTTAGCCTTCGAAAAATAAAGTTTTCAGAACTGAGAAAAATGAGAACACTGCTAAAGGATTTCATACAAAAAGAAAAACATTGATCTCACCAAGATATAGTGATATTTTTCAGGTCATACATAACGATCTGCTGTACTGACCCTATCCACAAATCTCTTTAAACTGATGTGTGAACTGCTTCAGAAGATTCTTGAATAATTCACCTCAGTGCTGGGCCTCTGATATGAGACAGACTTTTTCTTTAATCTACGGTCCAGATGAAGACCAGAAAGTCTTCTGAAAATGGTCCCAGGATCTCAACTCCCAGTTTGGGGGAAAAAAAGAAAAAAATACCACTTTGAAATGCTCAGCCTGATCATACCAAAATCATAAGCCAAAACCACCATCTTCTCCTTAATAATATCATATATACAGTTAAAGTAAAAAAAATGTACATACACCTTGCACAGTCTACAAAATTTTAATTATTTTATCAAAATAAGAGGGATCATACAAAATGCATGTTATTTTTGACTTGAAAAAGATATTTCCCATAAAAATGTTTACATATAGTCCACAAAAGAAAATAATAGTTTGAATTTATCAAAGTGACCCTGTTCAAAAGTTTACATACACTTGATTCTTAATACTGTGTGGTTACCTGAATGATCCACAGCTGTTGTTTTGTTTAGTTGTTCATGAGTCTCTTGTTTGCCCTGAACAGTTAAACTGCCTGCTGTTCTTCAGGAAAATCCTTCAGGTCCTACAAATTCTTTGGTTTTTCAGCATTTTTGTGTATTTGAACGCTTTCCAACAATGACTATATGATTTTGAGACCCATCTTTTCGCACTGAGGACAACTGAGGGACTCAAATGCAACTATTACAGAAGGTTCAAACACTCACTGATGCTTCAGAAGGAAAAACGATGCATTAAGAGCTGGGGGGTGAAAACCGGGCAGTGATTTTGAAGATTAGGGTAAATGTAACTTATTTTGTCTTTTGGGGAACATGTAAGTTTCTTCTATAGCTTCTGAAGGGCAGTACTAAATTTAAAAAAAAATGAGATTTAGGCAAAATAAAAAAAAAAAATGTACACATCTTCATTCTGTTCAAAAGTTTCCCCCCCCGGCTCTTAAAGGGGTCATCGGATGCAAACTTCACTTTTACATGTTGTTTGAACATTAATGTGTGTTGGCAGTGTATGTACACATCTACCCTATAATGATAAAAATCCATGCAGTGGATTTTTCAAATCGAGCCGTTCTCAGATGCTCAGAGGCCGCTCCCACAATAGTTGATTGACATGAGCCTCTTACCACAGACGAGCTATCACAGTCCAGTAACTTTCCTTGTTTCGATGCCGGAGCAGGGATGTAAGTTAGACAAGAATATCTGCGATTGAGGTGTTGTGTTGCTGGATGTAATAATGAACATAGTGGTCGTCATTTACTCCCGACATCTGAGCCATGGATTACGTTTGTTTGTGAAGGGAATGCGCCTCCCGGTCTACATAAATCCGTCTATGTTCGCGCAAATCATTCGTGATCCAGCTTCACTTACAGCAGAAGTGTGTATAAGCATTTTTTTATGAATCTTTGCGATCACCTTTCCTTATAACGTGGTAGTTAGAAAGTTTAGTGGCTAAACGCGGCTAAAGTAAACAAGCTCCTCATTCCACAGAGAGAAGAGAGGGGCGGGGCGAGCAGAGCTCATTTGCATTTAAAGGAACAACCCCTTAGAATCAGATGATTTTTGCAGAGCTCATTTTGACAAGGTAAAAAGGGTGTTGTTTTACAAAACCATTGAGAATTTTTAATCAAAGTATATTAGAGACTTTTCATTAAGACCCTAAAGAATCATATCAACTTGCGGAAAATGGGCATCCGATAACCCCTTTAATGCATGGTTTTTCCTTCTGGAGCATCAGTGAGCGTTTGAACCTTCTGTAATAGTTGCATATGAGTCCCTCAGTTGTCCTCAGTGTGAAAAGATGGATATAAAAATCATACTGTCATTGTTGGAAAGGGTTTAAATACACAAAAATGCTGAAAGACCAAAGAATTTGTGGGACCTGAAGGATTTTCCTGAAGAACAGCAGGCCGTTTAACTGTTCAGGACAAGAGACTCATGAACAACTAAACAAAACAACACAGCTGTGGATCATTCAGGTAACAACACCGTATTAAGAATCAAGTGTATGTAAACATTTGAACAGGGTCATTTTTTAATTCAACTATTATTTTTCTCTTGTGGATTATATGCAAACGTCTTTTGTGTGAAATATCTTATTCAGGTCAGTACTAAATAAAAAATAACATGCATTTTGTGTCATCCTTCTTATTTTGGAAAAATAATGACCATTTTGCTGATTCTGCAAGGTGTATGTAAACTTTTGACTTCCACTGTAGATATAGCGAAACAATCAGTCATTTTTATATACTTTTTAGCCATGAATGCTCATCTTGCACTAGCTCTGCGATGCGCATCTTAGTTCACACATTACGTAATCACATTGTAAAAAGGTCAAGCGTAGTTAGTTCTTCGTCTGTGTATTTCAGTTCAAAAAGGTAAACAAACATCTCATGTTCACCTCCACCTCTGTTTGTCTTTCCTTGCACGTTTGCTTTGTAAACACTGGGTCAGTACTTCGGCCTATGTCACATGTGACTTTTTAAACATTATTACGTAATGTGTGAGGTCAGGCAGTGCAAAACAAGCATTTGTGGTTAAAAAGTATATACATCTTTATTGTTTTAAGAAAATGACTAAACATTTCACTAGATATGACCCTTATTCCTTGTCTGGAATCATGTAAAGCCCTTTGAAGCTGCACTGAAACTACAATTTGGACCTTCAACCCATTGGCTCCCGCTGAAGTCCACTATATGGAGAAAAATCCTGGATGTTTTCCTCAAAAACCTTAATTTTTTTTACGACTTAAGACTGAAAGACATGAACGTCTTGAATCGCATGGGGGTGAGTAAATTATCAGGATATGTTTATTCTGGAAGTGAACTTCTTTAAAACTACTCCTTTTCTCATGCCAGGACACTACCCATTTGCAATAATATTCTCCTATCTTATTAAAATGCACATCTCTTCTCAACAAGCAATATCCAGTGCCTATTTATATGCTCAAGTTTAATACTTAGGGTTTTTGTTTAAGTCCGTAACCTTAAGTATGAGCAATTTGCCTTATAAAGCAGCACTAATTACATTTAAGCCTACTTATGGAACTGGGGGTCTTCCATATGGCTAGGATCCAATGCCAGTCCTAATGCATTTGCAGGAAGATTTTTTACTTTCGAAAAAAAAAAAAACTGTATTGTAGGCACAAACTAAAATATGCAGCTGACAGTGAAACATAGTGGAGGGAGTCAGTGTGTGAGTCACTTATAAAAATTAGCCAGTATTGCACTTCTAAAGGTTTCTAGATCTCAAACTGACACGCTCTTTTGTCTTTGCTAACCGGACCCCATCTCTAGCGTATAAAAAACCTCCTCTGGTATCTTGACATTTAGAGAAATCTTATCCAGAGCGGTTTACAGTACACTCAAGAGCACAATGGTGATTTTTTCAAATCAGTCTAAATCAAAATCAATACGGGACTTAAACACAGCTCAGTCTAAGCACCTCAGATCTCCGCTGGATTTTTGCTGCCTTTCTTCCCCATGTCGACGGCTTCTACTCCAGGGAACCAGGTGACTAATCCTAAAAGCTAATCAATAAGAAAGGCTAGCGAGCTAGCAAACCCACTCCCGCTAAATGGATTCTTCAGACGAGAGGCATGGGGTAAGCAGTACAGACACTGAAAAATATTGAATAAGATGATGCAGGGAAGAGCAGAAACCTCTGAGTGAAGCAGCCGGTGCATGCTAAAAACCTGTTATGAGCTCTTAGACACCTCCTACTTATGTTTTCATAAGTCTGGGCTGATATATGGAATATTCATGTGGTTTTAAGGGTTTCATTGGTCACTACTCAGCCTACAACACCACTAACCTGATCAAATCCATCTTTGTACTGCAAAAATAAACAAAATGGACCAAATACACACCCCAATGTTGTGTAACACACACATGCAGGCACTGTAGTTCGCCTTGAATCTGTCAGAAAAATGAGTCACCAGCCCTACAGGGCATCTCCTGTCAGTACCAATAGGAATGCCACCAAAACACGGATGAGTCAATATTAGAATAGGGTTATCTACTCTGAAATTAAGTTTGCTGTCAACACAAGCCGCTCATTGCAGATTACTGTCAAATGAGTCGCTGATCAACTGCACAGTTACAGCAATCATGGTCATATCATTCAAAATGAGAGTATTGAGAAATCATCAAAGCAAACACATATTTATGTCACATTCTAAATGAAACAAAGAAAACAAAGCCTTTCCTATAAATGCATTTTTTTCATTTAATTTGCATAATTTGTATTGCATGACAATTAAACCAAGAATTATTTATTTATTTATATTTGTGTGTATGTGTGATAGATAGATAGCTATATATTTATGAAGACTTCAGATGCAAAACCAGATAAAAGCCATCTCGGTCAAAAATGAGATAATGATACTGAGTGAATGCTCTTGACACATATTATCCGTCCATAAAATACTTTTACTTCAGACTCGCTAAATTCCAGCCTCAGCCCAATCAGAAGTACCAGTACTTACATAGAAACCTATGCAAAGTAGCCAGAAAGAAATGCTCATTTTAAAGAAAAACGTCAAATGGATTTAGCTGGTTTTGCATCTGAACACTTCATATATATATATATATATATATATATATATGAAGAGTTTACATACACCTTGCAGAATTTGCCAAATTTTAATTATTTTACCAAAACAACAACCAATTCCTTGGTTTTTAAGCATTTTTGTGTATTTTGAACCATTTCCATCAATGACTGTATGATTTTGAGATCCATCTTTTCACACAATGCATTAAGAACCAGGGGGTGAAAACATTTTGAATTTGAAGATCAGGATAAATTGAACTGTTTTTGCCTTCTAGGAAACATGTAAGTATCTTCTGCAGCTTCTGAAGGGCAGTACTAAACGACAAAAATATGATATTTAGGCAAAATAAGGAAAATGTACACATCTTCATTCTGTTCAAAAGTTTTCACTCCCAGCTCTTAATGCATAATTTTTTCCTTCTGGAGCATCAGCGAGTGTTTGAACCTTAGTTCAATAGTAATAGTTGCATATGAGTCCCTCAGTTGTCCTCAGAGTGAAAAGATGGATCTCAAAATCATACAGTCATTGTTAGAAAGGGTTCAAATACACAAAAATGCTGAAAAACCAAAGAATTTGTGGAACCTGAAGGATTTTACTGAAAAACAGTTGTTCAGGACAAACAAGGGACTCATGAACCACTATCACCAACAAAAAAGAAACACAGCTGTGGATCATTCAGGCAACAACACAGTATTAAAAATCAAGTGTATGTAAACTTTTGAATGGGGTCGTTTTTATAAATTCAACTATTATTTTCTCCTTTGGACTATATGTAAACATCTTTTATGTGAAACAGCTTATTCAGGTCAGTACTAAATAATAAATAACATGCATTTTGTATGATCCCTCTTATTCTGGTAAAATAATTGACATTTTGGAGATTCTGCAAGGTGTTATGTGAATTTACACCAAAACTTCTCTTGTGGACTATATGTAAAATATCTCATTCAGGTCAGTACTAAATAAAACATAACATGCATGAACCCTCTTGTTTTGATAAAATAATTAACATTTTGCAGATGCAGAAGGTGTATGTAAACGTTTGACCTCAACTGTATATCAGTGGCGTGCAGTGTTCTAAAATGAGGAGACAAAGTGACTTTCCCCCATTCATTCTCAGTTACCCCCCACCAAACTCACCGCACGCTTTAAGGGGTCTGTTAAAACTCCATGGACTCGAGGAAGTCGAGAGAGAGGCGAACTCCCGCTTTCACTTTACCTGCTGGTGTCACTGTTTGACAGCTATACTTCAGAAAAATTTGTGATTTATACGTTTTCCGTGTCATATTTTGTAATATTTGCATTGTTTTAAATATATAAATATTCTGGACATGTTTTATATGATTTACTCATTTAAGATACATTAATCAATTAAACTGATGAAATATAGAAAATGTGCTAGATTTACAGGTATTGTAACACCTTTTACCGCTACTATCTTCTTATCATCATCCGTGTGCATAACATCACAGGCTGACACAGATGCCAGAACAAACAGTTGCAGCAAATAAACAAAGCTTTATTTTTTCCTCCGTGTGTGTCCCTGGCATCTGCCCAGCTTGCTGGATTACCAAAATCTGTTCACACCCACAAGCCACTAATGAATAAACATATTTCTGAAAACGAGATGTGAGATTTTCTCTCTATTTATGTCTGTCTTTTTCCTCCCTGTCTCTCTCTCTCGTCTCTCTGGCTGACTTGACTTCAAAAAGGCATTTGATTTCTGTTTGCTACTGAGGGACTGGGTGACTTTAATGCGAGAAAGAGAAAAGCAGCGTTAAATTGCGATAAAATCAGCGTGAGCTGCAAATACGAGCCACTGGGGCACGATCTGCTCGTGATAGCAAATGTGTGTTTGTTTGCATCTGCAGTGACTCTGAGGGTTATTTAAAGACTCCTGCTTTAGTGCTGAGCGAGTTGCTGTGTATGAATCTGCGAGGTGTTTTTCTTCACAGACATAAACTGAAGAATCTGGAGACTGGAAAAATCATGTCACTGCTTCAGCCTGTATTTATACATAAAATGCATATATTTTCATCAAAGGTGGGAGATTTCCCTTCTCATTCAGTTTTCCAAAAATAAATGCAATGTGCATTTGCAATGCATATTCTTAAGCACTACAGCCCTCAGAGGAAATAGCTGCAACATAATTCATGAACTTCCCATTTCCTTTTGCACCATAAACGTCTCTGTTTCTGATGTACAAATCTATAAACTGATGACCCATGAACCGTCATTTGCTATGGCACATGAAAGAGGCTTCTTTGATTTCCATACTCAGTATGCAGAGATCTCTAATACTTCAACAGCTTTAAAAAAAAATACATCCTTTCGTCTGTAAGACTGCATTTCTACCGACAATATTCATGCATGCTTCAACTGTTGCGCTTCCCATAAAATTGGTGACCTTTTCCTGCTGCCTTCCTATGTTTATTTCCATGCAGAAATCATTTTATAGCTTAACGCTTTACTTTGAATGCCCCTGGTGTTTTTGTGTTATGAACTGCATTGCTTTTATCATTACATATGCCATAAACCTTAAGCATAAGCATTCATACTGACCTGGAGGCAGGTAGTTGCAGTAGCCACTGGAGTTCACTACAACATTCGATTTGAATGTAGAGTCAAACTTGTCATCTGCACTGCAAATAGAGAAAGGGTGCATATATTAGATATTTCTTGTTGGGTATCAGGAATATTTGCAAGCCAGATTCAAACCATCAGCACCAAACATCAAAGTTCACATTAAAAAAAAGTGAATAATACTAAAATACTTATTTTTTTTACAAGACAAAGACATGATTAACATTCAGAGATAGTGATTTTGATGCAAATTCAGGTACTCATCAGATTTAGGGCTTTGATTAAATTAAAGTGAAAACTAAAAATGAGAAAAGATCGCTGCGGTTCATAAGGTTACAACAAGGTGCGAATGAATAATGTCTTTTTCAAAAATTACCTTGAGGCCATGATTAAATTTAATGTACAACTAAGTAGCAAGCTCCAATGTGAATCAGCTCTGAATTAAAAAAAAAAACGGGAAGTCTACAGCGAAGGATGTTAATAGGCTGTTTGGACACCGGCTCTTCGACTAAACGATCTGCTTTTGCCCAAGGACCAAATTTTCAGTTCATTGATCTGTAGTTGCTCTTCTGTTTAGCCCTACACTTTGAATTATGGCCCCTATACCGCAATCCTCAATCACACACACACAAACTAACGCCTGCTGATTCAACTTCCCAAGGATTCTTTGCCCAAGCACACGTGGATTTGATGTTGCAGCTGAAAGTATATCATTTCACTAAAGGATTTTCTTCTGAAGTGTCTGTCTGCATGATTACTGTAATTATCGGGTTTCAAATCTATTACTTCATATCTCATTGAGGAATGTACTATATACTTGTTTTCACTTAGCAAACACTGTTTTTTCAAAGCGACATGCTGGAAGACACTTGATGGAAATATGTGACCCTGGACCACAGTTTTATGAAATTGAGATTTATTGAGATTCATCTGAAAGCTGAATCTGAAAGAAAGAAATAAGCTTTCCACTGATGTGAGGTTTGTTAAGACAATATTTGGCAGAGATATAATTTGAAAATCTGTAATCTGAGGGTGCAAAAAACTTAAATATTTAAAAAATCACATTTAAAGTTGTCCAAATTAAGTTCTTAGCAATGCATATTACTAATGAAAAATTAGGTTTTGATATATTTATGGTAGGAAATTTACTAAATATCTTCATGGAACATGATCTTTACTTAATATCCTAATGATCTTTGGCATAAAAGAAAAATAGATCATTTTAATAATACAAAATATTGCTACAAATATACCTGTGCTACTTACGACAGGTTTTGTGGTCCAGGGCCACATATATCTCCAAACCAAAACAACCTTACAAAGTAAGAATATACAATTCAACCCAAAACAAATGCGTATATACCTATTGTAGAGCAGGATGTCTGGTGTCCACACTTGGTCTGTGGTAAAGCGAAGGTTTTTGACACCTGGGTACTCAGATTGGTTCCACTGCAGATAATGATCATACCAGTGCTGAGGAATATATAGAGAAAGAACTGTGTCAGCCATTTCAGCACATGTACATGTATTCAGATAGTGTCCTTTATCAGGCCAGATTTAATATTTTGACTCACCTTAAAAAAAAAAAATCAAGGTTACAGTAAGGCATCTACAATGGAAGTAAATGGGGATTTGAAGGATTTTAAAGCAAAAATTTGTATTATTTTATCCATTTTTTTTCCTGTAAGAGTGGGCACGGCCATTTGTACATTGTATGGCTTTTAGTGTCATTCACTTCCAGTTATTTTTAGCTATACTTTCTAGCAACTTGTTTTGCTACTTGATATTGCAAACTAGTGTGTCTTACCATATTATTTTAATGTATTATCTTAATTATGAACACATTGGTTTGTAGTGCAAACACTTTTACCATTTACTGCACTTTGTTATTCTTCTTGTTGTTTCCCTACAGCGGTTATGAACCAGAAGTCTATCGCATTCACTGAAAATGGCTCACTTCAGCGTTGAATAATGAGGTGGATAAAAGAACATACATTAAATCAATTATATGAGCTCTAAAGCTGTTTAAATCACCAATTTTAAAGTTGATTTATGAGTGACATTGTCATGTCAACAAAGTTTTGTAGCTTTACTATTAATATGGTGAGTATTTTAATATTTATGGATCATTTATTTCCGTGATAAGTGCCTCACTGTAACCCAGACTGTCCTTATTTTTTCTTAAAAGGGAACCCTAGGTATTAAGACTTGTATGGCTTAATATGATGTCTCTTACTGACATATGTAGCAGAAAACCCATGAAAGACTTACGTTATTTAAATCCACATCATTTTATACATATTTTAGACTATGGGTGGCGCCATTATTTCGATGATGTGAAATGGTTGCACTCTGTGAGCTACAGCTGCTAACTGTCACTATTTTTACCGCAACACAACTCAGAAAATAAAATTTTGCAACTATGCCACATTGTGTGGCTTGTGGTTGTAATTTTCATTCAAAGGGCAACAAGAGAAGGGATGTAAGTCTTCACTGCTTTCTTAGCGATAAGAAGAGGAGCAAAGAATAGGAAGATGCCTGTGGACGATTAAAACTTCCTAAAGACCCGAGTCTTTGTTCTCTCCACTTTAGCCCTGATGCCTTTGAGGCTTGTAGTAGAACACAGCTACTGAAAGAGCTTACAAATGGCAGAGACAAGAAACGCTAGATGCCATCCTGGCAGGACGTAAACATGCCGATGCTTGTCATGACGCTGCAGCCACTGAAGGAGTTTCTTAACGCGGACTTCACTCAATATCCAGGCATTTAGACTCTTTGTGGAAAAAAAGGGAAAAAAATTGTACGACATTTGGTTTAGGCCTACACTTACATCCATTGCCACCTGTAAGCTCTTTCAGTAGCTGTGGTCCTATTAGTATTTTATTTTCAGTTGTGTATTCTGAATTGTGTTGTGGTAAAAACAGCAACAGGTAGCACCGGTAGCTCATGTCATAATGGTGCCCCATATAGTCCAAAATATGTATAAAACGATGTGGATTATTTTTAACAACGTAAATCTTTCATGGGTTTTCTACAACATATTTCAGTGAGAGACATCATTTATGTTATATTAAGCCATACATGTCATAATACCCAGGGTTCCCTTTAAGAAAAACAAGTGAAAATTAATTTTATAGTAGTCAACATTATGCTACAAATCTGTATTGAACTCCTAACAACTTCCGTTGTAGATATACTGATATATCATTACGTCATTTATTTAAAGAAAACACTACTAACTACTAAGATGTGGCTTACCATGTTAAGCCATATATTGGAGGTCAGTACTTGATTTTTCTCATCCTGTATAAGCAAGAAACGTCAGAGTGAGTTTAAAATCAGTTGTAAGCTTAAAAATAAATGTCACAGAATGACATCTGTAAATGCCACTTAGAAAGTGAAATCAAACTGTTGACAAAGTCAGCCAGTGAAAGCTGAAAAAAGATCTCCATGTTCAGCTCTAGACAAACTGAAAAAATATCTTGAACAAACAGCATCAATATGTTGAAGTAAGTAAACCAAACGGATAAAGAAGATCATGAAACAGAAACGTATAGAAACAGATAAAAATCAAATTTCAGCCAAGCTTAGAAAACATATGTAGAGCATTTGAGAAGTATATTGCATGTTATTTGATGTGCCAATAAAAAAAGATGGCACAACAGAAAAGAGTGACCACAACAGGACAAGAGGAATCAGATAAAAATACACCATGTGGTACCGGATAAACTCCATACTCCAGAACACACACAAAGGCAATAAAAAGAAAAAGAGTGACTCACCACATCCATGATCTGTATCAAGCTCATAGACAGAAAGACAGTGAGAGGTTGAGAGTCATTTGCAACAGGCCTTTCCATGCGATTATAATCCTTCAGGAGGTTCTTCAACAGGGTCCGCTGGTATGGACCTTGCACTGAAACTGACAGAAAGACATGAATGTACTGTACAGCCCAGAACAGAAACTTCAAATCAAGGCATTCGTTCACTGAGCCAAGACAGAATGACTGACAGATACAATAAAACAATAGACTGACAGACAGACAGACAGACAGACAGACAGACAGACAGATAGATAGATAGATAGATAGATAGATAGATAGATAGATAGATAGATAGATAGATAGATAGATAGATAGATAGGACGACAGCTAGAATGATAGAACAACAGATAAATAGAACGATAGAAGGAACGAACGAACAAGCGAACGGAATGGTAAGTAGAAAAAAGAATGACAAAACAATAGAACAAATGATAGAATGGTAGAATGAACAATAGAACGATAGACAGAATGATAGATTAATGGATAGAACGACAGGACGAACAATAGATAGATAGATAGACAGACAGATAGATAGATAGATAGATAGAACAGATAGAACGTTAAACATCATAGATAGAACACCTGAATGATAGAAAAACAAAGAATGACAAAATGATAGATAGAACAATAGATAGATAGAACAACAGAACAATAGATAGAACAAATGATAGAATGATAGAATAAATGATAAAATGATAGAACGATAGAATGAACAATAGATAGAACGATAGAATAATAGCTAGAACGATGGACAGAATAACAGAACGATGGAACGAACAATAGATAGAATGATAGATAGAATGATGGATAGAACAATGGATAAAACAATAAATGGTAGAACGATAGAATGATAACTAGAATGACAGAATGATAGAACAAATGACAGAATTATAGAATGATAGAATTATAGAACAAATGATAGAATGATAGATAGAAAGATGCATAGAACAATAAAATGATAGAACGATAGATGGATAGATAGATAGATAGATAGATAGATAGATAGATAGATAGATAGAACAACAGATAAATAGAACGACAGACAGAACGAACAAACAAACGAACGGAATGCTAGGTAGAAAAAAGATAAAGAATGACAAAACGATAGATAGAACAATAGAATAATAGATAGAATGACAGAACAAATGATATAATGATAGAACAAATGACAGAATGATAGAATGATAGAATAAATGATAAAATGATGGAACAATAGAACGAACAATAGATAGAATGATAGAATAATAGATAGAACGATGGACGGAATAACAGAACGATGGAACGAACAATAGATAGAATGATAGATAGAATGATGGATAGAACGATGGACAGAACAATAAATGGTAGAACGACAGAATGATAAATAGAACGACAGAAAGAACGATAGAACAAATGACAGAATTATAGAATGATAGAACTATAGAACAAATGATAGAATGATAGAAAGATGCATAGAACAATAGAATGATAGAACGAAAGATGGATAGAACAATAGAAAGATAGATAGATAGATAGATAGATAGATAGATAGATAGATAGATAGATAGATAGACATATAGAGATTTTTCCACTGTTAAATGAATAGATTTAAATTAATAGAAATAATAAAAGATAATAGAGAAAAAAATAATAGAGAAAATAATGGACTGAGCGTTAATAGAGGTGAGGTGTAAGGGGGGCTATAAAGTATGTCTCTCATTTACAGCAACCTTTGCCAATTGCTAATTAGTGTCATTAGCTTTTACCTTAAATTTTGCAGTCGCACATTCTTAAGAAGTACATCTGTGTACTTTCTGCCTAACAATGCCAGAAAATAGGTTTGAAAGCTGTGTGAAGAGTGTGTGTTTGTGCATGGCATGTGTGGAAAAAGGTATAACTGAATGGAAGAGAATAAATTTAACGGTTAAAGGCAAAAATGGGCCGACTCTTGAATTTATTACTCTCATTCATGCTAGAAAAGTAGCACTAGCCTTAAGCCAAAACAACAGGTTTAATATCATCAGATTCCCACTGGCATTCCCATTTTCAACTGACTATGACCACTAGCAGCAATGAAAAGAGAATATAGAGCTTGTAGCATTTGTGACCAGAAAAATCCTTCAGGGCGATTCTATGTTTTTTACTAAAAGTATCAGGTACAAAGACATTCCCTGAAGTGCATGAAACTTGAGACAAGCTTAAAACCCCCCTAGACTACATAATCACTAGACAATAGAAACAGAAATAAAGGTGGAGGGATGCCACTGTTTAAACGCGTGAGGGAAGCCGCGTATACCCTTGTGGTGATTGACAGAATTAGACAAACATGTTCCGCCCACATACACTTCTGAACCTATATTTGAACCTCTTGCTCTTTAAACAAAGCACCAAGTGTGTGAATTTATAGTGAGGGTGTAGGAGTCATATGTTCACCAATAAGACTCAACCAAGAAGGCTAATTGGACCCAAGAAATAATTTATATTTGAGGATAATTACATTTAATAGTTAAAATGATACTTTGCCAATGACCATGCTATATTTATAACCTTCTCTATGAGAATTATTTTACATAGTTTTAATCATTTAAAAACAGAAAGATGAACCCTGGACACATTAGGTGAAGGTATTTATTGCTTTCGAGGCTCTGAAAACTGCATTTCTTGAACTTACTGTAGAGGCAAGTAAATAAAAAGAACTGATGACAGAATATCTGAAGAATGGAAGTTTTATATCTAATCAAATATCTACCTGCTTTTTATAGTTAATGTTCTGTTTCAAGTCCGATAGATCTCAAGGACATTTTTAACGATATTTGTTTTTCCATGACTGAATGAAAGAGAATAAATGTATTGATTTAATCTCTCAAATACGAGGTTGATACTACATGACTGTGTCATATTCTTATGAGAAACGATTATAAACAAACTTTCACACGCAGCTGTCCTTCATGAAAAAGATAGAAAATAAATGCAATCAATTTTCACATGCAAAAACTCCCCTGTATGCTGTATAAAATTAAAGATATCACTAATTTGATTTCTTTTATTTCTCTGCAGTGTGTTTTAACAAAATAAAATTACAAGTCACCTTTCTGTCTCTTTCTTACTTTGTGGTAAAAGGAAGGGTTGATGCTTTAATAATATTGGTATATTTTCTACTTAGGTCAGAGGAATTATTAAAATAATTACAAGTTAGAATAAGAAGTATCTATTTTAAAATTATTATTACAGTTTTTCCATGTATATTACTGGGATCTCTGGGAAACACGTACAAGTTTTTGAGCAGTACGATTTTTAATGTTTTTTAAAGAAGTCTCTTCTGCTCACCAAGCCTGCATTTGTTTGATTCGTTTGAAGTACAGAAAAAAAAAAAACAGTAACATTTTGAAATATTTTGACTATTTACAATACCTGTTTCTATTTGAATATATTTTAAAATGTAATTTATTCCTGCGATTTCAAAGCTGAATTTTTAGCATCATTACTCCAGTCACATGATCCTTCAGAAATCATTCTAATATTCAGATTTTCTGCTCAAAAAATATTTATTATTATTATTATGTTGAAAACAGCTGAGTAGAATTTTTCACATTTCTTTGATGAATAGAAAATTCATAAGAACCGCATTTATCTGAAATAGAAATCTTTTGTAACATTATTAAATGACTTTATCATCACTTTTGATCAATTTACAGCATCCTTGCTAAATAAAAGTATGAATTTCTATCATTTCTTTCCCCCCAAAACATTTATACTGATTCCAATCTTTTGAATGGTATAGTGTATAATGTTACAAATGCTTTTTATTTCAGATAAATGCTGATCTTTGGATCTTTCTATTCATCAAACAATCCTGAAAAAAATGTACTCAACTGTTTTAAATATTGATAATAATAATAAAATGTTTCCTGAACAACAAATCAGCATATTAGAATGATTTCTGAAGGACCATGTGACACTGAAGACTGGAGTAATGATGCTAAAAATGTACTTACATTTTAAAAAAACATTCAAATAGAAAACAGTTATTTTAAATAGAAAAAAAAATTAATATTACTGCTTTTGCTGTATGTGAGCATAAGAGAATTCTTTAAAAAAACATTCAAAATCTTACTGTTCAAAACCTTTTGACTGGTAGTGTAAATACACACAAAAATAGTAAAGTTAACAGAAACCATATACTTAGCAACACACTTCATTTTCTGCTGTGAAAACATTTTATATTCTGTGGTGTGACACAATTTGAAAATTATAAAGAGAATTATACATTAAGAGGATGTACGTGAAATGAATCCAGATGGCCTGGTGTGAGACTGACAACCCAAATAAAAGTTCTGCTTTTTGACAGACAGATGAAGAGAGAGGGAAAAAATGAAAGATGAAATATAGAGAGGCTTTCCATGGCAACACACACACACTCCCTCTTTCTACTCCACTGCAGCAACATGTCCACAACACCGGAGATGTGAATCTACAAATGCATCCTGTGCCTCCGTCACCTCCATGCAGTCTATGTACTCATGGATTTAGAGGAATGAGCGAGAGAGAGAGAGAGAGAGAGAGAGAGAGAGAGAGAGAGAGAGGGGAGACGGGAGGGGGAGAGAAGGTGCAATTTATGATTGCAGCTTCTAATTCTTCATGGCAAAGCAATTTTGTTTCATTCTGCCTCTCGTTCTCTCCGATCCCATCTGATTTTTCCTCTTTCTCTCGCTCTTGACTGCAACAGTGGTTAAAAAAAAAAAAAAGAACATGCGAAACATCTGGTGGCACAAGGTTGCCCACAGGCAAACAGGTTTGCAGAGCGCACATATCCAAGAACCACAAATAAAATAAAAACCCAAGAGCTTATGCTGCTTTCTTTTAAATGTTTGCCTTCATTCTCTTTCCTAAATAACTGTTTCATACACACAAACACAGATTTATATACTTACATGCATGTGCACATAGTGGGGAACCTACCCTGGATCAAAGCGGAGATCCCACATAGAGTGAAAGCCAAAGAGTGCCACATTCCAGGAGATATGAAGGAAAAGCAGGGCAGAAACACAGGAATATGTTCGGATATGGAAAGAGGAGGAGGAAATATCCTGGTGGAGTGAAGGAGAGGAGAGGAAAGCAAGAGCTGGCTTGATGCAAGCAGTGGACAGAATAAATGTGGAAGAGAAAGAGACAGAGAGAGAGAGAGAGAGAGCAAGAGAGAGCAAAAGAGAGAGAGCCTACCCGGTGATGTCGGCAAATCGCAGCGAGTGAGAGAAAAGGGAAAAAAAAAAAAGACCTGATTGATTCGAGACTCACAAGTCAGCTTTCTCTCCACCCAAATCTCTGAGATTCCCTAAGAAGGACAGATGAATGAGAAAAGGGATTGGGAATACAAAAGGAGGGAGATCAAGGACAAAAAAGGGGGAAAAAGGGAAACGGATCTTCCTGTCTACCTAAAATAATCACATTCGGTTTAATCCTACCCTCTTTTCTCTTCGCTCTTTCTTTTTGTCCTACTTTCCTTCTCTGTCATTTGTGGTTTTAGAATCGTACAAATTCTCAAAAGTGAGGCTATCATCTTCAGAAGAAGTGAAATGTGTCAAAATGAAGAAACTTTTGCTATACAGAGGATTTTCTTTCCAGCATTGCTGGATTTTAAGATTTAATCATTTTAATATATATAAGTTTGAGGTTAGTATGATTTTTTATTAAAGAAATTATACTTTGATACAGCAAGGCTGCATTATGTTGATCAAAAATGACACTAAAGACTGTTTATTAAGTATCATAGTTTTCACATTAGCAGCACAGCTGTTTGAAACATTGATAATAATGAGAAACGTTTCTTGAGCACCAAAATCAGTATATTAGAAAGATTTCTGAAGACTGGAGTAATGACTGCAAAAAAGTAATCTTTGCCATCACAAGAATAAATTACATTTTAAAATGTATTAAAATAGAATTTTGTTTTACTGTATTTACATTTGCTTTACATTACTGTATTTACGTTGTTTTAGTGTATTTTTATGGAGAGATGAACACAAAGTATTTCACCACAGAATAGGAAGAAATAAGAAGAAAAAAACTAAAGAGATCTAAATTGATTAAATAATTGTCTGTCTTCATCAGCGATAATATTTCATCTTAATACAAATGACTGGCTAAAAACTCTATAACTCACTTTCTGCCTGTAAATGAGAGAAATTAAAATAATTATATTTAGACCTGGGTAGTAACTGATTACATGTAAATCATAAATGAAGTACATGTAATTAAATTAAATTACTTTTTAAAATACCCGTAATCAGACTACTGTTACTTTTTTATGGATTACACCATTACATATTGTTTACACATTAGCAATAAATTATTCATAATTTATTGATTCTCCCTAATTCCTCTTTTTCATCTTTTACATTTTCTTAAATAGCCTACTGCTTATATTTATTCAGAAAGTCTTCAAGTTTTGTGGACATTCACACAAAATATCAGTCATTAGTCAGGTGGTGACACAGCATTTTACCAATGATTTATAAAAATTATTTCAGGTTTAAGAAGTGTTTCAACATTGTATCAACTACTGATGAACACATTGATTATATCTATATCACTTTGTAGGTTAACCATTCCTATGTCTTTGGAAGGCTTTGGTCTTTCAAACACATTAAAATGCACAAATTAAATTTTTTTTACCTAATATATTAACCCCTGAGATTTTAAAATAAATATTTTAATAATTAAGTACCACATTTGCATGTTCATTGGTTCTCTGACGTTGGTTATGGTCACGTGACATCCAGGTAAACAAATAAAATATTTCATTTTTAGTACGTTTTTTATTTTGGTTGATTTTTAAAATAATTTATTTTAATTTAACACGTTTCATGATTTAATTATTAATTTTTCGTTAAACTCATAAACCCCCTGCAGTTTCTTCACAAACATCAGTTCGGGAAACGTTGACGTAATATAATGTTTAATGCACCTCATGTTTTTTAATAATATAATATTTTCCTACTCTTTGTATTTTTAGATTAATATGGTATAATATTATCCTATTTAAATCAATGTGACAAATGGGTTAGGTCAAAAGTAATCTAAAAGTAATCTAAAAGTAGTCTGACTATATTACCTAAAATGTGTAATGTAATGGATTAGGTTACTACCTAAAATCGTTGTCACATAATTTGGAATCAGTAACGGATTACAGTTTGTAAATAATCGACCCAGCTCTGTCTGATTATTTTCAATAACTGTAATAAGACACAGAAAACACGGAAGTACGCGGGAATTAAATTATTATTTTACAGTCATTTTCTCTTTTTACTTCTACTGTTAGGGCAGAGTAACACTTTAAAGAGAATTTGGCTTAGCAAATCAGTTTACGTTCTACTAAAACAGCTCTTCTGTTAGAAAAACAATCATATTGTATGATTTCAAGCAAAGAAATATGCATTTTAAGAGCATTTAAATGTGTTGAAGCCCCGACGCCTATAGCTATGTTCGCGTTTGCATAGTACTGGGCTAGCCTACTGTACAATATGAAAAAGTTAAGCAGAGACGGTACCTTTTATAGCAACTTACCTGAATAATTTACATCCGGTTTAATGTCATAGGTATTTGAATGTCTAATAAATATCGCCCCCTTGAGTCCTGACTGAGATTTCTTACCGCCAGACCAACGCAAAAATAAACGCGTATTTTTCCGCCTGTTTTGTGTCGCGTTACAAAATGCGGTCAGAGACTTTAAGGAAAGCTTCACCACCACACAACAATGTAAAAGTAACAACAGAAAACAACAACATTAACATTAAAAATTCTGAAAACAGTAAAACAAAATCATAGAACAATAACTTGATAATTTATTCATTCGCAGTGCATGCTTGGAATTAATACCTTCAGTATGAAACAGTTTCCTCATGAAAACTCTTTTTGAAAAATATTTTTGTTCTAACATGTACGTCGATACAAAGTAATTTACACCTTAGTATTGGTAACTCGGAAAAGCTAGATACAATATAGGATAATTGCTTCGCAGTGTGAAATTGGCAAAAGTTTGCAAAAAATTCGGTGAGGCATACCAGGAAAGTTAAGCATGTTCAGGCATGCATGAGTTTGTGTGTGTGTGTTAATGGGATAACGGAGATTATACGGAGGGGTTTTAATTGAGGAAGTGCTGGGATATGCAAGTGGCCCACAGTAATGTGCTTAGTTAAACTCCTCCTCTCATTCGTCCTGACGAAGTGCTGAGACAGGGGCCGGGGAATGGGAAACCAGAGAGGGAGTGAGAGCCCTATAATAGATTACCCTATTACTACAGATGCCCTTCGGTAGCCTCTTCACACGGGGAGGGAGCCGAGGTGAGCGGAACTCACAGTCAGGCATCTGGAGAGGCTTTCACACCCCACTGCTCTCTGAGAGAAAGCCTAACAGCGGTATAACATATAGATATGTCATGGAAAACAAGCGTTTAATATATCAACTAAAGACAGCGGTATGACAAATTATGATGCTGAGATGGTTGTTTGCATTTAGAAGGAGGGTTTCGTACCTGCCCAATTTTAAATGTGTGTTATTCTTTAAAAGAGAATACGTAAATGCTCTTAAGAGTATGTGGAAACTGTTCAAGAATTGATTGGATTGTGAAAAATGGCCATTGCATAACAATGGAGCCAGACCTGAATGTGAGTTTAGGGAGTGTGGAGCTTGAAGGTCAAGTTTACCCTTGAAAGCATCTCAAATGAATATGAGGGTATTATTTAAAAGGACAGCTCACCCAAAAATGAAAGTCATGCCATCATTTACTCAACCTTTAAGCTGTTCCAAACCTGTTTGAGTTTCTTTCTTCTGTTGAGCACAAAAGAAGACATTTTAAAGAATGCTGGTAATTGGTAACCAAACAGTTGATGGTACGGTAAAGAAATTATGGAAGTCATTGGCTACTGTCAACTGTTCGGTTACCAAAATATCTTCTCTTGTGCTCAACAGAAGAAAGAAACTCATGCAGATTTAGAATAAACCTGAGCCCAAACAGTCAAGCTTATTGGTTTCTGTCTTAAATTTAGTACTGTTCATGTCTAAAATATTATTTTGAGATTATTTGGTTTCTATTAACATACATTATGTTTTTTTTTCCTGCATTATAGTACAGTGCTGTTAGGGGTAGTATTTATTTATTTATTTTAAAATGTAATTATTTATTTATTTTAATAAATTTAACTTAATTATTGTTCCCATATATATTAATTAAAATGTATTTTTAATAAATATATTAAATTTCGCGTAACTTTTCCAAGCACTCCTTTTACGTATCCTGTGCAATACATTGCTCAACAAAGCCTTTTTGCCCCGGTGCATGTTTTGATGTTGAGTAATAAGGTATTTAAACATTAAAAATGCATATGTAATCAAAACAGAAAACCACATGTGCTAAAGACAAAAAGCGAAAGCAGATTTCTGGGTTACAGATTTTCTGACACTATGTGGTCATTTCAGGAATTGCATTTGTACAGGACAGTAGAAGCTGAGGTCTTACTTTTTAACTCTAGTATGAAATAGAGAAAAGGTGTGTTATTTAGACTAATGTTCTCCATAATGGGAAAATTATTATCCATAGCATAAAAACATGGTTAATATGAGAACGCCATGTAATAAAGATGCATCCTGATGAACTCAAAAGAAAAAATGGGTAAAGACTTCATGTAAATAAATGTTGCATGTTCTGTCCATCTATCTATCTATCTATCTATCTATCTATCTATCTATCAAACAGAAGGTACAGGAGTATACAAAAGTTTTGACTCTTGAAAGTAATCATGAGATCCTCCCAAGAGGCTGCAGTTTCATTCCCACAAGGCGTCATTAGGCAGGCACAATTTGCAGTTGATTTGGTTAAGGAGGGACACAGACAATTTAGCCCACTGGTCTCGTTCCTGGAGGGTAGAGAATACAATTGAATTGATTTCATCATATCATCATTCAGGAGCCACTGAAGACAGCAGTTCGGCAGAGAGAAGCAATCAACTAATGATCTGAGCAACTAAATGACACGACACCACTGCTTCCGGACAAAGGCTGCTATCTGTCAGTGTGCTGCGCTGTGAGATTTAAACGCTGCGTGGAGTTTGAGGATTCTAGAATAAACACATTCCTAGACTTAATAGGGAACTATTGATAGTTCATCTCATATACAGTATTGTAAGCTAACTGCTTTTCAGATGCATCTTTTCATGCATCACTTTATCTTGCAGTTCTTCTCTGAGGCATCGATTACTAAAAATGTCATTCACTCCAGCTATTTGAACATTTTCATTCAACACACAGTGGGTTACCATGTTCAATAACCCACTCAATTGGGCCTTGGGTCCCTTGGCCTTGAGAATAAATGTCAGCTGTGTGAGTATTTTATGAATACTGGGAGAAAATGCTTTTTGAAAAGCTATTCAGAGATTTGAATGCATTTTTACTGCAGGGTTTTATTAAACCTAGCCAGAACCTCAGTAATTAAGGCTCTTGTATTAAGTAATATTGCATTTCCACACAACTTCAGGCAGGTATTTTCCTGGAAAAGACATGGACTATGATCTAGGTTCTAAGATTTTTAAAAGCGAAATGCTTGCTTTCATTTAACAAAACCAAAACATTTTAAAGGCTCAATTAAAAATCAAGAAGAAATATATACATCTACTGGGACACAGTAATAATAATAATAATAATAATAATAATAAATGACAGTATAAAGACACTTTGCACGTTACAAAAGATTTCAAATAAATGCACTTTTGAATTTTCTATTTATTATAGAATCTGAAACCGTTCCCACCAAAAATTTTAAAAGGGATAGTTCACCCAAAAAAGAAATTCTGTCATTAGTAACTCACCCTTATGTTTTCCCAAACTCATATGACCTTTGTTCATCTTCGGAACACAAATTAAGATATTTTTTTATGAAATCAGAGCTTTCTGACCCTGCATAGACGGCAACATGACTACCACATTCAAGGCCCAGAAATAGCCCATGTGACATCAGTAGTTCAACCGCAATATTATTTTCTTCCATGTCAGTCGCAGAGTCAGAAAGCTCTTGGATTTCATGAAAAACACATTTGTGTTCCGAAGATGAACAAAGGTCTTATGAGTTTGGAACGACGTGAGGGTGAGTTACTAATGACAGAATTTTCCTTTTTGGGCTATCTATCCCTTTAAGTACTATCATAAGACTTGCCATTTAAATGACTTTAACGTTCATAGCAATGGGTTTCTTGAGCAGCATGCCTGCATATTAGAATAACTCAGAATAACTTTGGCAAGGATTGAATACTTGAACTAGACAATATTCTGATAAACTAAATCACCCATGTGGATGAAGCATGACAGTTTGAACAAAAAACTCATCACACCATCATTGTAGCCCAAACATTTTATTGAGACTGAGACAGAGAGAAAAAGAGACACTAGGTTGGAGGGTGCTTGGCTCTATTTCTTCATCTCTTGCTTGAAATAATCAGGCTGCTGTCACTAAGGCCGGTCCGTCTCCTCCCTCTTTCTTTTTCCCTCTCTCTCTCTCTCCAACGAAGGATCCAGAAAACATCTTAATGCTGCTTCCTTCTGAAGGAACACCCTGGAGAAATCATCATAAAAACAGAGGTCATTATTAGAAACAACAGCTAAGCTCATTAGCAACAAAAGCATGAATAACACCCCACAATGCCCTCAAACATTTGGAAAGAGGCTCAGTTCTGTTTTTGTACTGTACGCTTTTGCCTTTTAAAAGGTGAGGTTTTATTTCAGTGCCTCGAGTAACAATAAAAAATGACTTCAAACAGGTTTCTCATACACTATTGCCATTAGTTGGAGAAAAAAAATATCCCACATCCAACTCACACTATTTATTGGTTGAGCCAATGCTCAAATAAATAGCTCTAATACAGCTCTAATAAATAAGATCAATCTACAAGTGCCTTAATTATAATTGTCAATGCATATTAAGCTGGGTTAAAAGATATTTAACACAGAAAACAATTACACAGCTCACATTTAAATGGACCAATGCTACACTTGCTTCTGCTAGCACAAAACAGTTTTCATATTTCAGAATTTAACCAAATAAAAGTCTAATCGTTCCAAAACAGCACTATGATGTTAACCATCCAGATGAAATATAGCTGAACATCTATTAACATCACCTAAACATTTGAAAGAGTTTAAAGATTCAAAAGATATCAGACAGACCTGTGACAACAATGGATATAACATGAATATTCAGAAACAATACCATGCACAACAAAATTCCTGAATTACTGCAATAATGACAAATTATGGACAGATGAGCTAAGAGTAAGAGTTTGGGGGACAAAAATCAGCATCCAAACTCCCTATAATGACTGCGAATGCTGTCATATTCAATGATTCAATTAATTTAGTCTGTCATAAACTGAAGTCAGAGCAATATAATGTTTGCACCAGTCAGCAGCTGCTAACTTACAGCACTGTATAGCTCATTTCTATGCCAGTGTTTACCCACGTAGCATCACAGATCTACCAGCATCAAAAGTACAACTCCATGTAAGCAAAGTCACTCATTTCCATTCAAATGACTCCACTAAATGACAGCAATTTACAGTAGCCACAGTAAAATTATGACTTGAATCAGCCAAACAATAATGATGAGACCTTAAAATCTGAATTTCAAACAGCCAACTTGGTTTATACATCATTTTTTACATCCACAGCATATTTTTCAGCCATGTGATCAGCTAACAAAAGGAAAACAGGCCCCGGTAATTGTAAATAAAGAGTGCATTTATTTTAAATACATAAAACATTTTACTTTATTATATTACTATTGCAACAATAGAGGATTTGCACTTGCATCACGATTTGGTCAGTTACCCGGATGCATGGCCATGTTGGCAATACTCCGATATAAACAGCTGCATGGATTGCACGTTTAAGGTACTATTGAATATGTTGTTCTGCTAATTTATGCTGTCTAAACAACGGAAGAAATGTGTGGAAGCTGCTAAATCATATAGAGAAGGACTTAGTAAGCAGGAAAGGGTGCAATATTTTTACAAACTAAAGTTAACAGGATGTTAAAAATATGTACGAGCAGTATTAATTAAGATGTTAACTTAATATTTCACCTACCTGACCAGAAATTATAAGAACACCACAAATGTTGTAAAGATTCTTGCCCTGAAAATCCTGGTTCAGTTTGGCCAACCACAAATGCCTTTTGTTCCTCAGACAGTTTTTTGCACTCTTCTCCTTGATTTGTTATAACTTTTGGCAGTCTACAGTACTCCAGATGTTTTTCCCGGTCCGACCAATTAGTACAGCACAAAACATCACAATAATTGACCATTTTAAGCAGCAATAATCAGTAATAATATGCAAGTTCCGCCCAGTTGCGTAGTTGATGATGTGTCATGAAACCACTCTATGCTATTATATTTTAAAATTTATTATTGAGTATTTAGTTCAAATGTTGTTTACATAATATTAACATTTAAATAATGTATATGGAAGCTACAGAATCAAAGACATTTAAGATATTTATTTTGGGCGTAATATGAAATAAAAGCATTTCAAACTGCTATTTTTTCCCTCCAATTTATGCAATTCACAAGTTTCAGTACAGAAAACATGGAAATTCATATAAATGCTATAAAATCAAGTCCCTTATTCTTTTAAAGCAATGCTGAACCTATTTTTATTTTAAAAATACATATACTAATATTAATGTCAAACCTCAACACAATAACATTAGTAGAGTAGAACAAAACTCTCATATTTTGCTGACTATTGCTGCTGAAAAGGGTCGATTGTCATCATGTTTTGGGCTCGGTTGGACAAGGAAAAACATTTGGAGTACTAAAGACTGCCAAAAGACATAAAACAAGGAAAAGAGTGCAAAAAACTGTTTGAGGATCAAAAGGTGTTGGCCAAACTGAACCAGGATTTCCAGGGCAAGAATCTTGACAACATTCACGTTTTTTTTTTTATCATTTCTGGTCAGGTAGGTCAAATATTAGGCTATTAAATAATTAAACTGCTCATACGCATCTTTACCAGCTATTAACTTCAGTTTGTCAAAATATTAAGGCCTTTCCCACTTATAAGATTTAGCGGCATCCACACATTTTTTCTCTGTGGTTTAGACAGCATAAATTAGCAGATCAACATATTCAGTAGTACATCAACTGTGCAATACATGTTGTTGTTTACATCCGAGTACCACCAATATGGCTGCAGATCCGGATAACTGACCAAATCATAAGTGCAAACTCTCTATAACATGTGGTAAGTACTAAACAGCTTCCAATTTGACTTTTGTCCATTCCACTGTTGCTACTAAACATGTCTGAGTTTGAGTAAAAACACAAACGAACCTTCTGTGAGCCGAGCTTTGCCTCCGGTGGGCTGACACAGCACAGTTGAGCAGCCGACACAAAGCACGACTGTCTGTGCGTGGCTGAACACCGTTGTGATCTTATAACATCCTGAAATACAAGAGAGACACATGACTAAGAGCATTCAGACACTGACCAGTCCAATTATCCAGAATCATGTGATGGACGCTCACCTGGACACTTGACATCCATGAAATAAGAATTGGGGCTCTGTACGAGACGCTTCTTCTTGTGCCTCCTCCTCTCCTCCTCGGGGGTCGGGTGCAGCAAGTCTTTTGCGAGCTATTTACATAAAAAAAAATTTTTACATGAGAAAACTGCCATTAAACACCATTTGACAAGAAACTTTACACAAACCCTTGTTAAAACATGATGAGATGACTATCCAAGTGGCATTTTCGGCATTATAGAACCATATGATGTTTAAAAATATTACCTAGGTAGCCACATATATAGGTTTTGAAAAAGTCATGCAGAATTTCATAATTTTTTGTTAATTCTGGCAAATCTAGAGAGCTGCGTGACATCATTTACAGTAATACAGCAACTAGTAGCCTCCCATTAAATAGTTTAGTACTTTCAAATGTATAATTTAATAATATCAGACTACATAAACATGTAGATACCAGAACGTGCGTCACATTACAATTAAACGTCCATGTTTTGTTCTATGTGCGCCGCCATCTTGATGCAGGGCGCGAACGCACGCTGCCGAGCCATTCAAGACTTAACGCGTTTTTACGTACATCTTCTAGTTAATGTGCCAACGCTCACATTAAGGTCAGACATAAGGATATGTTCGTGAAAGCGCTTCAATATTTAGGTCTTAATGTCATCTAAATAGTGTATATTGACATGTTTTCGCTCTCTGGTACTCACTGGCATGTTGGCGAAGATTAAGCCGCTGCCAGAAAGGAAGTTCCAGGCGGAAACAGACGAATATCATCAGACGAGCGCGGACGTGAGCGGAAGTGTGGCAACGGACGTATTTCGCGGACATGTTAGTAAAGGCAGATGAGGTCAAAATGGTAATACAAACGGGGGGAAAAGAGCTTTATCTTAGAAAAATATACTTTATATGAAAATAAAAAAGTATTTTCCTGTTATTTCTATGTTACATTTTTATATTTTTATGTTACATTTTATCATAATTGTTATGATGGGTTTATTTAGGCCTATGGATATCTATCTATCTTTCTGTATAGAGGTGTTTTCCGTGGTATATTTTATTTTAGATTCTACAGTTGTTATTATAACACAAATGCATTAATTCATAAGTGTTTCTGTTAATCTTACATAGGAGCACTATTCATTTTTTAGGTGTTAAACTGTTTATGAGGTGGAAAGTAGTGAATTCTGAGGTCGTTACATGCAGCTGGTGTTGTGAAGGTTCTTCTTAGCTGGAAGGCCATCTCAAGTATACTAATATCCATGGAGAGAGCAAAACCCAGGAGGTGGAATCAAGACTGCTCACTTCCAGCTAATCATGAGAGACAAGTGTCTGCAGATGTGCCCAGCCAGAAACTTCAGGCGGCTGGGAAGCATCACGCTTCACTGCAATTGCTGTAGCAGCTCCTGATCAGCATTCCACAACCAACAGTTTATCTATAGGAGATCAAGGGCAATTTGCCTACAATAGAATAATGAGTTTGCTGATAGGATTCTGTTGGCTACAAGCCCAGGGTTTACAAAATGTAAAAATGGATGTTCAGCATGATACATTGGGTGGGTTGAAAATAATTGCCTATTATTCTGGTCTGATTATCTTTAACACATATCATTGAATTTATTCAAAACAACCTGAGTTAAATGGGCCGGGTGTATTTCATCAAATAAGTGCATTGTGGTCAGGTTATTTACGCAGCCACTGAAAATGACTGCTTTGGCAGCAAACTTCGAAAGATCATTAGTACATGTGTAGATTCAAATGGCTGAAATGGTAGAGGGCTTCTCAGTATGTGAGCGAGCTTGATGAATGCCTGCCTATCAGAAAAGCTGAAAACCCTGTTCGGTTATGGCAGTCACCAGTAGCATGGCGCTTATGCATGCAAATCCTTATGAGACTGAGCCTAATGAAATCCCATGATCATCCCATGAAAATGACTGTGGATTTTTTTAAATAACATAAATCTTTAATGGGTTTTCTACTACATATTTCAGCAAGAGACATAATTTATGTTATATTAAGCCATACAAGTCTTAAGACCCGGGGTTCCCTTAAAAAAATGTTACTTTGGATGTTTAAAATACAAAATAAATAATTAAAATTTTATTATTAAAAGCTGCATAATGTGGGGTCGTATCAGTTTTTTACAAGTAGTGCAACCAGCTCTCTGAGTGCAACCAAAAAAAAAAAAAACATTTAAATTTTAAAATTAAAATTAAAATCTAATCCCATTTTTATTAGGCCTACGAACAAGATCTAATATTTTTTAAGATCAAGAAAATTCTTTTAACAAGAAAGTGATATTGGTTCCACAGTAAACTAGACTATATTTCATTCTTGGCCATCGTCACCTACAAACATTACCGCTAAGTTAAAAAAAATATTTACCGATGTGTAGGCTACTTTTAGCGTTACAACAGCAACATCTTTAAATTTCGTTAATATCCACCATTTGCCATCTTGTGAAATATTCAATATAAACGTAATTTAAATGACGTGCGCGAGAAAAAAATGTTGCATATTTCTACAACATAGTACGTATCTGCAACGTCCTCGGTAATCTTGCGACATTAGGAGGACGTACTGACGACGTTGTGAGTTGGTAATTTGATGGTAAAAAAAAAAAAAATTACGGGCATACGATGTTGTAGTTACATTGTCAATTGGTACAGTAGCCTAAATAAGTCATGAAATTACCAAAAACTACCAATATATTCCGTAACTGTTACGTCGTGTGTGAGCAGGCTATCTACAGGCTCGTTGGTCTAGGGGTATGATTCTCGCTTAGGGTGCGAGAGGTCCCGGGTTCAAATCCCGGACGAGCCCGCCGTTTTAGCACGAAAAGCCAAAAACGCCGAAACTGCAAATCATTACGTGTCTAGTCACGTACAGCAGCCCAAGGCGCCTGTCAGACGTCGCAAAGTGTGTTAGTATTGTGCAAAATCTTCAACCTACTGTACACTTCTGGAAAAATCCCCTTGGCTCCTTGTGCTTTTTATTCTTAAAAACAGCAGGTAGCTCAGAGTGTTGTAGCAACATAATTTGTTCTCTATTTTTAGTCCCTTTGGTAGGAAAATGTCTCCTATGAATTTCAATGCAATGTAATAAGTGTAAATGTAATGCAAAAAGAAGACAGGACACAAAATTACAGAGTGCAGTACTACGCTACAAATGTTGTAGGATTTCAAATAAATTTTTAGTCAGTTGCTTGTAAATTCCACAAATAAATAACCTACAAAGAAACTTCAAGTAACATGACATTTTTAGGTACAAAGACTGAAATATTATTTTCCTCCAAAATCTATTTTAATAAACTTTTATTTACAACTTCAAAAACCTCTTTCTACTTTGAAACATTTGGCCGTAATGACTTAATTTGCATTTTATTCTTTTCTGGCCTCATGTCATTGAAATTATGTAATGGTATCATGTGACAAATGTACTGTCATCTCACAATTGTTCAGCATTGCATAATGCACAGTCTTCCATTCTGAACAGACTTTTTCACAAAATCCTTTGTGCTGGATTGGCGAGATCGGATTTCAGTTATTTATCTGCTCCTCCTGGTAGGTGGAGGTGGAAATGGCTCCGTATGGATCCACAACCGTTTGAGCGCAACGCACAATGGTAACAAACAAGAAGAGACAGAGAAGAAAGAGAAAAAAGAGTGCAAAACCCAAATCCACATCGATCTCCAGCCATGATGATACTGGTGGCGTTGGCTGGTCCATCGGTGACGTGAGTTGCTCCAGAGATTGCTTGTCTTGAGAGCCAATTAAAGACCCACCAGACCTTTTAGTTATAGTCTGCGCCAATGTTGAACGGATCGTTCTCCCACAAGGAAATTGAGATGTTATCCACCCTACCTGTGTTATTGTTTGCTTGAAATTGAGTCAAAATCCTTTGGTGGAACTGGGACAGAGTACAATTGCAATCCCCCTGGCAAACGCACAGTTTCAGTGTTTGGTTTTTTTTTTGACAGGAGATCTTCAGTGTGGCCTTGCGAATTGGATCCCAGAATACGAGAATGGTTGCTTACGGTGTATAAAGCCACATCAGCCTGATTAAAAAGGAACATCATTATCAAATTGAAACAGTAACATCATACAGGCTTTGTAACTAAATAGTTGCCACCCACATTTGATGTCAAATTAATTAAGACATGATTTAAGGCATGATGAATTATGAATCAACTGAAATCTAAATAAACTTCACTGGCTCTGTTCCCATTACTTCATCAAGACACAGAAGACATGAGGTAGGAATATTCATGCTAAAGGGTGAGATACTGCCACCCATACCAGTGTTGCCAAGTTGGGCTACTTTAACACTGTTGCCGCGGGTTGTTTTTCATGTCCGCGGGTTGAAGCGACCCCAATAATGTTATATTTAGCCACAATTTTTACTGGGTGACCCTCGTCGAACTGCGATTGGGCTAGTTTTGAGTAGCAATTGGGTGGGTTTTGTTGTCAAAACCTGGCAACCCTGACCCATACTGCCAGGCTCTGTTGTAAAATCTTAAGGTACCTTGCTGTCCTCTCTAGGTGCAGTAACACACACAAAAGTTACTGTCAAACCAAGCAGCTTTCTGTTTGCCAACACAGCGAATCGCAATGTGACCGATTTGAACCCACTGCGAAATCTGTGTGGGGAAATCTTTAGCCCTCACACTCTCCTGATCATGTTGATTGAATTTTAGCAGATGAAATCCAGTCATTTCAATAGGAATTCATGCAGTGGAGAATTTAGTATAAGGTACATCACAGAGACATCTATTTGATGTATGCATTTACATTTGCAATACGTCTGTAGGCCATTTCCTATTAGATGTCAAATAGACGTTTAGAAAAAGTATAAGATGTTCATGATTTAGAATGTATGTAAAACTGACATCTTAAAGATGTTTATGAGATGTTTGTACACAGCAGATGCTTTCCAGATGAAGTGGTCTTTAACAGACATCTTGCAGACGTACATGTGCTGTATAGAAAATTCTCAAGTCGGTCACGCAGATTTCGCTTTTGTAATAAGGCGGCGTAACTGAAAGGGAACCTCAGAAGTGACAAATTTGGGAAATCTCACATGAAGCATGTAGGAAACCCAATGGAGTTAGAAATGCTAAACTAACAATGTGGATGAAGTTGCTAAAACAATCACTTTATATTCAATTGATCAATTTTTATTGGTTTATTTTTAGGTATTTAATGCATAATTTCTTGCACTTACTGAAGAGAATCATCTAGGATTTTTTCTGGGATCTGGGTGGAAAATGTCCATCGTCTATACTGCCCATTTGTCAACTGCATAGCGTGAAACCAAGCAGTTTTCCATGTGAATCCATGTGACCAATTTAAACCCAATGTAAAACCTGTGCTCTCCATGATCACTTGGATTCCTATGACTGGATTTTGCCTGCAAAAATTCAAAGAGTAACCACAACACAAGGTTAAGTGCAGGGACATTTACAATTGTTCTGCAAATTTTAGTGGGTGAAATCTAGTCATTTTAATAGGAATTCATGTGGGAGAGCAAAACATTTGCCCACAAAGATTTTGCAAGTTGGTCAAGTTGGTTTAGCTGCAGTGACAGACAGAAAACTGCTTGGTTTGAAAACTTGCTTTATACATGACACTGGCAAATTAATTTTTTTGCCTGCAAAATTTCACTAACATAAACACACTGTTAATAATATAAAATAATATAAATTAATAATTGTTTAATATTACACTGACCAACTTTTATCAGTTTATTTTTGGTAATTGACTTAATTTTTTTTTTTTGGAAAACATTCCAGGATTTTTCTCCATATAGTGGACTTCAATGGGAGTCAACAGGTCCAAACTGCAGTTTCAATTGAGCTTCAAAGGGCTCTACACGATCCCAGCTGAGGAATAAGGGGTTTATCGAGTGAAACGATCAGTGATTTTCTAAAAAAAAAAAAAAAAAAAAAAAAAAAAGGTTCAACTTTTTTTTTTTTTTCGACTTGCTTTAACCTTTGACTTTCTTTGCACGTTTACTTTGTTAACACTGGGTCGGTACTTCCACCCACGTCTGACCTTTCCAACATGACTACATAATGCGTGAGGTTGAGCTAGTGCAAGATGAGCATTTGTGGTTAAACAGTATATACACTTTTATTTATTTTTTTTTTTTATAGAAAATGACCAGTTATTTTGTTAGATAAGACCCTTATTCCTCAGCTGGGATCGTGTAGAGCTTTTTGAAGCTGCACTGAAATTCCAATTTGGTCCTTCAACCTGATGGCTCCCATTAAAATCTACTATATAGAGAAAAATCCTGGAATGTTTTCCTCAAAAATCTTAATTTCTATACAACTGAAGAAAGAAAGACATGAACATCTTGAATGACTTGGGGGTGAGTACATTATCAGGAAATTTTTATTCTGGAAGTGAGCTAATCCTTTAACTCATTGGTCTCAAACTCGCAGCTCTCCACAGTTTAGCTCCAACCCTAATCAAACACACCTGATCCAGCTAATTAAGGTATTCAGGATTAGTAGAAATTTCCAAGCAGGTGTGAGTTGGAGCTGGTTTGAGCTAAACTCTGCAGAGCTGCGGCCCTCCACAAATTGAGTTTGAGACCTCTGCTTTAACTGTTAAATTAAATGTAAATGCGTCCTAGGTAGGCAGCTCAATAGGTTTTGAAGCAACCGTTGTTTCACATATAGTCGAAAGGTCTTTCATTTCCATCCTTTTGTAGACTTCTTCACCTCCACATATGCATTGTTTTCCCTTTTACCCTTCATAGACCTCTGGCTACATCTCTTTACCTATGCTAACCTCTACATGATACACCATCTCTGCCCTCCCTCTGACAATCTTTCAGTCAAACATCTCTGTTCTTCAAGTTCACCTGGTCCACCTCCATCAAACAGAGCGTTTGCATATTTGCGGCCTCCTCTTGGCACCCAAGCCATTATGAATAGTTTAACAGGAGTTGAATGACATTGCGTTGAGCCTGGCTGTGCCCTTTACTGAGGGCTGTGGTCCAGTCACCCGCCCTGTTTCAAATGCGTCCGTAACTCAAGCAGGCCTCACACCAAAAAGGTAGAGACTCCCACATGTCACACCAAGGGAAAGGAGAAGAAAACACAAAGAGGAACGTGATAGAGGACGAGAACAGAAAGACAATACGCAACTGCAATTAAGTTCACCACCAGGGGCAGCGTAAAGGGAAATTGAGTCAAAGCAGGGAGCCGATAGGATTAATTTGATTGGCTGGCAGGACAGACACCAGATAGAACAAGAGAGAGAGTAAGGTGATGTAGTAAAGATATCATCCTCTCCAATTAGCAGTTAGCTGATTGTTTCTACACGTGTACTCAGAAGAATGAAGGGGAAACAGGAAGCAGGAAGCAATAGTTGAGTAAAGTGGAGAGATGGGTGATTTCCAAATCCTCTTATAAATAATGAACAATCCTAAAAAGATTTCATTAGGGTAACTGAATAAAGCTTAGCCAATGCACAACTATTTTGGTGCCCCATGGAGGTAGATCTCATTTCAGGTACAAAAATACATGCACTGTTATATATAATATTGACATATTAAAACATGTAATCATTTAACAACAATTGTTAATTTTACACATATATATATATATATATATATAAAAACATAAAAAAAATATATATAAAACTTAGAAAATCATCTGTCTATCAATGCTTATTTGGACTCATTACTCCAAAAATATGACTGAAAATATTAATATAGTCTCTTATGCTCATGTAATCTCTTATCTATTTAATGTAAAATACTGTAAAAACTATAATATTGTAGAATATTACTACAATCTAAAATAACATTTTTTTATTTTGTTATATTTTAAATTGTAATTTATTCCTGCGATTGCAGTGCTGAATTTTCAGCATTATTACTCGTATTCAGTGTCACATGATCTTTCAGAAACCATTCTAATATGCTGATTTGCTGCTCAAGAAACACAATATTCTTATTATCTTAATATAAATGCTGAAAACAGATTTTGCTGCTGAATTACATATGAGGACAAAATATAATTATTTTATAATATATAATATATAGACCACTTATATGGAGGCTTTATCACAATTATAATGCATGTTATATAACGTTTTGTCAGTTTGGAATTAATTTGGCATCAATCACTCACCTACTTCCGACGTCCCATCCCATTCTCCTCAGTGAGCCGTACAGACCTTATTTGGATAGATTACAAACTAGCACATGATTAAAATGACCCGTAGGCCAGAGTATCATACAGATATGGAGAGAGAGAGAGAGAGAGAGAGAGAGAGCGCACTGGATCACTGCTGCCAGACATGGACAAGTAAACTCCAGGCGTACAGCCACTGTGATCTTTATGTGTGGAGGTAGAAAAGTGACACGGCCACATTACCATAGAGGGCCAATTACAGCCAGTGTGTGATCACGCTAATTGCTGATCTGAGATCAGATTTCAGCCCATAACGCTACATTTAGGCTAAGAGTCATAGCGTAGTCAGTAACTGATCTCAGATATTGAAGTGGCAGTTAACCGTAATGTGGTCCAAGGTTCATTACACAAGGGAGAGTCAGGTAGCCACAACAGTGGAGAGTTACAGCGGAGGTATCACACATGTGCAGTACAAACATTTTGGGTTGTCACAAATCCAAAAATGTTTTTTTTTTTTTTTTTTTTTAATAGCACAGAGGAATAAATTTAGACTTTAGCATGTTTACATTTCACATACTACATTTATTTGATTGGCAGATTATGTATATGAAAGAGGCAAAATGGTGACAGTATTTATGCATCTGCTGCTTTTACAGGGATCAAAAAAAATATAGGAGTAGTTCACAAAAATGAAATTACCCCATGATTTACACACTCTCAAGCCATTCTAGGTGTATACGACTTTCTTTTAGACAAATACATTCGGAATTGTATTTAAAAATGCCCTGGGTCAGTCATACATATGTGGTCAGACATACAGCGCCCTTGCATTCCGGATGTCCCATGTTCCAATTCCGACTCCTTTCCCGACCCCGCCCCCATCTCTCTCTCCCACTTCGCTTCCTGTGACTTCTGATCTGTCCTGTCTTAATAAAGGCAAAAATGTAAAAAAAAAAAAAAAAAAATCTTTAAAAAAAATGCCCTGGCTCTTCCAAGCTTTATAATGGAAGTAAACGAATGGTTCGTCACAATGCAACACAATATCAATTCTCATATCGATTCAATTGCGATTGCGATATTTGCAGATACCTCAAAAAATGTAATGATGCGATTCGATACAGAAGTATATTGATCGATATATAGATATGATATTATATACCCATTGTAAATAACAATCTACATTTTTATTAACTCACAAAAGCAGCCAAAATATACAACATGAATATTTACCTGAAAATTTCACATCCTGTACCTCAACTGGGACATTCACAGCAAAAAAAATAGGCCATTTTTTTTTAATAATAAAGAAAATAAACAATTGGGAAAAAAATAAAATCAAGTCACACATAAGATCAGTACTCTTATGACAACAGTCAAGAAATTCTTTTATGCTTCAGTGTGTAAAATAGCGTACAACTTCATTTTGCTTCAACAGCCATTCACTGCCATTATAAAGCTTGGAAGAGCCAGGACATTTTTTAATATAACTCTGAATGTATCCATCTTAAAGGACAAAGTCATAAACACCTAAGATGGCTTGAGGGTGAGTAAATCATAAGGCAGTTCTCATTTTTGGTTGAACTATCCCTTTAAATACTCAAACAAGGTCACAAGGTCAAGTCAGAACAGGGTGGTTAGTGGTAAATAATATTAACAGAACTGTAAGTGGATGCACTTTGTAACTACACTTTTGGTTTCTAAATTTATTTAACAACATAACGTAAAATCTCCAAATATTAGGCGTTTTAGTAAACTGCATTTTTAATACACAAAGCAAAGCAAATGGAAATGAACACAAAGTTTCTTACTTAAAACTGTGATTCTAAACAGACAGATACACGTGTAGCCAATATATAATACATCCAATTCTCTTATTTTATACATTTAAGTAACAACTTACCTAAGTAACAGAATCTTTTTGCCATTTTTGTCCAGTTAAGTGGCTCAAAAGGTTGATATCTGTAGGACCCCAATGTATACAGTCAGGATTGTTGTTTTTTTCTTTTTTTTTAAATAAAATAAATATTCAGCAAAGATACATTAACTCAAAATTTACATTGTTAAAAAAAAAAAAAAAAAAAACAATAAATGCTAGTTTTAAACTTTCTACTCCAAGAATCCTGAAAAATGTATCATTGTTTCCCCAAAAATATATAGCACCACAACTGTTTATAACATAGACAATAATAAGAAATGTTTCTTGGACAGTAAATTGGCATATTAGAATGATTTCTGAAGGATCATGTGACTCTGGATCATGTAACAGCTGCTGAAAATTCAGCTTTGCTATCAGAGGAATAAATTACATTTTAAAATATAAAACTGTTACTTTTTTTTTTTTTGTTAAAATATTACTGCATTTTTTTAATCAATAAATGCAGCTTTGGTGAGCACAAGATGCTTTTCAAATATAAACTTCCAAAAACAAAAAAATAAATGAAGCAGACAAGGTACACGGTCATCCACAACAATTTTTATCTTTCATCATTGAATAATGATGATACAAAATACAACATAAAACACTGGCAGTTGGGACTCAAATTGTTTATGCATGTGCGGTGGACCCACAGTCAACAGAGGACGCGGTGAGGGGTGAAGGATTGGTCTTGGCACCGGGCCGCGAGGAGAGATGAATGGATGTAAACAGAGAAGGAGTGAGAGAGAGAGAGAGAGAGGGAGGAGTATGGCTAAGCTTAAAATCTAAATGCGATGAGGTGAGAAACACAAAGACAAGCAGTACACATGGAAACTACACAAATATACATTCACAAATAAGGCACTTGTGATAACATTTGGAAACTTAAAAAAAAACTTTGTAAAGCCAAACCAGATGTCCCGTTCCACTTGCAAAAATGCATTACACGCTGAGCACCTGTATTGACACTGACTTTCATTAACAAAATAAATACTGGACCGCAATTTGTAAACCCGTTGCTTAAATTATAACAAGAGATCATGTCAAATGGTGACCTTATGGTTGAATATGACACTTAAAGGGACAGTTCACCCAAAAATGAACATGCTGTCATTATTCACTCACCCTCATGTTTTTCCAAACCTATGGAAGCCTGTTTTCACCACTTAATAAAAACTCCAAATTGCGACATTTTATCTCACTATTAAGTCAGAATTGCACGATATAAACTCACAACTGCGAGTTATAAAGTCAGAATTGTGAGATAAAATTTTTTTTTTGCAGAACTGCATGACATAAACTCACAGTTCTGAGAAATTAAGTCACAATTGCACGATATAAACACAATTGCGAATTATAAAGTCAAAACTGGAAAATATCAACTCGCAAATCTGATATTTTTGCAGAATTGCATAATATAAACATTATTTTGAGAAATAAAGTCACAGTTCTGAATTGCATGATATAAACTCGCAATTCTGAGAAATTAAGTCAGAATTGCGAGATATAAACACAAATGCGAGTTATAAAAATCAGAATTGCGAGATATAAACTTGCAAATCAGTTTTTTTTTTTTTTTTTTTTTTTTTTTTTCCGCAGAACTCCATGATATAAACTCGCAATTCCGAGAAATTAAGTCAGAATTGCACGATATGAACTCACAATTGCGAGTTATGAAGTCAGAATTGCAAGATATACACGCAAATCTGACATTTCTTGCAGAATTGCATGATATAAACTCGCAATTCTGAGAAATAAAGTCACATATCTGAATTTAATGATACAAATGCGCATTTCTAAGAAATTAAGTCAAAATTTGCACGATATAAACTCACAATTCTGAGTTATAAAGTCAGAATTGCGAGACAAAAACTGAGAAATCTGATTCTTTTTTTTTTTGCAGAACTGTATAATATAAACTTGTAATTTTGAGAAAAAGTCAATTCTGAATTGCATGATATAAACACGAAATTCTGAGAAAAAAAAATTCACAATTCTGAATTGCAAGATATAAACTCACAATTCTGGCTTTTTTTCCTCGCAACTGCGAGTTTACATCTCAATACAATTTTGCTATTCTGACTTTTTTCCTCAAAACTACACAATACAAACTCGCAAATCTGACTTTTTTTGCAGAACTGCATGATATAAACTCGTAATTCTGAGAAATAAAGTTGCAATTCTGAATGGCACGATATAAACTTACAATTCTGAGAAACAAATTCAAAATTTGCAAATATAAACTCACAGTTGCGAGTTATAAAGTCAGAATTGCATGATATAAACTTGTAATTCTGACTTTCTCAAAATTGCAAATTTATATTGCGCAATTGTGACTTTCTCAGAATTGCAAGTTTATATCTCGCAATTCTAACTTCTTAACACGTAACAGAGTTATTACATCAGAATTGTGAGATTTAAACTCTTTTTTCCCCCTCAAAATTGGACTTTATAACTCGCAATTGCGAGTGTATATGTCACAATTCTGCAAAATATAAACTTGCAATTGTGAGAGATACATTCAGAAAAAAAAGTCAGAATTGTGAGATAAAAAGTTGCAATAACTTTATTTATAGTTTATTCAGTGTCGGAAATGGACTTCTGTTACACTTTGTTTGTACAATTAAAGTCAGTGGGGTCCAATGTTGTTTGCACCCCAAATTTTTTCAAAATATTTTCCTTTGTTGTCCATAGAAGAAACTCAGTCACGTTTTGGAGCATCATAAGAGTGAGTGATGATGACAGTGTTCATTTTTGGGTGAACCGTCCCTTTAAGGTTTAACATGTTCTTGTGTAAAGCAGCAGACACTGGGCAAACAGTACATACTGGATCAATTCCATAACCTTTTTTTTTTTTTTTTTTACACTATAGAACCCATTTCCCATAAATACCACAAATGCAAGCCAGAGTTTCAATTATGTCAAACAGTATGCTAACAACACAATCATTATAATGCATTTTGCATTAGACGGAGAGTTACAAAGTGCATCCAGCACTCAATACTGATTATTACTGTAATTTATCATCACATAAATGGAAGAGAAAAAACTAACTACGAGTTCTCCTGGCAAGTACTTTTCCACATACTGCATAAATTATCAGCTTATCAGCTTTGCTGAAAATATCTGGACCTTAAATAAAAATAATTTTAAATGAAAAAACAGAAAATAATACTAAAAAAAACAAAACAATTTAAAATAACTGTGTAACTAATATATTTAAGAATGCGTTTTGAACAGAAATGTGTTACAGGACACACACCCACCAACACAAATATCTCACATGAGATTCTCTCACACATTTGTTGCTTCGTTAACTCAACAGAAAAATGTTAAATGCAAAAAGCAGCACAACGATTCAACGCCTTTGGGACGGGATATCATGGCAAGAGTCTTTGTGTCTCTATAAGGTGGTAGTGTTGAAAAACTGGGTCAGTAACATTTATTAGTGCAACTGGATTGGGAAAGGTCAACAAGGATGAGTGTAAAAACACTTGCGATGAAGATTGTGTGTGTTTTGTGTTTTCTAATTAAAGCATGTGTGTGAAGGTCACTTGGTAAGACTGTTACTATACAGTGAACAAATAGGATACGAAAAATGAAAAATTCCAGTCAGTTCCTGGCAACTTCAGAAATCGAATACTGAGGGATTCTGCGACATCTGACAGCTGACCAGACAAAACATGCAAAAACTTATTACTGACATATAAAGCGAGGATAATTGTGTGTGTGATGCCCAAAAAGACAAAAAGGAAATGAGAAAGTATCAACGGCAGTACAACTTTGTACTAATAAGGCACTAAACGTAATAAACTGGAAGGGATATTTCCAGTAAAGCAAGTGAACGTTGGATTCACAAACATTATACAATCTATAACAGCCCCTGAACAAACAAAAGGGTTATTTAATGATACGGTGCCTGTTAATAGTGTTTTAAATAGTTTGTAAGGGGAAAGAGGTTCTATTCCTCCTTATCAAAGTATGTCCGTTTCCAAATATTAGTATTATTTATATATATATATATATATATATATATATATATATATATATATATATATATATAATACTAATATTATATATATATATATATATATATATCTATATATATATATCTATAGATATATATATATATATATCTACATGTATTGTGTTGTGTTGTGTGTTTGCTCTGGGCCTTTTTTTAATCCGCCAAACATTACTTTGTTGGTCTCGTCCGTGTTTACAGGAAGGGGAGTGTTGTACCTCCTCTCTCGTGTCTGCTAGCATCACTCAGTCTTGCGGTGATGGTTGTTGTTTAGAGGAGAGTGGCCGTTCTGCACTGGTCCATTTTTCACTGGTGCTTTCCGCTCCTCCAGTTCGTCCTTGTCGTCCTCAGAGTCTGTTTCATCTCGGTCACTCCTCTCGTCCTCCACGATATTCTGTGGCATGACAAATTAACTCTGATGAAGCTTTAAAGTCCTTGCAATTCATTTTTCTTACAATTTCATGCATTTATTTTTGCAACGAGAATACTTTTTGTGTGCAAAAACAACTAAAATACTGACATTGTGATACTTTCGTGAACGTGCGTCGAAGACTGACACAGAAGAGAAGAAATTGTTGAGCAAAGTTGTTATTTTTGTTTTCCTGTTGCACATTCTCATAGCTTTATAACATTGTGGTTGAATCACTAATGTCACATGGACTATTTTAACAATGTCCTTACTACCTTTCTGTGCCTTGAACGTGCCAGTTGCATTGCTGTCTATGCAGGGTCAGAAAGCTCTCTGATTTCATCAAAAATATCTTAATTTGTGTTCCTAAGATGAATAAAGGGTGAGTAATTAGAGACAGAATTTTCATTTTTAGGAGTAGTAAAAGTGTAGTTTGCACAAAAATGAAAGTTCTGTCGTCATGTACTCATTGTCAAGTAGTTCTAAACCAGTAGGACTTTCCTTTTTATGTGGAACACAAAAGGAGAAATTTTGAAGAATGCCCTAGCTGCACTTTTTTATAGAATTGGATGGGAACCAGGAATCAGGCCATCATTTCATTTCATTGTACTGAGAAGAGCAGCTTAGTCTGCTAAATATCTCCATGTGTGAAAAAATATGTTTTCGACATTCTGAAGGGACCATTTAAAGGGTCACTGAATACCTTTTTGTTACCAGATATAGAAAAGTTTGGGGTCGTTAAGATTATGTGCACTAAAGCTGCATTTATTTGATCAAAAATACAGAAAAAAAAACTGTAATTTTGTGAAATATTATTGCAATTTAAAATAACAGTTTTCTATTTTGATATACTTTAAAATATAATTTATTCCTTGGAAGCAAAGCTGAATTTTCAGCATCATTACTCCACTCTTCAGTGTCACATGATCCTTCAGAAATCATTCTAATATGCTGATTTGCTGCTAAAGAGACAATACTTCTGATCAAAAACAGTTTTTGTATTTTTGTTGTAAGCATTTTTGAGGAAGATTCTTTGATGAATATAAAGTTCAAAAGAACACATAATTATTTATTAATTTATTTATTTAAAATGTCTGTACTGACACTTTTAAATTAATTAAATGCATCCTTTCTAAATAAAAATAATTTCTTTCATTAAAAAAACCTTAGTGACTTCAAACGTTTGAATGGTAATGTATGTACACTGTCGTTCAAAAGTTTGTGATCAGTACGATTTTTTATCTTTTAAAGAAGATTTTTCTGCTCATCAAGGCTGCGTTTATTTGAATAAAAATACTGAAAAAAACTGTAATAATGTGAAATATTATAGCAGATTTAAAATAGTGTGTTTCTATTTTAATATACTTTAAAGTATAATTTATTCCTGTGATGCAAAGCTGAATTTTTTTAGCATCATTACTCCAGTCTTCAGTGTCACATGATCTTTCAGAAATCATTCTAATATGCCGATTTATTATCAATGTTGGAAACATTTGTGTTGCTTAATATTTTTTTGTAACCTGTGATATTTTTTCAGGATTCTTTGATGAATAAAACGTTAAAAAGAACAGCATTTATTCAAAATAGAAATCTTTTCTAACAATATAAATCTTTGCTATCACTTTTTATGAATTTATTACATCCTTGCTTAATAAAAGTATTCATTTCTTTCAAACAAAGAAAAACAAAAAAATGTACTGACCCCAAACTTTGAGCAGTAGTGTATATAGTTACAAAAGATTTCTATTTTAAATAAATGCTGTTCTTTTTAACGTTTTTTATTCACAGAATCCTGAAAAAGTATCACACGTTCCAAAAGAAAAAATAAGCAGCAAAACTGTTTCCAGCATTAACATAAATCAGCATTTTAAAGCATTTTAAAGTATTTTAAAATAGAAAAATACAATTTTAAATTGCAATATTTCACAATATTACTGTTTTTTTATTTATTTATTTATTTTTTTTTTTAGAATTTTTAATCAAATAAACACAGCCCTGATGAGCAGAAAAGACATTAAAAAAAAAACATTAAAAATCTTACTGATCCCAAACTTCTGAATGGCAGTGTAGATGTTTTGATATGATCTTTTAAGTGGAAAATGTAATGTTATGGTATTTTCGGGTGGCTATTTTTATCTTCTGGGTTTGAGACCATCAATCACAATTACAGAACTCTAGTGCATGAAATGTCAAAGAAAAATATCCACAGTAGTGCAGTCTGTGTTGCTGAACTTACATTGCCTGGCAAGAATTTGATGGCCATACGCAGGATGAGTACAGCCCAGAAGATGTGCAGACACTGCAGCACAAACAGCAGCCCGTTAAAGAAGTAATACCCAAAGAACGGAGGATAAACAGTCACCGGATACACCCAGGTACAATGCAAAATCCTAAAAGACACAGAGAAGAGAGAAAGCGAGATTTTACATCTGACATTTACCTAGCAATGAACAGAAAAAGCCATCTGGAGTTTGTTTTCACAAAGGTTTCTAGAATTATTAAAGAGTGACATTTCAACCAAACTCCGAGACAGGCACAAATGACTATTTATAGAGCTTTCATTTGATATTATAGAAGCAAATCATTTGATAGCTCTTGACAAATACAGAAAGTGGGTCAAGAGGAATGCATGATTTATAAGTTTAATAATAAACCTTGGGATCAAAATAGAAAACGGGATCAACTCACCAAAATGGGAAGATGACGAGTCTGGTGATGATGAAGACGGCAGCAAATACGATGAATATGTAGTTGCACGCTTTCCTCCAGCCGGCATAGTTAAACATTTTGGCTGACTGTTGGGACAGACAGAGATGGGATATATGTCTTTGGCTTTTGCACAAAAGCACCACTAGGAGGCAATGTTACACACCTGCATCAACAACCCTGATAACAGACTAAAGTAGATGTACTTAATTAATTTTGTGATTTACAAGAGCGACATGACTTTTTACAGGCATATGAACCTTGAGAGCAACAGCCAAGGTTTTTAATAAACAATATTTGGCTTGCAATTATTAATACAGGATGCCTGTGAAATCATGTACTGGACAGGACTGGATTTTGAGAATACATTAAAACACAGTAAAAATTCCAAAGTATGTCTGTGAAATGCTAATTACTCCACCTCCCCAGAGAAAGCTATTCAGTGTAGCATGAATCTATTAAACAAACTGATGTGTGGCTTTCACTTAACATGCATTTATTATAATGTGGCAAATAAACTTCTACTTGTATTGAAGTGTAACAAAGTCAAAGCTCTAGGGACAGAGTCTCAACGCTAATGTTCTTGAGATGTTCCATTACCTCCAGCAGATAGTCGGAGGCATCGTGCACCAGCATAATGAGGGTTCCTGCTCTGATGTAGTTCACACACCAAGAGAAACTAATCAGCAGGATGGTGGCAACATGGTGCACTATTTGTTCTTTAAAGTCCTGAAGGAGAGACAACAAGAGACAATATTATCTCACCAAAATTATGCAAAGATTCTGGACATATATCACAGTACTGCTATGATTTATTAGAAGTACCTTGTAAATAGCATAAATATGGTAATTTTTCAGTAATGTTTTACACTACAGATTTTTTTTAATGTTTCTGAAAGAAGTCTCCTATGCTTCCCAAGGCTGCATTTACTGGATCATAAATACGGTAAAAACAGTCACTGTAAAATATTATTACTATATAAAATAACGATTTTCTAATATATTTTAAAATGCAATTTATTTCTGATGCAAAGCTAAATTTTCAGCATCTTTACTCCAGTCTTCAGTGTCACATGATCCTTCAGAAATCATTCTAATACGCAGAAAAGACATTTAAAAAAAAAAAACGATTTAAAAATCTTACTGATCCCAAACTTTTGAATGGCACTGTACATGTTGTAAAATGTTTTGATATGATATTTTAGGAGGAAAATGTAATGTTATGGTATTTTCGGGTGGCTATTTTTATCTTCTGGGTTTGAAACCATCAATCACAATTATAGAACTATAGTGCATGAAATGTCAAAGAAAAATATCCACAGTAGTGCAGTCTGTGTTGCTGAACTTACATTGCCTGGCATTTATTATTAATGTTGGAAAAATTTGTGTTGCTTAATATTTTTTTGGAACCTGTGATACTTTTTTCAGGATTCTTTGACTAATAAAACGTTAAAAAGAACAGCATTTATTCAAAATAGAAATCTTTTCTAACAATAGAAATCTTTGCTAATCGCTTTTTATCAATTTAACCCATCCTTGCCGAATAAAAGTATTAATTTCTTTAAAACAAAGAAAGACAAAAAAAAAAAAATTTACTGACCCCAAACTTTAAACGGTTATAAAAAAAGAGTTGTATTTTAAATAAATGCTGTTCTTTTTAACATTCTATTCACAGAATCTTGAAAAAAAAGAAAAAATAAGCAGCACAACTGTTTCCAACATTAACATAAATTAGCATATTAGAATGATTTCTAAAGGATCATGTGACACTGACAACTGGAGTAATGATGCTGAAAATTCATAGGAATAAATTCTATTTTAAAGTATATTAAAATAGAAAAATACTATTTTTAGCTTAATTACTTCAGTCTTCAGTCTCACATGATCCTTCAAAAATCATTCTAATATGCTGATTTGCTGCTCATGAAACATTTCTTCTTATTATCAGTGTTGAAAACAGTTGTGCAGCTTAATATTTTGCAAAAACTGCGATAAATATTTTTTAGGATTCTTTAATGAATAGGTAGCTCAAAGAAACAACATTTGTTTGAATTAGAAATAACATTATACATGTCTTTATTGCCAATTTCAGTCAATTCAATGCATCCTTGCTTAACAAATAATTAAATATAATTAAATATAAATACATATTTAATTATATTTATTATATAAATATAAATAATTGCTTAATTTCTTTCCAAAAAAAAAATAAATAAAAAATAAAAAATAGGACTGATGCCAAACATCTGGACAGATCATTCTAATATGCTTATTTGCTTTTTTTTTATTATTATTACTATTATTATCAATATTTAAAACAGTTGAGTACATTTTTTTTCAGCATTCTTTGATGAACAGAAAGTTCAGAAGAACAGCATTTATCTGAAATAAAAAGCTTTTTGTAACATTATACACTATACCATTCAAAAGCTTGGAGTCAGTATAATTTTCTTTGGAAGAAATTATATAAATGAATACTTTTATTTAGCAAGGATGCTAAAGAGGATAAAGACATTTATAATGTTACAAAAGATTTCCATTTCAGATAAATGCTGTTCTTCTAAACTTTCTATTCATCAAAGGAACTTGAAAAATTCTACTCCGCTTTTTTCAATCATAATAATAAATGTTTTTTGAGCAGTAAATCAGAATATTAGAATGATTTCTGAAGGATCATGTGACTGGAGTGATGATGCTAAAAATTCAGCTTTGAATAAATTGCATTTTAAAATATATTCAAACAGTTAAAATATTTCAAAATTTTACTGTTTTCGCTGTACTTTGGATCAAATAAAATGTAGGCTTGGTGAGCAGAAGAGACTTCTTTAAAACATTAAAAATCTTACGGTTCAAAAACTTTTGACTGGTAGTGTATAAAAAAAAAAAAAAAGGTATCATCACCAAATCAATGCATTTTTTTTTTTACAAGCAAACAAATAATATACATACAACCTTCTAAACAGTGCTACATTGTAAGATAATGTTTTTTTTGTTTGTATGTTTTTTTTTTGTCAAGCTACAACGTTTTAGAAAATATAGTATTGCGCATACTTTCCAGTCTTATCTGTTCAAATTTAAGGGACTGAATTTGGATTTAACATACTCTGTTTTGAAACATTACTATGATATTGCCAAAGCTTCAGTCAAAGTTCAGGATGAGTACCATAGACTGGGTGACTGATTAATCGAACCATCACTTAAAATAGGTGATGTATTAAAATTCAGTTTGTGAAAACATCAACAGGTCAAATTCGATCTGTTGCATTTTATTATCTTAAGGCAGGTGACATTTTTCATGCTGGATGAAGCTTGATTTGGTGCACAGCCCAAATGTAGATAGGATTTGTGTGGCTATATCATCTCAAACTTTAGAAAGAATGAACAGTGATGCACCATCTTCATTCAGCACAATCATGAAGCTTTATTTGCCCGGTTGGCCATAAATTCAACGAAAAGCACTAAACTTATGATGCACTTTATAAATGGCTTTGAAAGATAAAGTGATATGCGATCATATTGTTATGAAACGGTTTAAACTAGCCAACGTTGGTCTTAGCTGGTTTTGCCAAACTGCTTTTCCGCCAGTCTCCCTGAAAAGCATCTAAAACCTGCTAACAGCTTAGAAATTGATTAGATTGATAGATTTTTATTGTCTGAACACTGAATAAATAAGCTTTCCATTGATGTATGGTTTGTTAGGATAGGACAATATTTCAAAATCTGGAATCTGAGGGTGCAAAAAAATCGAAATATTGAGAAAATCACTTCTAAAGTTGTCCAAATGAAGTTCTGAAGTTTAAGTTTTGATGTTTACAGAAGAAAATTTACAAAATATCTTCATGGAACATGATCTTTACTTAATACCCTAATGATTTCTGGCATAAAAGAAAAATCGATAATTTTCACCCATACAATGTATTGTTGGCTATTGCTACAAATATACCCGTGCTACTTACGACTGGTTTTGTGGTCCAGGGTCACATATTAAAACATTGGACAAAAGATGCAAAGCTGCTGACAAACCTAATCCTGCTGTACTTTTACTGTTCACTAATGCTTTGTGGAATGGCTTGCGTTCTCTGTTCCTGGAACAGACTATATAAAAATCCAAATTAATGTAATTAACAAATTGCTCTGTGAGATAAGAGATCTTCCGCACATGCAAGAGTAAATTATTAACTATCCTCAAACGCACAAACACAGCAGGTAACACTGCATTTAAGCTGGATATCATGGAAGCCCTTGTACACCTCTGTGACACTAGTACTAAAAACTTTGAATAGTGTGTATTTCTGTTTCTAGGATTTTAAGGTTAGCTCACTCACTTTTCGCTTGACGTCTGATGCTACGCTGAAGAGGAGTGACATGTAAAAGCCTAGTTCAATCATGTAGTACCAGTACTGGGAAGGCAACAGTGTCTGGAGAGAGAGAAAAAGAAAATGAAGTTAAAGTGGGATATTTCAGTGTTTCTGATGTGGTTAAAATACAATGAGTTTTACAACTGACAAACAATTCTACATTTATTCAACTGTACATGACCTGAAGCTTTAAGGTAAGGTAATCCAGCATCAGTTTGCATATTTCTCATGTGAAATTCAAATTTCTACAATCCTCCTTGTTATAATGTATTTACATAAGCTTAGCAATATGAAAGTTTACTGAAAGATCAGTTTAGATTTAGACAAGGCTGTACAGACATATTTTTACACCTACAATCAGTAGAAGAGTGAAAGAAATGAACATACCAGCATTGGAAACCCTGCCCACATCTCCTCCATTTTGTAGAGCCAAGGTTTCTGCAGAACACAAACAATATGAAGAGAATATAAGCCAAGACAAAAGTGCTCTCACATTTCATCTCGACAAAAGCACTGCAGGTCACAAGTATGAGATTACGTGAGCTATAAACACGACAGAGGAGTAGTGGTCCACCAGTATGGGTAACTGAACAGCCAACGCCAAAAACTATAAAACAGGTTGGCCGATAGCTGATATAATGGTAAATATAAAGCACCAGCCAAACGTTTGGTTGGTTATAACAGCAGTTTCTCCAAAATGATACTTGTGTCAACCAGCCAAGAGGAAATTGTTTTATAATGACCACAAATCAGCTGATATTATAGAATATGCATGTCAGTAAACTCAATGACCAAACACTGATCGATAAACATGTATATCCTATTGAAGAGGAAAAGGGAAGCGTTTTAAATACTCACATCAATAAGTGCGGCAAGGCCAGCAATGAAAGCAAGAAGGTAAAAGGTAAATCTCCAACTGTAAGAAAATGTATATCCATTTCAGCAAATAATATCCAGAAACAAACATCATCAGCAACATAATATGTGACCCTGGACCGCAAAACCAGTCGTAAGGGTCAATTTTCTGAAATTGAGATGTATACATCATCTGAAAGCTGAATAGATGAGCTTCCATTGATGTGTGGTTTGTTATGATAGGACAATATGTGGCTGAGATACAACTATTTGAAAATCCATAATCTGAGGGCGCAAAAAAAATCAAAATATTGAGAAAATCGCCTTTAAAGTTGTCCAAATGAAGTTCTTAGCAATGCATATTACTAATCAAAAATTAAGTTTTGATATATTTAAGGTAGAAAATGTACAAAATATCTTCATGGAACATGATCTTTACTTAATATCCTAATGATTTTTGGCATAAAAGAATCATTTTGACCCATACAATGTCTTGTTGGCTATTGCTACAAATATACCTGTGCTACTTAAGCCTGGTTTTGTGGTCCAGGGTCACATATACAAAGCCAAGCATCCCTAATATAAACAATTGACGTTATTTTTTGGATTAATGGTTTCAAAACATTACTTGTCCACAAGCCATTCAATTTCATAGTCTAGACTTATTTTTTACATTATGTAGTTACTACACATAAAGAGAAGGCAAAACAACACTGATACAATCCACTCACAATACAAACACTACTATTACAAGCACACATCACGAACCAACAGCCCCTACGACTGTATTTAAAGCATCTATGGCCTACTTCTAAGACAGACAGTTGAAACGGCATGATAACAAACTAATTTAAAGGATGTTTCAGGCTCAATAGAAGTTGAGCACTATCGACAAGCATTTGTGGTATAATGTACTTTACCACAGACAATGAAAGATGCAGTTAGAGAGTTGTGCACTTACAAGTAAACTGGGCCATGCACTTTTGAAATATGAAGCTTGTATTTATGTTAAAGTGCCTACATGAATTACATTTTAACTGGAGGAAGCATTACTATAGTTTATCAACTAGTATTCTGGCCAGTAGCGAATAAAAATCCTTAATGGATTATTTCTTACAAACATGGAGCTTTTTGTTTTACATGACATTAATTGACGGACTGGAGTGGTTTGGATTATTGCAATGTTTTAATCAGCTGTTGGAACTCTCATTCTGACGGCTCCCATTCACTTCAGAGGATCCATTGTGTTGTAAAGCTACATTTCTCCAAATCTGTTCCCATGAAGAAATAAACTCACCTACAGGATGGCCTGAGGGTGAGTACATTTTCAGCAAATGTTCATTTTTGGGTGAATTATTCCTTTAAAAGGTAATCAACATGATTCCAAATGCTTTGGATGAATCTTAACTTTGTATTGAACCCTGTGCATTCCTTCAATTACATGTCTATTTCTAAAGCAAAAAATGTTGAAATGTCAAGAATAAGATATTAAAAGGTCAACCCAGAGTTAGTAAAACACAGTGAAATTGATTTATACATAGGTACATTAGCCAGATTTTGTGTTTATTAATACCACATACCGTTTCTCCTGTGTGAAATAGCCTTTTTACCACCTAATGGAAAATTGATGTGTTTTTTCTGTTTTACAGTGAATTCTGTGTTATTATAATTGCATGTTGTATCATTCCATACTCTGATTATCAGTGTGCATTGTTACTTAATCATTTTATATTGTTTATGACACTAAGCAAGCTTATAAAATATGCAGCTTGGTGGAATTTAAGGATGGAAATGGGGATCGACCAGCCTATGTGTATTGTTCTGTACCTGGCCTCTTTGAACTTCTTCAGCTTGCTGGGTCGCTCTTGATTCCTTCGTCGCCGGAACCATCTGAGGATCTGTCGCTCCGAGTACCCGGTCTTTTTACCTAAACTCTCGATTTCGCTCTGTAGAGTAACAGAGAAAATGAAGGGTCATTTAATGGTGAGATATGATTTAAAGGGTATGAGTTAGATATCACACTCATGAGTGGGCTGAAACAATTCTTTGTTGAAATTGTATGTGTATATACATATATACAGGGGCATGTAAAAGTTTGGGAACCCCTTGCAGAATAGAGAATCATTTTAACAAAATAATAGAGATCATACAAAATGCATGTTATTTTTCATTTAGTACTGTTCTGAATAAGATATTTTAAATAAAAGATGTTTACATATAGTCCACAAGATAAAAAAAAAGAAGTTGCAATTATTAAAATAATCCCCTTCAAAAGTTTGGGAACCCTTGGATGATTTTGTGATGGTTGTTCATGAGTCCCTTGTTTGTTCTGAACAGTTAAACTGAGCACTGTTCTTCAGAAAAATCCTCCAGGTCCTGCAGATTCTTCAGTTTTCTAGCATCTTTTGCATATTTGGACCCCATCCAGCAGTGACTGTATGATGTTGAGATCCATCTTTTCACACCGAGGACAATTGAGAGACTCAAACACAGCTATCAAAAAAGGTTCAAACATTCACTGATGCTCCAGAAGGAAACACGATGCATTAAGAGCCAGAGAGTGAAAACTTTTTGAACTTTTAAGATCGGGGGAAAATTGTACTTAATTTGTCTTCTAGGAAACATGCAAGTATCGTCTGATGCTTTTGAAGGGCAAAAGAAAAAAAAAAAGATATTTCAACATCCTGTTCAAAAGTTTTCACCCCCGGCTCTTAATGCATCGTGTTTCCTTCAGGCGCATCAGTAAATGTTTGAACCTTTTTTAATAGTTGTGTTTGAGTCTCTCAGTTGTCCTCAGTGTGAAAAGATGGATCTCAGAATCATACAGTCACTGCTGGAAAGGGTTCAAATATGCAAAAGATGCTGGAAAACTGAAGAATCTGGATTTTTCTGAAGAACAGTGCTCAGTTTAACTGTTCAGAACAAACAAGGGATTCATGAACAACCATCACAAAAAAAAACAAAAAAAACAGTCGTAGCTCATCCAAGGGTTCCCAAACTTTTGAAGGGGGTTCTTTTAATCATTTCAGCTATTTTTTAGCCTTTTTCTTTTATGTAAAAGATATCATGTAAAATATCTTACTCAGGACAGTACTAAATAAAAAAAAATAACATGTATTTTGTATGATCTCTTATTTTGTTAAAATTATTCAGATTTTCACAAATTCTGCAAGAGGTTCCCAAACTTTCACATGACACTTAATATATATAGTGGAGGTTAACAAAAACTGAAACACTGCATACATTTACATTCTTTTTTAAAAAAGAAACATTAATCTAAAGCATGTTATAAATAGGAAACATACAACAGTGAGTTTGGCAGTGTAGAATATGCTGAATGGTACCTGTTTGGGATTTTTACTTGTGATTCTAAAGTACGATTCCAGCGTGGGGTTGTGCATCGCTCGCACTCGGGCTTTCTCCTTTACACCCAAAGCTGCAGCCATTTGCATGGCCAACGTCCTAACGTTAAAAAACAGTATCAAAATTTCAACAGTTGAGCTGGAAAAACTGACAATGCATCAATGCTAAATGTGTATGCTGCTTAATTTTGTAGAAACTGTGATACATATTTATTCAGGATTCTTTGACGAATGGAAAGTTTACAAGTGACAGTACAGACATTTCTAATTTAATGCACATACGCTGAATAAAAGTATTAAAAGTAACAAAAGTAAAAAAAAAAATATCTTTCTGATCCCAAACTTTTGAATGTTAGTGTACATAAAATCGAGCAGTGATGTGTAAGACACAGTCCTAGATTTGAGGAAAAATATAAGTAAAATATGCTAAAAACTTACAAAAAATAACAAAAAAATAACATCTATTTATTATATGAAAATGATACATGCAAAATCATTTTAGTTACTGCTGGACGGATAAGCTCTTTTATGTGGTGCTTTCTATATTTTTTACGAACTCTTTAAAACTAAATGTGACACTGATACTTTTTACACAGTCTCCTCACTAAATAAACGGCATGTGTTCATATATGTAGACTTCTGATAAAAAGTCTGTAGCATGAACCATATGTTGCAAATACAAGATTGACACTGGTGATAACCACATACAACACTAATGAGCTAATACGCTCAGGAAGATTCATGCTGACCTCTCAAAGATCTGTCGTATAATGAGGAAGGCAAGAGCGATGGGCAGGGTCACCCAGAGGTCAGATGCCTTGGCGTAAGTGAGACCGTCGCGATCCTCCAGATCGGCCCAACCCAGGTCGCCTGGAAACCACAGCCTCTCGTTCCAGAACCACTCGCTCAGCCTGGACAACATCCTGGTGGACAAAGATGACATATTCAGACATTTGGAAGACTACTAAGGTGATTTCATGGGGCAAGAGTAAACTGCTTAAGCTGTTTTACTATTTTTTTTTTAAACAATAAAGTTTTTTTTTTTTTTTTTTTTTAATAATAAATAAATCTTTAAAAACAGAAATCTAAAAGAACATAGGAATTCCAATCTCTCTACATATACACACAGGTGCATCTCAATAAATTAGAATGTCATGGAAAAGTTAATTTATTTCAGTAATTCAACTCAAATTGTGAAACTCGCGTATTAAATACATTCAGTGCACACAGACTGAAGTAGTTTAAGTCTTTGGTTCTTTTAATTGTGATGATTTTGTCTCACATTTAACAAAAACCCACCAAATTAGAATACTTCATAAGACCAATAAATAAAACATTTTTAGTGAATTGTTGGCCTTCTAGAAAGTATGTTAAGTTACTGTATATGTACTCAATACTTGGTAGGGGCTCCTTTTGCTTTAATTACTGCCTCAATTCGGCGTGGCATGGAGGTGATCAGTCTGTGGCACTGCTGAGGTGGTCTGGAAGCCCAGGTTTCTTTGACAGTGGCCTTCATCTGCATTTTTGGTCTCTTGTTTCTCATTTTCCTAGCACACCAACACCATGGTCATTTAACCAACTTTTGGTGCTTTTAGCAGTGTGGGCAGGTCCCAAATCCTGCTGGAAAATTAAATCAGCATCTTTAAAAAGCTGGTCAGCAGAAGGAAGCATGAAGTGCTCTAAAATTTCTTGGTAAACGGGTGCAGTGACTTTGGATTTCAAAAAAAACACAGTGGACCAACACCAGCAGATGACTTTGCACCCCAAATCATCACAGACTGTGGAAACTTAACACTGGACTTCAAGCTTGGGCTATGATCTTCTCCACCCTTCCTCATGACTCTAGGACCTTGGTTTCCAAATAAAATACAAAACTTACTCTCATCTAAAAAAAAAAAAAAAAGGACTTTGGACCGCTGGGCAACAGTCCATTTCTTCTTCTCCTTAGCCCAGGTAAGACGCCTCTGACGTTGTCTGTGGTTCAGGAGTGGCTTAACAAGAGGAATATGACAACTGTAGCCAAATTCCTTGGCATGTCTGTGTGTGGTGGCTCTTGATGCCTTGACCCCAGCCTCAGTCCATTCCTTGTGAAGTTCACCCAAATTCTTGAATCGATTCTGCTTGACAAGCCTCTCAATGCTGCGGTTCACTCGGTTGGTTGTGCATCTTTTTCTTCCACTCAACTCTCTGTTAACATGCTTGGATACAGCACTCTGTGAACAGCCAGCTTCTTTGGCAATGAATGTTTGTGGCTGTGAAGGGTGTCAATGATTGTCTTCTGGACAATGAAGGCTCAGGAAACCTTTACAGGTGTTTTGAGTTGATTAGCTGATTGGCATGTCACCATATTTTAATTTGTTGAGATAGTGAATTGGTGGGTTTTTGTTAAATGTGAGCCAAAAATATCACAATTAAAAGAACAAAAGACTTAAACTACTTCAGTCTGTGTGCACTGAATTTATACACGAGTTTCACAATTTGAGTTGAATTACTGAAATGAACTTTTCCACGACATTCTAATTTATTGAGATGCACTTGTATAGGGATATATATCTAGGCTTTCGTACATTTTTCCTTGATAGGACAGAGGAGATGAGACAGGAAGTGAGTGGGGGGGGTGGAAATCAGGAAAGGTCCACGAGGCGGGACTTGAACTCGGGACACCCGAGGCGCAACTGCACCATATGTCGGCGCACTGTCCACAAGGCTACTGGCGCTGACATCTTTTGTTTTTTTCTAAAGTAAAACTGTCCAACAGTATAACCAGCAGGTAAAGTTTGGTAGGGGGTAATTGAGAATGAATGGGGAAAGTCACGTGAGAGGAGACGATGCCTCCATTGCGATATGACTGGTTATGTTTGGCTGTGATTGGTTCATGCCATAAATCCCGCCTCTTGTGTTTGTGTACATTCAGTGATTGTGAATCAGTCTGAATGAACAATACAATGACGTTAAGGGGAAGACTAATTTAAAAAAAAAATAATAAGTAAACGACTAACACACTTTGATACAACCACTTTGTCAACTCAAAATCAAACTTCAAATGGCCTGAAAACATGATCTGGGTTTTTAAGTGACCAATCAGCTTGCTGAAATTAAAAGGTACATCTCCATGTCTTGCAGTGTTTAAAAATACATTTATTATGGAAAAGAACAGCTGAACATCCGTTCATAAATGAAATATACAATTGTTTAAATGAAATATATATTATATAAATTGTTACTGGCTTGAGTTATTATTTCAGAAAACTACTCTATACATATATTTTGGATATATATGGATATTTTGCAATAAATCTTTATATCAATAATTTTATATTATTTCTCAAGCATTTAAACCAATTTAAAAAAAATCTTTCACCCCAAACTTTGAAATGGTAGTGTGCATGAAATTGGACAGTGGTGTTGATTTGAGGAAAAAATACAAGTAAAATATGCTAAAAACACATATGATAATGTGTAATAATGTCTATTTATTGCATATATTAAAATACCATATTTTAAACCATCACCAGGCCTGTAACCTGCTGAGGTCACTCTGTAAATTTTTCATGTTCAAAAATGTGTTCTCTGAATTACTAATTTGCTTCTAAACTCCTCATATGGATGTCTGCATGACATGCATAATTCAGTTTAGACAGTTTGCAAGAATGTTTAGCGTCCGTGATATGAAAATGACCGTTGCTGGAGTGAACAAGGTTTGAGACATTTGAGAGCTGACGGTGCAGGCGCAGCCTCCGTGTTGCCAGGTCCAGCTAGTTATAAGCGTTTTTGGACTTGTCTTTTCCACTTATTTTGACACTTTAGAAAGTTAATAAAGTAGGAAGTTGCAGTTTAGGGTCAGCGATATCTTTATTTTATTTGCAAAAGATTTTAAATAATTCTGGTTCATTTTTAATTTTTTTAATTTTTTGTTCTAATAGCAATATCTGGCAACACTGCATCGCCGCCACTTAAACTGACAGTAATCAAAAAAGCCCAAGAACAGGTTATTGCGAACAGGATACCACATTCGGTAAGAGAAACGCAAACAATACCATGATATTATCTGTCAGAAACATTATCAACGCTGTCAAAAACAGTAGCATTTAACACCAGTACACAGATCCACACAACAAGTAATGATAGATTACAGAATGAAATGAAATACGCAAACACTAGCCATGAAGAAGTCACTAGGTGCGTTTCCATTACCCTTCAAGATGCGTAAATTGAAAATGCAAATTGAAAATACGCCTATTGGAAACACGTCAATTTTGCAAAAACTCCCATATAATCGCAAAAAAGTTTTTACCCTTGAAAAAGGAATATTTCGCAAAACTGCAATGGAAACGGCTTTTTTGCATTTACAGGTCACATGGCATATGTAAAAAGGCGTATGATCATTATTCAATGTACTATAAACTCCAGGAAACCCTTCATACGTAGCCGCTCTCAAATATAAGGGGCTTTCCCTGATATTAATGCTTAGACTACGTACGCTGCACGCATCTGTGGCGCATAACGGCTCCAACACGGTCACCGGAGCTGATGTTATGTTTATACCAGCAGCGTCGCACACGTTTTTGAAGCTGCTCTCCACGATGCTGCTGTTAAGATACACCCATACACCTTTTTCGATTAAATAAAGCCAAAATCAGTCCAAATCCCACCAAAATCCGTTGCCATGACTTATCGCGAGAGGAACAACTCCGGTCCTGGAGAGCCGCAGCCCTGCAGAGTTCAGCTCCAACCCTAATAAAAACTTGCCTGCCTGTAGCTTCCTAGTAACCCTTCAGACCTTGATTAGCTTGTTCAGGTGTGTTTGATTTGGGTTAAAGCAAAACTCTGCAGGGCTGCGGCTCTCCAGGACTGACGTTCACCACCCCTGCTATAAACAATCATAAGAGCACTAGACCAATTTATAAGATATATAGCAATAGCTATTTACAAAGACAAAAACAATAATATGTATTGCTGCATGAATAATAAACTGATAAAATTATCCACCCCTAACTATAAAGTATTAACACATTTTGATGCAATAAATAGGGTGTGATTTAAAAATGATCATCCCTCCAAAACAGAGAAAACATCTTTCACAAACATCTACATGTCTGTCTCTTTTAAGTGTTTAAAGTGTATATAATGTAGTTGTATTTGTATTTGTAGGGGTTATTATAGCATGATTCTTTAACAACTCCATCTTGAGATTAAACAAAGGCACTGATATAATTTAAGATCAGCCAGTGCAAGTCTTTCAGTTGAAACAGCTAAACCTTGTCTGTGAAACCAGGGGTTAAACTTAAATTACATTAAACTGGCTTAAAAAATGAGTTGGACCTTGTACAGCTTATAAAATCAAGTTGAAAACTGTTTAACTTATTTTGATGAGTTAAAGTAGTGTAAAAACACATGCTATCATAACTTATTTGTCATATCATTTTTTTACAATGCTTTAACACACCCGATGATGCCATAAAACGCCGTCTATGCAGACAGCTTACTAGTGTTTAAACAGAAAATGTGTTTAAAATACAATATTTAAAATACATTGTCAATAAACCCTTACAAAACAGTCAAGTAACACATTAAGATATTTAAAGCCGCCATTCCTTCAGTAAACACTCATGCTGCCCGCCCTTAATGTTGATAGCCCGCATTACTCAGAAACTAAATATGAGCTCAAAGCCACTGATAACCTATAACGTCAGATCAAACTTTCTATAAAGATGAGCTCTCCTGAGAGGTATGTGAGCACATCCCTGATACAGATTGGTGAACCATTCACATGGGTCCAAGAAAACACACGGAGGACTTTTCAATGAAAGTCCCTCCTTATCGGCGTGCTGTCAGTGACACGGTTTGAGCGGATGGGCCGCCAGCTGTACTAAAGCCTGCTCTGTCTCAATGGATTCATTCTGAGAGGTCAGCATGACATCATAGCCGCTGTCATTGGCTGGCAGCCGCTGAAAGGCTGTACTGTCACCTGTGGTAATGAGTACTGCTTGGAGCCGGCCGGGCCAGAGAATGAGACAGATTCCCTTCCTTTCCGTGCCATTCTGTGTGAATGAAGAGCTGAAAGCACACTGATAATGCCGACTGTCGGAATGTTATCCGAGCGAGGCCTGAATCTATCAGCAATGTCAAAGAGCGAATAAAGTTTGATAAAAGACATGACACACAGCATGATATAAAAAGGGTGCCAAGTCATGTAGGATGCTATCTAAATACTGAATCATGGATGACTAAATAAAGGAAGTTCATAACTCTCTACTTAGGATTCTGAATCTTAACTTCCTTTGAAACAATTGGCAATGTTTTTTTTTTTTTTCCCTTAAATCTCCACAACTACTAACAAACATTTTGACAAACTTTGGTGAGTCTGAAATAGCAAAATGTATTCAAAGGGCTTAATTAGTTGGCACGCATTACATAAGACAAATGGACTTTGAATACTGAGACTAAAGACAGTCTGGCAACGTCAGCTTTTGTTTGCAGTCACACTCAGCTTTGAAAAATTGTTTGGTTAGCAAATACACAAACTATAAAAAGCAGCAGGAAAGCTCTAGTTCTGCTTTTTGTTCGTGAATGATTCGGTGACTCATACTTGAGACAAATTGGCGGGAAAAAGGATAAATCAGTTGTTTTTATTTTGGGGAAAATGCAACAAGACATGTTTTCTTTCATAATGGGATGTACATTCAATTGTAATGGATTATTAATGGATCAGCAGAGAAAGCCTGTTAGGCTGTATGTTCACACTGCAAGGTGTTCAATTCCAGTTCAAATTTTTGCTCAGATCTGATTTTTTGTATTGCTGTTCACATTTTTGTTATAAATGTGGCCAGTGTCAGATTTCCAGTGTGAACAGGTCATGGTTCTGATCTGACCCGCATGCAGAAAAGAAACAAACAAACAGGGTTGCCAGGTTGCCAGGTTTTCACAACTAAATCCGCCCAATTGCATCTCAAAACTAGTCCAAAACTGCCTCAACCATGTTCAGGGGGGTAAATATTGCATTAGTGGAAGTGACGCATATGAAAGTGACACAAATCGGAATAGAAAAGATCAGATTCTATGCGGTTTGTGCTCTTCACACTATCATGAGAAAGACAGATCTGAGTCACTTAAGCAAAAAAAAAAAACAACAACAACAACAACAACAAAAGCAAAAATCGGATTTGGGCCACATTTGCCTGCAGTATGAACATAGTGGATTCTGATTCCGATTTTTGCTCAGATCTGAATTTTTTGGTATAGCTGTTCACATTTTTGTTTAAAAAATAAGATTTTTAGTTCTCCATGGTTCACTCAGAACCATGGACCATGGTTCTGAGCTGACCCACATGTGCAAAAGAACAATACAAGAAGGATTGCCAGGTTTTCACAACTAAATCCACCCAATTGCATCTCAAAACTAGTCCAAAACTGCCTCAACCATGTTCAGGGGGGTAAATATTGCATTAGTGAAAGTGACACATGTGGAAGTGACACAGATTGGAATAGAAAAGATCAGATTCCATGCAGTTTGTGCTGTTCACACTATCATGAGAAAGACAGATCAGAGTCACTTGAGCAAAAAAATAACAACAACAACAAAAATCAGATTTGGGCCACATTTGCCTGCAGCATAGTGGATTCCAAATCTGATTTTTGCTCAGATCTGATTTTTTGGTATAGTTGTTCACATTTTTGTTTAAAAAAAATACGATTTTTAGTGTGAATGGATCATGGTTCTCAGCTGACCCGCACATGCAAAAGAACAATACAAACAGGGTTGCCAGGTTTTCACAACAAAATCTGCCCAACTACTTCTCAAAACTAGCCTAATCACGTTCCAAGGGGGGTTAAATATCGCGTTAGTGGAGTCGCTTCAACCCACAGAGTTGAAAAACAACCAGCGGCAACAGTGAAAAAGTTGCCCAATTCTGCAGGAAAACTGTGGACTTGGCAACACTTTCACAGCGTACTGTCATACGAAGTAAACGCGGACGACATAAAGTAAGTGATTATGCATAATTATTCAGCTAAATTATTCACAGGCAATGTGAAAAATAAAGACAAGAATGTGACAGAAGAGAGTAGAGTTTTGACATTTTTATGATATGAGCCCTCATGTTTTGCTTGTATATAGAGTTGTTAATGTAATACTAATGAGTTCTGACATCACTGTGCTTCCACTGACTACCTTTTGCAACTGTCTTGATAACTTTGGGTATGTTAAATCTTTGAAGTGACTCCCATGAGCACAGAATTGTGACGAATGTCGATCTAGAGTGACGTGAAAATCGCGTGGATTCTGATATGACAGTTGAGACTGCGGTCGCATTGCAAAACATTTGACCTGTATGGGATTTAGTACCACATATGGAAGTGGCACAAATCGGAATTAAAAAGATCAGATCCCATGCAGTTTGTGCTGTTCACACTGGCTACATTCACACTGTGAGCCTTAGTGCTTAATTTTTTGTATAGCCGTTTACATTTTTGTTTTAAATGTGGCCAATATCAGATTAACAGATCATGGTTCTGAACTGGCCCGTATGCACAAAAGAACACAAACAGGGTTTCCAGGTTTTCACAACTAAATCCGCCCAATTGCATCTCAAAACTAGTCCAAAACTGGCCCAACCATGTTCGGGGGGTAAATATTGCATTAGTGGGGTCATTTCAAGAGTTTAAAAAAAACCCTGACAGCAACAGTGAAAAAGTAGCCCAATTCTGGCAACACTTGCGCAGCGTGCTGTCATCAGAAGTAAACACAGAGGACATAAAGTAAGCAATTATGTGTCTTGATAATTTTGGGTATTAAGACCTTCGTTCACCTTCAAATTAAGATATTTTTGATAAAATCTGAGAGCTTTCTGACCCTCCACAGACAGCAAAGGTCCTACTACATTCAAGGTCCAGAAAGGTACCAAGAACAGTCCATGTGACATCAGTAGATCAACCATAATTTTATGAAGCTATGATTTGGCTATGAAGCGGATTTCATCAAATATCTTAATTTGTGTTCTGATGACAAACAAAGGTCTTACGAGTTTGGAGCAACATTAGGGTAAGTAATTAGGGTGAACTATCCCTTTAAGCCAATGTGCAATTGTTTGTAAAACTTGCAATTTCTCAGTAAAACATTGTTTCTACATCATTTTTAGTATAGAGTGTAAACAAACTTACAAATTTGCATTACAAGTTAGTATTAGAACAAATAACAGAAAAAATAAAATAAAAAATAAAAAACAATTATAGAGAAATGCTAGTTATTTTTTCTTATTTCAAAAGTATATCTTGCGCATCGTATACCCTACGTACGTAATAACGTCGTGACGTCATACCGTGGCATGAGACTCCACTTCAAAGCCCTCGAGTGTAACATGAGACTACAATCACAAGTTAATACAGTGTGTATAGTGATGTACTACGTATGTAAATCAAACACACACCCGCTGCTTACGTGGTTTTAAACGCAAGTACAAGCATGATCGGTTAACGTTAGACTTTTACCATAACGGTTTACATTAAAACGTCCTTCAGTCGTGCCTAACAAGACTCGCCAGAGACATGGTGTCTGCAAAACACGATCTACAATGTAGCACTTAAATACCAATCCTCAAATTTGCACTGACTCACTCCAAGCATTATCCAGCTTTCAAACACGGAACCCGCCCCTAAAATCCACGAAATTAAAAACATTGTCGGTTTTCCTCATTGTCGATGCAGCAGCATACAAGTTACGACTGATATTTGCTCGTAGGCGTGTTGTAATCACAACTATGCATACTTAACATCACGCGCTACAAAATTTAGTGTGCACTTCCATTTCGCCGTTCCCCAATGTAGGCCGTACACATCAAACAAATGACTTCAAGAGGCTATCGTGCTAAAACGAAACAGAGTTAAACCCCCGACAGATATGAATCTATGAAAATACATTTAGGAAAACGACAGAAGAACGACGAAGAGCGATGCGGGAATGAGCAGAGCTGCGTATAACGGTACTTACTTTCAGCAGTAGTGCGAAACACAAGGGTGTGAGCAGATGAGATGAGATGGATTTAGCAAAGGTGCATGAAAGTGGGTGTAATCGTGCAGTTATTCAGGGCAATCTTCATAATCCATAATCCAGTCTGTCTGCATAGTTTTCTTAAATCCTCGTACTAGGAAAAAACGCCAAGGGAAGTTTGGCGTTAAAACTGACTTTCAAACTCTTCCACTTTTTGGTGTTTTCCTCCGCTTCGTTCACTGTTGGTTTTAATCGTATACTTGTCGGTCCACCGACAAAGAACACTTTTTTTCAACACTTTTCGCTTCACATGTCCGAGTTGAAAGTGTCTACACGTACTTTTGCCGGGTGTTGTTGAGAGGCGAATCGAGGCAGGCGAATGAAAGACTGAAGAGGAGGGCCAAAAAAAAAAAAAAAAAACGGAGGAGTGCGATACAAAATCTGATGGGCGGGGCAGATGCTATTTAAGGTGACGTTTAACTGCATGTGAGTTTTGACGTGTTAAGGATGACGAAACCTTTGAGGAAGCTCTGTTGCTGACTGTAAATGACAGCTGTAAAATGATAGGGGTGATCATTCATGTTTCTGATACTTGAATTGAAAATACATAATACCTAAGCAACCATAATTGCATCACATGGCAATATGTAAGTTTGGGATCAGTAAAACTTGTAATGTTTTTAAAGAAGTCTCTTATGCTCATCAAGGCTGCATTTATGTGATCAAAAATACAGAAAAAAACAGTAATACTGCGAAATATTTTTACAATATAATGGTTTCTATTTTAATATACTTTCAAATATAATTTATTCCTGTGAATAAATGATAAATTACTATAAACTATAAAGCTGAATTTTCATCAGCCATTACTCCAGTCTTAAGTGTCACATGATCCTTCAGAAATCATTCTAATATCCTGATTTATGATTAGAATTCTCTATGTTGGCAACAGTTGTGATGCCAAATATTTTTTGGAATCTGTTATCCTTTTTTTCGGGATTCTTTGATGAATAAAAAGTTAAAAAGAACAGCATTTATTCAAAATATAAATCTTTTCTAACAATATACGTCTTTGCTATCACTTTTTATCAATTTAACACATCCTTGCTGATTAAAAGTATTAATTTCTTTAGAAAACGAAAGAATAAAAATTTACTGACACCAAAACTTTTGAACGGTATTGTATATTGTTAGAAAAGATGTCTATTTTAAATAAATCCTGAAAAAAAAGTGTCACAGGCCCCCCCCCCCCAAAAAAAAAATTAAATTAAACAGCACAGTTATTTTCAGCATTGATAATAAATCAGCATATTAGAATGATTTCTGAAGGATCATGTGACACTGAAGACTGGAGTAAAGATGTTGATAATTCAGCTTCGCATCACAGGAATAAATTTGATTTGATTGTATATCAAAATAGAAAAATGTTATTTTACATTAGAATTTTACATTTTTGTATTTTTGATCAAATAAATGCAGCCTTGATGAGCATAAGAAACTTAATTTAAAAAAAACGTACTGATCCCAAACTTTTGAACAGCAGTGTATATGACATTAATGACAATATAGATTTTAATAAATACAATAGGATTTTAATCATACAACACTCACACGAATATTGTTTAAAATTTTATTCAAATTTTTTTTTTGTAATTGACAGGTTGTGAAACAACAGTTGAAGAAAATAAATAGAATAATAATAATGATTGTTCATTAATGGTAAATCTGTAAATAAAATGTCTAAAAATACATGGATTCATCGGAACATGTGCCAATGATCCTCTATCTTCATAAATAATTTAAAAAATGCCCTCCATCAAGAAATTGATAAATTAATTGCAAAAAAAAGATAGAAATCACTTTCCCTAAATAATAATAATAATAATAATAATAATAATAATGATGATAATAATAATAATAATAATAATAATAATAATAATATCCCAAATGTTTAAATCTTGACCTTCATTTTAAAAGCATGATATATACAATGAAATACATTTTTAAATGTTCTTTCATGAATCTTCTCGAATCATCCACAATTTTAAAAAAGAAAGAACGAAAAACTAACAAACCTAAAAATAAAAAACTCTAACTACAGCTTCTCTGTGATAAACTATATTCAGTAATTTTAGGGAGGATCGCAATATAGGACCAGCATCCTATACCACAGGTCATTCGTTTCCTTAAGTATTAAAGACGAAGAATTATGTATAACCGGTCTCAGATTAGAGACCGAGAGCAAAATCCTTCCTTCAAAACTCCCAAAAGGACAATCTTTCTCTATCTACCATATACCTCCCATGATTCTTTGCTCTGATCACACTGACCCAGTCCCACCCTCCCAACCGTTTCGATATGTCTACACATGGTCCCCTCAAATTTCTATATACATATTTTAGATTGCTGCAGAAAAACTTTAATAGTTCATAGTTCCTTTGAACCCAGAAGCGAAACTTGTGTAGTACTGACATATTTGCATTGGTCCCATTTGTATGTGTGTGTTTGTGTGTGTGCAGGGCGTAGATGTGTGGGTCGAGGGCAGAAAGGTCACGACCCACAAGCACACAGCACAACAGCGTGTGAAGCAGAAGAGCAAGTGGCGCTGCGTTGCTGATTGGTCCTATATCGTATACTGTTAAGGTAGCAAATCATTCTATTTAACCTGCACTCCGTGTGATAAGTCTGTCTTTGTTATTAAATGTATATTTTTGTTTAAATAATCTCAGTAGGTTTTATACTGTAGTTTTGTGAAAGTTGTTGGTCCCGTAATTTGCAGTGGAGGAAAAGTGACTTGTAATTGACTCCGATAGTCCTCTCCTTTCTTCCCTGTGAAAGAGAAAGAAAACGAAAACAGCAGTTAAGATCAAGTCATAAAAACAAAAAGCACTCTTACTTGTTTTACAGAGTTAACACTATTGTGCATCTGGGAAGGTTATCTAAGGCTACGTCCACATTAATCTGGATAATTATGAAAATGCATCTTTTTCCTCTGTTTTAGCCTTTCGTCCACACTAATAATCAGAATTTTCCTGCATCTGAAAAAGTCCATTTTCATCCAGCGGAAACGCTTGAAGACGCTCTCCCAAATATGTAAATAACAGAGGTATGTTTAGTCCTGAGACACATATTGTACACATATATGGGCCGTTCTACAGAATTGGTGCAAGCTGCTGTCCCACAACCAAAAAAAACACATTTAAAAAGCATTTAAGTATTCAAATCTTTGTGATGTTTACTTAAATCCTTCTATTATATATTAAAACCCCAATATTTAAAATATCAGTAAGCTTAATGTATATATTTCAATTGGGAGGTGGCTGTCCTGAACCCTAACCCCTAAATTTCAACTTATGAAAATGATAATCGAAATCATTTCGGCATTTTATTCCATTGTTATTTTTAAAAATGTATTTTTGAGATAAAAAAAAAAAGATTTATTTTACACTTTCTTTGTAAATGATGAAATGATGAGTCCTGCATTTTCATGTCACTATCGAAACAGTGTATGTTTTAGTCCATTGGCTGAGAATGATTGTAACTACACCCCTAAATTTATGATCAGGAAACATTCAAATATGTCAGTCTCTCCCATAGCTACATGGTGAGCAGATAGGCCCCATCATTTTGAGGTGAATGTGTTCAATAATATGAAATATCTGTGTGTAACTTTAAAGTATGTCACTACTGAGCACCATTTTTCTGTTCAGAACTGTGTTAGCTAACCATGTGCTAATCAGCATATTTGAGCTAGGTTCAATAGTATCTAAAATTGTCACTACTAAAACAGTCATGACTGAAACACTCTGTGATGTTTCGGTAGTCGCATTGCTGTTTTTTTTTGTGTGTGTGTTATTCCGTAAAATTTAGATTTATATGTATACGCCTGTTCAGAACTGTGCTAGCTAACCATGTGCTGATTAGCATCTTTGAGCTAGGTTTAAATGTGTCTAAAAATGTCACTACCGAAACCATCAGTCAGTGACATCCTTGATTTTTTTTTGGGTGTTATCCTATAAAATTGTCACTACCGCAACAGTCATTAAACATCTGGTGAAGTTTTGGTAGTGACATTATAGTTTTTTTGTGTGTGTTATTCCATAAAATCGAGTTTTTATGTGTGTACAACTGTTCAGAACTGTGCTAGCTAACCATGTGCTGATTAGCATCTTTGTGCTAGGTTTAAAAGTGTCTAAAATTGTTACTACCGAAAACAATCACGACTGAAACATTTGGTGATGTTTCGGTAGTGACATCTTTGATTTTTTTTGTGTGTTATCCTATAAAATTGTCACTACTGTAAGAGTCACAACTGAAACATTTGCTAAAGTTTTGGTAGTGACAGTGGTAGTTTTTTATTTTTTAGGTGTTATCCCATAAAACTGTCACTACCGCAACAGTCACAACAAAACATTTGGTGAAGTTTTGGTAGTGACATATAGTTTTCTTTGTGTGTGTTATTCCATAAAATTGAGTTTTTATGTGTGTACAACTGTTCAGACCTGTGCTAGCTAACCATGTGCTGATTAGCATCTTTGAGCTAGGTTTAAAAGTGTCTAAAATTGTCACTACCGAAAGAGTCACAACCTCATCAGTCAGTGAGATCTTTGAATTTTTTGGGGTGTTATCCTAAAAAATTGCCACTACCGTAACAGTCACAGCCAAAATATTTGGTAAAGTTTTGGTAGTGACATCTTTGTTTTTTTTTAGGTGTTATCCCATAAAATTGTCACTACCGTAACAGTCACAACCAAAACACGTCATTATTGTTTCGGAAGTGACAAAATGGAACACATAATCCTTTATTTGGCGGAAATTAGCCAAATTTTAGTTTACAGTTATGCAAATTTTTTGTATTTTACTGTTTTAGTAGTTGTTTAGTCTGAGGATTAAAGTTCTGTAATGTTATGTGGTCACTACCAAAACATAACTGTCACAACCAGAACATGGGATATTTTGTCAAAAATAAGTAAACTGAATTATCAACTAAGATGTTATGATAATGTTTGGTTTAATGTATATTCAGACTAATGAATCCTTAAGTTTGAAATCAGTATGATCCACCTTTTGCCTTTTACAAAAAAAATATTGTTTTGAAAATACAACAAATTTAATAAAATCACACTTAAAATGTTGTTAAAATTGTAATTTACATCTAAAAACTTAAAATATATTTTTTTACAAGGAAGATCTTAATAGGTCAATGTCACCCTTCTCATTAAATGATATATTACTGTCTCGGTAGTGATTACCTTGTAGTAGTACCTTGTATATTATACAATTTGCATACTTACAAAATTATTGGAAAAAGACATTCTTTTTTTTTTTTTTCAAAGACGTTTCCAACTCATTTGAACCAATTTAGTAGAATGGCCCGTATATCTATGGTTGTACCAGCAATGTTCTGTTCACTTTAATAATACTGCTGAAGATAAATGTTACTTCGTATGACTGAATATTTACTCGCAATTGCTGTCCTGCGGACGATGACAGTGTTTTAGACCTTACATGAAATGACGATTTTGAATATGGTGGGTTATTAATGCCAAAATGACTTAATTACGCCTGGTCCTTCAGGACCATCTCAGAAAGCGTTAATGACGTTTTACGTCAGCACAGCAAGGCAATTTAAGCGTTTTCACTTTCACTTTTGGAAAACGCTTAAAAATGCTAGCGTGGACAGAGAGCAAACAGAGAGCGTTTTGTATTAATGTGGACATAGCCTGATGCTTACCATTCTATACTTCCATGCAACTTACGTCGTGAATCAGTGAATGGGGTTTTTATGCAGGTGTGTGTTTCTGTGTTAGTGATCGTTTAAAGTGGGGAAACATTTCTGGCAGGCAAACAAATTTCCAACATGCACCATAGGAATTCTGGGCTGTATTGTGTAGAGACGTTGTCTTAACTGCGTCTTTTTGGGGTGCTCAGACGAATGCCTGAATATGAATGAGCAAGTCGAACTATAAGGTCTTCCTAAAATAACCCAGAATTCCTACAGAGGAATGCTGTTCTTTGGTCGGCACAATGCGTCACTCGTTTCACCATAACAACCACAGAGTGTCACCTCAAACCTCAGCGTGAGAGGTTTGAGAGATATAATGAATGAAGTTCCCTACCTCTGGTTCGCTCTCACGCTCAAACGCACGAATCGTTCGCATCATTCACGCAAGCACGTACACAAGCTCACTCGTTGGCACGAAACAGCATATCCACTAGCACAAACGCTCTTGGAATCAAATACAACCACACTGAGACCCCCCCACCCCACATTCACAGTAACTATAACACCACCAGACTACATATGGGAGTATTTTGTATAAGAAATAGAGTCATGACCAAACAAAACACAGAGGAGACTGATCAAAAACAAAATCCACCCAAAAGCAGCACATTGAGCTGGTTGATTAGAGTTCAATAGGATCAATTGAGTTTGAGTAACTCCATGAGCTACTGGAGTAAAATCACAGATTAGTGTCAGTTATTGATCAGTATTTATAAAACAAAAAGAGAGAGAGTCACAACGCACCAAACACAGTCCATATTCACCACGGTAACCCGCCATGCACTCTCAGCATGGAGGATACATGACAAAGGGCCAAAAACAAAACTGCTAATGGCAACCATCACAGGCAGGAATATCTCCACAGCAACCAACACAGGCCAATCAACTTACAAACCAACGCTGTGGGAGGAAGGGGGAGCTTTATTGGTTGCTAGGCCACCGTAGCCATAGCGACGTGGTCTCCGCACGAGTTATGATTGGACGGGGCAGCCTTGGTGTGGATGAGGTTGTTTGTTTGTTTGTTTGATTGATTTTTTTTTTGTGTGAACAATGACACAGCACAAAAACAATAAATGAAAGTAAAAATTAATGAGTGTTTTTATGTTTTCTTTTAGACTACGTTTTTCAGATGAGTTACGCTTTAGGTTACAGTAGTTAATTAGTACTTCATTATTTTAATCAGTCAAAACAGGCTAGACTGGTTACTTTAGAACTGCTCACAAAGCATATTACTGAGAGATTCAACGAAGAGGTTCAATGCTCACCTGTTCGGCTCAGTATGGGCGGTTGGCGTCTTTAGGCCTCTTCAGCTGAACTTTGAGCCTCTTCATGCCGATCTGAAAGCCGTTCATGGCCTGGATGGCAGCCTGAGCGCTCGCTGGGTTGTCGAAGCTTACGAAACCTGTGACATGAAGGACGTGACCAGCAGCAAGAAAGAAACAGAAGGTGTAAATGCCGTGGAGGAAGTGCTTTGATGAATGAGTCACTGATGATTCCCTTGTCATTTCAACACAGTTTTAACGGTAAACTTCTGCTTATTGCTATGGTGAAATTTAAAGGATTAGTTCACTTCCTGATAATTTCCTGATAATACAATGCAAAGTATGCATAAATAAACTATGCGTGGAATACATATTTAGCTTTTTTCCCCCCTTCCTCAAGGCTTTGAAATGTGACATTGTATTTTCATTTCAAAGCATATTTCATGTCATTTTTAATTTCAAGGCATATACAATTGAGGTTAAATGTTTACATACACCTAGCAGAATCTGCAAAATGTTGATTATTTTACCAAAATAAGAGGGATCATACAAAATGCATGTTATTTTTTATTTAGTACTGGCCTGACTAAAATATTTCACATAAAAGATGTTTAAATGTAGTCCACAAGAGAAAATAATAGTTGAATTTATAAAAATGACATGTATGTCCTTAATAGTTAAACTGACTGTATGATTTTGAGATCCATCTTTTCACACTGAGGACAACTGAGGGACTCATATGCAACTATTGCAGAAGGTTCAAGCGCTCACTGATGCTTCAGAAGGAAAAACGACGCATTAAAAGCCGGCGGTGAAAACTTTTTGAATTTGAAGATCAGAGTAAATTTAATTGATTTTGTCTTCTGGGAAACATGTAAGTATCTTCTGTAGCTTCTGAAGGGCAGTACTAAATGACAAAAATATGATATTTAGGCAAAATAAGAATAATGTATACATTCTGTTCAAAAGTTTCACCCCTGGCGTTTGAACCTTCTGTATTAGTTGCATGTGAGTCTCTCAGTTGTGCGTGAAAAGATGGATCTCAAAATCATACAGTCACAAAAATACCGAAAAACCAAAGAATACGTGGGACCTGAAGGATTTTTCTAAAAAAAAAGCAGGCAGTTTAACTGTTATCACTAAACCAAAAAAAAACACAGATGTGGATCACTCAGGTAACAACACAGTATTAAGAATCAAGCATATATTAACTTTTGAACGGGGTCATTTTTATAAATTCAGCTATTATTTTCTCTTGTGGACTACATGTAAACATCTTGTGAAATATTCAAGTCAGTACTAATTAAAAAATAACATGCATTTTGTATGATCCCTCTTATTTTGGTAAAATAATCAACATTTTGCAGATTCTGCAAGGTGTATGTAAACTTTCGACCTCAACTGTATCATGTTTTCATGTTACATAAACAAATACATTTCATGCCCAATTTATTTATACTAATTTTTCATAATGCTATGTATTTGAATAAATGTATTTCACACTTTGTTTATACATGCCTACATTTCATTGTACTTCATTTATTGCAACATTCCATTATGTACCGAAGGATTTCATTATACTATATATTTATAGATTCAGCTTGGTCCGTTAAATCCCTCCACAAACAACATCTAAATCACTCTCTGGAAATCACTCACCAAAGCATTTGCTCTGGTTGGTGGCGCGGTCAACGAACACCTTGGCTGAGATGACGTTACCGAAGGGCAGAAACATCTGCAGCATCTCAGAGTCGGTAAACTCCTGAGGCAGATGATAAATAAAGATATTGCAGCCTTCTGGGCCTGGGGAGAGTAAGAGGAGAGAAGATTGGAGACATTAGCAAGTGTGAAGGAAGAATGAAATCCACTAAACCACACAGTTAAATGTTTCAGGCTAATTCTTCAGTCATAAAAAGGAAGTAACCCTGTTGATTCCTGAATGAAACAAGGTGCTTTGAATCTTTTGGTGGCGCAGCATGAGATTCAGAGAACAATGATTGAGAAATGTTCAATTATAGTCTAGGGAATAATCAAAACAGGATGTCAGTGGTTATAGCAGCCCGTTAAACAGGAAATGACATCATACCTTCTCGTTGTTGCAGCTGCTGTGGTTGCTGTGGCTGCTGGGCAACCAAAGTAGGCTGATGTGGAAATGGTTGACCGACCAATCCATAAGCAGCAGGATATGTAGCTGTGGGTGGAGTAATGAAGTTAAACATGAGATCAGAGTAATCTATTCAAATGCCACACAGTCTGTATTTGTTATTTTAAGCAGATCAAACCAAAGACAAACTATCTTGCTGCAAAAACATCCTAAACCAACTCCAGCTTCAATAAGCAGCTGAAAAGTCTTTAATTAAACTTAATGAATCTTGATTCATTTCTGTGAATCAGTTCTGTTGTGAGAATTCAGCAACGTCATTACATCATTGTCATTCATGTAAAGCTATATGTAGCAGTTTAAAATGTTTTAGTAAAAATGTATGTGTATTCATTTTGTGTTTATTTTAACTCGATTGGACTGTATTTTATTTCTTGCTTCAGAAAGTTTAACTGGCCTGTTTGTAAAAAGCTGTTTTGTTTTGGGGGTTTTTGAAAAAGGGAGTACTATGTTTCTCATTCTTCACTGTCGACAAAATTCAAGTTGCGTTTCAAGAGTTCAGAAGCCTCACCCGTGTAGTGTTGCATGCCTGTATACGCCTGCTGGAGAGGATCCAATGCAGGACTCTGAGCTAAATGACAGATAAATGAAAACAAACAGAAGAAAAGCAGAGATGAATGAGACAACTGGTAATAAATCAAGAGAAGCAGAAAATAATAAAGACTGGAGGAGTTATCCTCACCCTGATATGGATGGACACCATTAGTGTAGAGGGTTTCAGAGGCAGACTGGCCATTGGGTGGTGCAGGGACTGGAGGGTAACTGTTGACTGCGATTGGTGGAGGCAGAGCAGGCACAGGTGTGGCAGCAATGGCTGGAGGAGTGCTCGTACCTACAGTAGAACGACCAATCACAAATACTTCTAAATCCAACAACTCTTGGAATGGGAATACTAAACCAAACTGCTTTTGTAACAGACCGTCATTTACCTGAGGAGGGCGTGATTGAGGCGATGGGTGTGGCTATGATGCTGCTGGGATTGAGAGCAGCCAACTGCTGCATCTGGACCGCTGCAACCGTCGCCACCGGAGACAGATATGCGGACTGAGCCACCAAGGCCTGCTGTTGGACGAGCTGGATGGGACAAAAAAAGGAGTGATTCCAATGGGACTATGACACATAAAAGTTTGGGCTAAAATCAAGTTCTGTGCAGAGGTTGTACAGGGGTTATTAGGTCAATGCCACTTCAATTAGAACTTCTTATGTGTAGAACGGAAAGTAATTATGGAAGTATTTCTGGTAGCAAACCTAATAAATCTCCCAGTTATTGCTATAATCCAAATTCAGTTTCATCCCAGTGTATTTTCTGTGAACTAAATCCTGGGACATACAACGGCCCATGAAATATTTGGACACTTAAGCCACTCTTAAAGGAATAGTTGACCCAAAAATGAAAATTCTGTCATTAATTGTTCACCCTCATGTCAAGACCTTTATTCATCTTCAGAACAGAAATTAAGATATTTTTGATGAAATCAGAGAGCTTTCTGACCCTGCACAGACAACAACACAACTGACACGTAGAAGGCCCAAAAAGGTAGTAAGGACATTGATAAAATAGTCCATGTGACATCAGTGGTTCTGAAGCCACAAGAATACTTTTTGTGCACAAAGAAAACAAAAATAACAAATGAATGCACTTTGAAACTTATAAAACGGTGTCAAAGGCTGACACGAAAGAGACAAAATTGTTGAATAAAGTTAATTTTGTTTTCTTTGTGCACAAAAAGTATTCTCGACCAACTGATGTCACATGGACTATTTTAACAATGTCCTTAACTACCTTTCTGGGCCTTGAATGTTTCAGTTGTGTTGCTGTCTATGCAGAGTCAGAAAGCTCTCAAATTTAATCAGAAATATCTTAATTCATATTTGTATTCTGAAGATGAACGAAGGTCTTCTGGGTTTGAAACGACATGAGAGAGAGTAATTAATGACAGAATTTTCATTTTTGTGTGAACTACCCCTTTGAGTATGAAAGTCATTGCATTAGAAACCGAAATATGAAACCAGGTAGAAATTAGTTTTAAAGACAGACGCTGTTCTAAATTTTTTGTTAGATTTTAAATAAGTAAATATAGTGTTTAAAATAAAGTCAAAATTATTTTGTTCCTTAGTGGACATATTACATAATAAGCACTACTGTTCAAAAGTTTGGGTAATTTCAGTAAGGTTTTTAAATGTTTTTTCAAGTCTCTTAAGCGACATTTATTTGACCCAAAATACAGTAAAAACAGTACGTTTGCGAAATATTATAACAATTTCAAAGAACTGTTTTGTTATTTAATACATTCTAAAATCTAATTTATTCCTGTGATGCAAAGCTGAATTTTTAGTAGGCATGTTGCAATAGTCTGTGTTAGCGGTTTTACCCGGTGTTAAGCCGCAACACCGGTTTCATCACTTGCCCACCGCGGCACCACCCCCCATCGTCATTTTGATTTGTTTTATGGTAATAAAAATCATTTAGTTAGGCCTAAGTTAGAGAACAGACAGTACAATTAAAAAACTGAACGCGGCTGCTCAATGCAGTGTGCCGTCACAGATCCGTGGCAGGAGTCTGATTTCATTTATCACATAAGAAGAGTGAGTCGAGCTGACGAGTGAAGTGAGACAGGCAAGCCGTTGGCGAAAGATTTAGTTTTAAAAACAAAATACAAAAGCACATTTTTAAAAAAGATTTTGGATTTTGAAAGGGCTGTTGACTGTTGTTGTTTATTTAAAAGGTGATTTTGGAAGAACATTTGTTTCTTATTTATTTGGTTCCACTGTGTTTGCTGATTTTCAGTATTTTTTATAATTAAACTTTGTGGAAGTTATTTGTTATTTTACATTGGGCCTATACCATGGTGTATTTTTATTCGTTTTTGTTAATAAATTAATCATTCTATGTTTGATATAAGTGAGTTTTGTTGTTGTCCATTCAATCAAACTGACGCTGAATTGACGCTAAAGTGAAAGTGAAACGCGTACAGGCATTTACTAGCTATTTAAAAGGGAAGAAAAGTCAGAAAACTCTAACGAACTACCCCCGAACCCCTCCCCCCAATGATACCATTATTACCGGTGCTGTTACACATCGGTTAACCGGTGGGAAAATTTCCTCACCATCACATCCCTAATTTTTAGCAAGCATTTAGTGTCACATGAACCTTCAGAAATCATTCTAATATGCTGATTTGCTCCTCAAGAAACATTTCTTTATTATCTAGGGCTGCCCTCAACTAAAGATTTTTCTGCTCGACTAGTAGTCATTCGTTTTGAACATTAGTCAACTATTAGTCGCACGTTTATTAATTAGCCATATAAATCATAATAATGAGCCTTTAATTGCCTACATAGCCTAGAAAGAAAGCGCTTCCTGTTTGCTTTCATTATTTTACAAAAGCACAATGTTTTGTTATTGTGAGTGCACACAAATAAACATAGAGTCTTTACAGATTCAAAAGATGTATTACTTTTATCTGTATGACCAAAAATGGCAGAGTATTTTAAGAGCAAGTGACTCTTAAATGTTGAAAACAGTTGTGCTGCTTTATATATTTGTGGAATCTGTGATATTTATGAATGTGAAGAGATCTTTACTGTCAAAAAAGAAATCATTTCTGACTTCAAATTTCTGAACAGTAGTGTAAGGACATTCTTGCACTGGAACATGTGTGGCGTTAGTGCTCACCGCCTGTGTGTAGGCATTGTAGGCGCCCAGGTGTAGGCTCATGGGACTAATGACACCCAGCTGGGAGGCCACCTGCTGCATACGCCTGATTCCTCTCTCCTTCTCTGTGTCTGCAAACTTCACCACCAGACTAGAAGATGCACCCTGAGGGGATAAAGACAATCCTCGTTCTCAAACAACATAACATAAAAGAAACTGAGAAGTCTTGAGGTAAAATATGCAGTGGGTGATCCTAAAACAAAGCACAAAGACTCTGTGGAGAGTAAGTATGAATATATAAACAATGTGGTACTGTGTTGCGCTAATATGCTTGTAGGTGTGATTGTGGGAGGAATCCTGAATGTGACACTAACCGGGAGAGTGCGGCTGCCGTGTAGAGCGCTAATGGCCGCCTGTGCTTCTGCATTACTCTGATATTTTACAAATGCACAACCTGCAACACACAACACATTATTAGACAAAGCCGAAGCGATGTAGCAAACGCATTAGTCAGACGTTTTATAGTCTAAAACAATGCATCAACAAGTGGGAGTATTTAAACATCCAATTAAACAAATTAAATCAAATACAACAAGCTGAGGTTAGTACAAATGCCCGCATTATTTCCCGAGGACTACATCTGTACATATGGGAGAGTAAAAGTGAAACAGTTAATGATTTACTACAGCAGGTGCATCTGTTCCTTTCACACTCACACGTAATTACCCTGAGCACACACATCCATCACTTTATAAATCACAGCCTGTGCCGAATGGACTATCATTCATTAGCCAACATACACATGCATGAGCGAACACACACTGCTGCAGCCCTACTAGTGTTGTATGACTACAGTACAGGTACAGATGTGCTTTACTGCCTGCAATCTCACTGAAAGAGCTTTCAGTCAAAATGAATTTATTTGCAACAATTTATATCTATAATATAAGCCTAATTTGCAATCAGTGCTCAAAATGTGAGTCTGTGAATAATGGGTTTCACTAAAAGAATATTCTTCAAATATCTACCCCCTCGAACTGATTTTCAGAGGATTTTTTTTTACATTTGTGAAAGCCTTATTATTATAAGAACCATATGTTGTCTTTAATGTCAAATACTTAAATTTACCCAATTACTTTAATCAATATTTTACACTGTTGTCAATAAAAATAGACTGTTAGACTGCTGTGCCTAAATTATACTTGCAAAAAAAAGGTTACCAAAAAAGTTATGACGATATAGAAAACAATATTAAGCATTTTGTTTCATTTTGGGCACGTCACATTCTGGCTTCATAGACAAATATGTTGGTTCATCATATTAGCCAAAGTCTAGCACAAGTTATGCAAAAACTCATCAACAGCTCCAGCGTTTTCAGCGCTGACTAATCTAAGCACCTCTGATTGGTCAATGCATTCCAAAGTTCAACAGAAGCACATTTGATTGGTTATAAGGCTCAGCGCTGCACAAAACAGCGCTTAAAGCAAACTGATGCAGTGTGAGCAAATCTAAACGTAATCCCAGGAATTGACACTTTTTATTTAATTTTACATTTAATTTTATTTGCGGCAGCCGTAAAACATTGTTTAATAGTGCAAGGGCATTTTTTGCTCCTTTGTCTTGAATTTATGTTCATTTTTTATTCATTTTGGTGGCATTTTTGCCACAAGCCCTTGTTAATTTCTCTGGTAAATATGAATTTTTAAGTATTGTTTTTAAATATGAAATTATTAAAAATAAGGATTAAATAGGACCAAAAGAATAAAACATAACTGAACACAGTCAGAATATCCACTTAAACCATCTCTTTCAAACAAGAAATGCTAATAAATAAATTGATAATAACAAATATGTATTATTATTATTAATTTAAACAACAGTAAATGATTATTAGCAATTAATAAAATGTTAAATAAAATGATTAATTGAAAAGACAATAATATTAGTTATTATTATTATTATTAGTACTAGTAATATATTAATAAATGTATTATTATTTAATATTAATACTTAACAATAATAACAGTAATTAAAAAGATAGTAAATAATTAATTTATTTTTATTAAAGAATTATCAAGTTATTAAAATATGCATAATTTTTATTAATTTAAACAACAGTAAATTATTATTAGCAATTAATAAAATGTTAAATAAAATGATTAATTTAAAAGACAATAATAATTATTATTAGTAGTAGTAATAGTACTAGTAATATATTAATAAATGTATTTTTATTTAATATTAATACTTATTAACAATAATAACAGTAATTAAAAAGGTAGTAAATAATTAATTATTAATGTATTAAATAATTATTAAATGATTAAGTAAAACCATTAATAAAAATACAATACTAATAATTATTATTATTAGCAGTAGTAAATAGGGATATCATGATATCAAAATCTCATGATACGATAATGAAGATACAATATTTATTGCAATGTTAAAAAAAAAAAAAAAAAAAATTAAGAATTTTGTACATTTTAAAGTTAAATTCTTCTAATGCACCCAATAAAAAGTCAGTGAATTGACTTGTACCTGAACTTTAAAGGGGACTCAACCCTCTTTTTTGATGTGGTATACTGTTTATATAATAATAATTTTATATTATTGTTATTATTATGACAGTAATAGCCACATATTGTAAAACAACTGCACTGCAAAATAAATGAAAATTAATATTTCAAAGGTATATTAGTTTTGCTTTACTCTACAGCGGGGAAATTACAATACTACTTTCCTAATTTCTACACTCGAAAGAAATATTTTAAATTTGGACTGCAGTAACGTTACCCATTTAAACCGCTAGCTGTCAGCAATTCATACTGCACTTTTAAGCCTTTAATTTGATGGAAACGGCAGTAGAGCTTTTTTTAATGGAAAACTCTGTAATCATCTACCCATTAAAATGCTGGGAATTACGTAAATGTGAAAATAAAGCATAACTGGTGGCCACTGCTTTCCCAAACACATAAAATAAATGAGTTCACTGCAATCTGAGGGACAGAAAACACCGGATCACGAGCTGATCACCTGAACGAAGTGCATCAGCAAAAACAGACTTGATGAAGGGATTAAGACATATTGTAGTTTTGGTTTTAGTTAGTTTGACAGACCGTGCCAAAGCATAATGGCCCAAAACGCAATTTTAAAGACCTTTTATGTTAGAATATTTTAAAAATCCACACTTTTTGCCCAGAAGACCAATATCGTTTCATACCATCATGTAACCATGATAATATCGATTGAGTTTTGCTATAGCGTACCGTTACATCCCTAGTAGTAATATATTAGAATTTAAACTCATGATACAACTGGCTAACCTCCTCACATGTATTTGAATGTGTTTTGCGCACCTTTGCTGGCTCCGTCAGGCCCTCTGAGTACCGTGCACTCCTCTATACTTCCGAAAGGCTCGAACATTTTTCTGACATCGACGTCTGACAGCTGTTTCCCCAACATCCCCACAAACAGCTTCCTGTCTACACACAGAAGACAGATCATGATAAATATACATATATTAGAGAAATGACTGTCTAAGATCATGTATCATTCTTAAGTGGTAATAACCGTCAAATCATCGCAGACAATATTTGTCACTCCATGTTAGCGTAAGCTTCAAGCTGCGATAACATGAATGGCCACTAGAGGGTCCTAGAGGACTGTCATTCGCTGAGCAACACAATAGCAATAGCTCATGTTTTGTGTGTGTATCAATGCAAACTAAAGATGAAAGAACCATTTGCATTGTATTTGGGATTGTGTTGCTGTTTTCATCCAATGAGAGATGATTAAATTAGGCTGTACTCATTCCACGCCCATCTAATGGGTTTAAAATGTTGAATTCTTGAATTATTAATACCTTTTGGTATTTGTAATACAAAATATGAAGTGTGTGTTTACTTTGAAGACAAAACTATGTGTGTGTGTGAGTTAATGAGTGTGTGTGTGTGAATGTTATACCTCCTCTGCCCTCACTGTCCGCTGGCTTCACTTGAATGGGGCGGTTCATCTGAAACACAGAGTACAAGATCACATGATCAACTGCACTTTATAATCCAGCTCTTTCATTTCCTCTTGTGCTTGTGTGCTTTTATTACAGAAGATCGTCAATGCATGTTCATGATGTAGATCTCATGACCTGCCCATCTGTCTCAATATTCCTGACTTAAAAGAAAAATCTCCACTCCGGCCCTGCTTCTGTTGTGCTTCCATCCCTTTATCTCTGCTCTCTGCTCTCTCCATGTAGCCTTTGTACTTGTTTGCCTCTATTTGAGGCCTAATCGCCATCTCTCCCTCGTCCACTTTTATCTCTCATCAAGAATCAGTTTTATGCTCTTTCTCTCTCCATCACACCTAATCCTGCTCCCCTCGCTCTCTCTCTCTCTCTCTCTCTCGGGCACCAGGAAAAGCACACACCCACGCTGGATTGGGGAAGTGATGGGATTAAGCACGCTCGCTGGCTAATCTGGATTACAGATGCATGGCAGATTAAAATGGTGAGAGATTCTGGGTTTGTGAAACAGGAGAGAGAAAGAGGCACCAGGGGAAAGAGGGAGGGATGGTGATATGGGAGGGGAAGAAACATGAAAATAGAACAAAGTTGAGAGACAGAGAGAGAGAGAGATGGGGGAAAAAGAAAAATGAGAATGTATAACCAAATATAACCAAGGTTAGGTGGGGGAAAAGCCATTTGATGGTATTTAGTATTATATTAGGGCACACAATTTTTATTGGATATCTTTGTTTTTAGTCAAAAATTCAAAACATCCTTAAAACAAGATAAATTTACCTGCATTAAAAAATGAAATTTGTTTTTCTAAAATGTATATTGAAAACAAGCGTACAGATTTTTGTTGTGAATGCTGAAATTAACATTAACTAACATTAATAAATGCTGTAGAAGTAATTTTCATTCTTAGTTCATGTTAATTGATGTAGTAAACTAATGTTAACTAATGTGCCTTAAAAAAAGACCACAAAAACAACAAATAAAAAATTCAAAATATATTCATGCTTTCTAAGACACTTAAGCAAGTATTAAAATGCCTTGCAATTTTGTTTCTTATGTAAATTTATGTAGTATTATTAAGGCTGGAATATTTTTCCTAAAACAAGATACATATATACATTAAAAAAATATATTTTTAAATGACAGTAACACTTTTATTTATCAAGAACACATTAAAATAACAAAAAGTAAAAAGGCATTTACAAGTTTTTTTTTTTTTTTTTTTTTTTGGACATTCTATTCATCAAATTTTTGACTAAATAAATATAGCCTTTGTGAGAATAAGAGAGTAAAAAAAAAGTTTCTTCTGCTCACCAAGCCTGCATTTATTTGATCCAAATTATAACAAAAACAATAAAATGTTGAAATATTTTTACTATTTAAAATAACTGCTTTCTATTTGAATATATTTTAAAAATATAATTTATTCCTGTGATCAAAGCTAAATTTTTAGCATCATTACTCCAGTCTTCAGTGTCACATGATCCTTCAGAAATCATTCTAATATGCTGATTTGCTGTTCAAGAAACTATTATTATTATTATTATCATCATCATCATCATCAATATTTAAAACAGTTAAGTACTATTTTTTCAGGATTCTTTGATGAATAGAAAAATACGAAGATCAGCATTTATCTGAAATAAAAGGCTTTTGTAACATTATACATTATACCATTCAAAAGCTTGGAGTCAGTGTAATTTTTATTTATTTATTTATTTTTATTTTTATTTTTTTTGGGAAAGAAATTACAGAAATGAATAGGAAGGATGCTTTAAATTGATCAAAAGTGGTTATAAAACATTTATAATGTTATAAAAGATTTCTATTCCAAATAAAGTTCTTTTGAACTTTCTATTCAACAAAGAAACCTAAAAAAATCTACTCTGCTGTTTTCAACATAATAATAACAACAATAAAAGAGCAGCAAATCAGAACATTAGAAAGATTTCCGAAGGATCATGTGACTGGAGTAATGATGCTAAAAATTTAGCTTTGAAATCACAGGAATAAATTACATTTTTAAAATATATTCAAATAGAAAAGAGTTATTTTAAATAGTAAAAATATTTCAAAGTTTTACTGTTTTTGCTGCACTTTGGATCAAATAAATGCAGGCTTGGTGAGCAGAAGAAAAAAAATCTTGCTGTTTAAAAACTGCAGAAATGTGACAACACATTACCAATAAGTTATATAGCTATTAAGTCCATATTATTCTCTAAATACAAAATTAAATGATTGCTAGGACCAAAGTATTTCATTCTTTCTTTCTTTTACCACAAAATGAAAAGAAATTATAAATTTGCATGGTAACGATAGATAATATTAGTATTGTAATTCAAATGATACTGCAATTCTTTGTGGAATTGTTCAACCACTGCAGCTCTAATTTAAATAAACACAATTAGTAAAAGGAGTAGATGAGAGGCAAGGAGAGAAGCTGTGAGCTAAATTGGCCGAATCAACATAAAGGCGTTAATTATGCAGCAGGTGACATTTTGGCCCAATTCAGATCGCTTCGTTTTATCCGACCAGCCGCGATCGCTCATCTGGGGTCCGTATTGATCAGGCACTCGCTCGCAATCACTCACACGCACACGTACAGAGGCGTATAAACCATACATAATGACTTTCACCATTTCACAGCACGCCAAAAATATATTAGACGACTCACGGAGAAGGACACAAACAGAAGGGCATTTATCAGGATGACTAATGAAGCAGGTCTCATTGATTGCTGCAGTAATGTAAAGCACTGTAAAGATCTCCAACACCCACTATACGTCTGTTCTGGATCAGTTCTTTTGCTTTCCTAGTGTAAGTCCCTCTGGTGATTACTAATCTGATCTCAGCTGTAAGAGCTTGTTTTGCAGCGCTTAAATCTGATTTGCCCAAATTGCTTTGTTTATCTTCAGAAAACACCGGCATACAGGGGGGAAAAATAACTTTTGAGGGCGTTTTATCATTGTATTGAGGGCAGCTGCTCCCAATTTAGTTCAGACACAAGGTTGTTTAATGGTTCCTCCACCAAATTCAAATCGTTATTGGCTGAAAATCTTCTCAAATATTACTGGAGTTCATGTACATTCAAATATGGGGAATCGGATTTAGTGATGGTCAATGGAAACTGCGGTGTAACCATATATGAATATACACGACTTTATATGAATATACACGAAAAGTTTGGCATTGCGGAATCCAGTAATAAAAATGGAATTTACTGTATAATGTGAAATGTCACGGAATTTGACAAATTTTGGATTAATTAATCAATCGTAGGTCAGTATGTTTAGACCAAAGCGCGATATGGATAAGTGTCTGTGAATATTAAGCTGTGTGTTATGGGTGTCTCATGTGTGAATGAATGCAGCAAATGCATGGTTTTGTTTACTGCACACATACTGAAGCCCGCATGACACTTGCAATGATTTCAGCCTCTGCTGCCTCAATATATGAGTAGATGAACACAAACATAATCTCTAGAACTGCTCTGAGAGTCACTTCATTAGCATTTAACCATTTCTTGCAGGGTTGCCAGGTTTTCACAGCAAAAACCACACAATTGTTGCTCAAAACTAGCCCAAAACTAGTCCAATCTCATTCCAGCAGGTAAAATGCATGTTTTTTGGCAGGGTTCCCCTGGTAAATTTGCATTCCAGGTGCTAAATATCACGTTATTGGGGTCGGTTCAACCTGCAGACATGAAAAATGTCCAGCAACAACAGTGTTAAAGTAGCACAATTTCACGGAAAAGCAGACTTGGCAACACTGGTTTCTTGTTAGAAAAAAAAAAAAAAAAAAAAACTAGCATCATATCACATACTAACAGAAACTTAAAGGTCTTCACAGCAACCCGTCAAAATAAAAGTTTGGTTTAGCTTCAAGAAATTGTAAGAAATATATTACTTAATGTAATTATAGTGCTGCTACTAGTTTTAAAATATAAAATTTACCAGAAAAATGTAAATACACAATACAGTATTTCTGAAAAAAAAAAGAAATAAAATAATAAAAATTAGTTTTTTTTAAATAATAATAATATAAAAAATTATTTAGAGATGCTTTTGATAATTAAATCTAACTAACTAAATTTCATTAGATTTAATGAAACCATTAAAAAAAGGAATTCAGAAAATGAATAGACACTGAATTTGGTAAAAAAAAAAAAAAAAATGAAACAAAATAAAAAAATTAAATTGTGTAGGTTTCATGATTTCAATTAATTAGACATGCATTTTGATTAATAAAATTTACTTTAACTATTAAAACTGAAATGGAAAAAAATTAAGTGGAACTTTGGAAAAAATAAAACAGATTTCATAGGACCCTAAGTTGGTCAGTAAGATTTTTTTTTCAGCAAGGATACATTACATTAATTAAAAGTTACAGTAAAGACATTTATAATGTTAGAAATAAAATTACATTATATATAACTGTACTTTTTTATGAAAAAAAATTCTATTCATCAAAGAGTGCTGAAAAAAATGTTCCATAATTTTCAAAAAAATAAAAAAATAAAAAAATAATAATAATAATGTTTTCAACATTTATAATGAGAAATCTTTGAAAATTTAGATTTGTCATCACAGAAATATAAAGGAAAAAATTACAATTTAAAATATATTAAAATAGAAAATGTTGAAAATATTTCACAATATTACTGTTTTTTGTTTCATTAAATAAATGCAGCCTGGCAAATATAAGAGATTTCCTAAAAAAAAAAAAAAAAAAAAAAAAAACAATTATTTTTAATTTAAAAAATGCCTTTTGAATGATAGTGTATCTTATTATATATAATAAGATTTGAATGTCTTGAATGTCTCTTGAACATCTTTAGAACGCTTAGAATAGAGCAAATAAGTAACATTCACTTCCTTTGCATGGTAAAGATTCACTAGTATAATCTGACAGTGAATAAATGATGACAGAATTGTCTTTTTTTTGGTGAACTTTTCCATTAAATAGTTAAAATCAATGTATTTATCCATTAAAAGAGGAAAAGTAAAGCTCTTCTGAATTATTTAGACAGATTTTCTAAAGAACAATTTAACATGCAAAGGTTTTTCAATGGCATTAGGGTGCAAACCTCTTTTTTTTTACCTTTATTTTCAAGAGTGTACAAAACACAGCAGGTTGCTGGCCAACTGTTGACTGCACGAGCACTTTGAAACGGTCAGCAAAATGGATTAGGTTAATGACTGTGCCATTTTAGTTTCATTTTCGGAAAGCAGCCAACTCACATCAAGGTTGAGACAAAGAAACAGCTCGCACACTCATTTAACACGCATCTATCAACAGGAAGATGCCACATCAAACCCAAAAAAAATACTGAAAAGCATAATTTTTTCTTCTGATACATTGGGCGGTACAGGCTACAGATGCACTATGAGCTACAAGAAAATCCTTGAGGAGCTTTATTCATATCTTTCCTTGCACTGTGATGAGTCACGGAGCTTCAAGGATTACAGAAAGGAAAAACAGAGACAGCGGCGGAGAACAAAAAGAAAAGGGTGAGGAGTAAGGGTACAAAGGGACGAGAGAGACGGGAAGAGACAAGAGTGGGAGAGAGAGACGGAGAGAGAGTCGTGGCACTGCCACTTCAGGTCGGCACGGCAACCAACCCTCTGTCACCATGACAACGGCGAGACGAGCTACCCAGCAGGTAAACAAGGTTGCCCTGGACGACGAGGGGAGGGGAAGGTAGTGATAGGAAGAAAAAAAAAAAGACAGAGAGAAAAAAAAAGGGCGATGGAAAGATCGAAACGGATGAAAAGTGAGTCTTTGAGAATATATTTATGAAACGGAAAGGGAGAGACAAAGACGGACAGATAAAAGTAGCGGGTGTAACTGCTATGGTTGCCAAAGCAACAGAGACAGTGAAGACTCTCCATCATCTAGGCGGAAGAAACCTGTTGGCTTTCACAAACACTGCTTATCAATGAAAATCAAACAGACAACCTAACCCAGACTCCTTATAACCACACTAATAATTACAGGGCTCGTCCTATAACTGCTTTACATTAGTGCTGTCAAAATTAGCTGTGTGATTAATTTTTCCAGTTTAACGCAGGGGCGGGGCTAGGGTTGGCCACCCCACTCACAACTGCTGCTTCTGTCTCGTTTTCTTCTTGACACGAACTGCGTTTATGTAGTCGCAGAATGTCTTTACGGCCACATTAAATGGGAGACTTTCCAGACACGCATTCCAACTCTACTTTAGCATCAAGCACCAATCAAACGAGCACAGAAACGGTAAAGGTGATGAGGGAGCTTCAGTAAAACAACAGCAAACTGTGGTCAGATGAGATATTGTCAGGCCTTATGTCTAACAAATTTACCTGTCCTGTCAGCCATTATATTGTGTTTGTAGCACGTGCGCTTCAGTTGCACACACAAATGCAGCAGCGCTGTAGCCTGTATCATTTCATATTAAAGCACAAAAGAAACATTCAGCAGCAGCAGCTCTTAAAGTAATAGCAGCCAAATAACCTAATAACCCAGCTACAGTGATGTCTATTAATCAAAGAACAAAAGAAAAAGAGGAAGTCAATAACTTTCGTAGCTTTAAGGATTTATCTATATTTAATTTAGTATTTGTGTGTAAATATATATATATATATTAGGGGTGTGACGAGACACTTATTCCACGAGACGAGACACGAGACTGGGTTCACGAGAACAAGACGTTTAATCTTTTAATCTTTTCTCAAGAAATCCTCAATGATGAAGTATATAGGGAAAATAGTCTTTTATTCAACTGAAATTTGCATTTTGAGCTTTATGTAATTAAACTTCCATTTTAATGAATGATATGCAGTAATAAACAACATTTAAACAAGAGCTTCACGATTCTGGATAAATTGAATATCCCAGTTGTTTTTAATAAATTGGAGACCATGATTCTCTCACGATTCTGGATTAAAAAAAAAAAGATTAGAAAACTAAACAAAATAACGTAATTTACTAGTGGTTCTGACAAACTGCTAATTGCTTAAGTCTTTTAAAAACATATATTCATTTAAAAAAAAAAAAAAAAAAACTATGAATGAAAGAGTCAGTGTATCACTTCATTAAGACTTGTTTGACTATTAAAATCTCCTGAATGAATGATTCAATGACATACTTTTTTTAGTGGCAGTTGTCGCCACCTCCTGGCGGAAGAGGATAAGCGTTACTATACACACACGTGTTAAGATACTTTAGTTTTCATCGCTACTGTAGACAATAAGTGTTTAGCATCCTGTTTCTTTAGAGAAAAGTATTATCTTTTTTCTATTGTTACTCAAAATAGGGTGTTGTGAGCATTATTGCGTACACTGTTTAATTCACTGGAATGTAAATTAAATTGTATTTTCTGGACTGGAAGCTCCTAAATTCGACGAATTCCTTGTGTGAAACACACTTGGCAATAAAGGTCTTTCTGATTCGGAAGCTGGAGGGCGCCCTTGCGCACCAACTCCACATGTGTTTTAGCCTCAGGAATGTGTAATCCAGTTATCGCTGTAGCTGAATAAAATGCAGATAGAGGAATTTTAACTGAGGAAAGACAATAAACATACGATTGATACAATATGGTTTGTGTGTGTTTTTCAAGCAATCCTGGGTATTTTTATAGGGATAAAGTATATTTATAATGCAATGCTAATCAACAAAACCTTTATAATACTATTGCATAGTATGATTTCAGCCTCATTCTGTGATATGAAGCCACATCTGATCGCAAAAGGTTACTTCAAACACTTGACTATGTTATGAAGTTAATTTGGAGAAAAAGCATGTCAATAAATTATATCTTCGCTGGACAACAGGTTTGTAAACAGGCTCAAACACACGCAAAACGGCATCGCTCACAGTTAACGTTATTCAAGGCTCAGATCGATTTTTGTCGCACTGCACAATTTTGACCAAACCAGCTCCAGATTGTAGCTCCTCATTTAGCGATGTACTAGTTTCACGTCCGCCTTTAGCATGTCGCACTGTTTCACACAGAAATATGTCAACAACTAGACTTTATTGTTATTATCGCGGGAAGACTAATTCTTATCGTGGAGAATTTTTACCGGTATATCGCAAACGATAAGATATCGCCCATCCCTAGCGAGAGCGTGACAATATCTTAGCAAAACATTCTGCAGTGTTTACACGATTAATCGTTAAAAGCTCGATCTCTATTCAAACACCTACGCAATCTTATTCCTAAATGACAACGATTCAGCAGTGTCCATTACGACTGTTTCACATCGCGCTGCTCACGCTCCACTGACGTTTACAATGTGAAATAGGTGTTAAAGACATTCAAATCTGCATTCATGCTGCTACTGATCCAGAAAGAGCAACACAAACAGTCTTTTCAACAACATAATGATCAATATTTCAGTGTTACAGACATTTAAAAAACAGAAGTACCAGGATAAAAGTTTATAGTTTGGGTATAAACGTGCTGTCTACAGTAAGGATCAAAACGAAAGTATCTTAACAATTGTATGTATTGTAACGCTTATTCTCTTCCGCCAGGAGGTGGCGAAAACTGCACGTTTAGAAAAGTTTTTATCATTAAATCATTCATTCAGGAGACTCCAATAGTGAAACAGTGATATAATAAAATATTATTACAATTTCTAAAAACTGTCTTCTATTTGAACATATTTTTAAATATAATTATTTCTGTGATGGCAAAACTGAATTTTCAGTAGCCATTACTCCAGTCTTCAGAAGTCATGCTCAAGAAACATATTAATGTTCAATAGAACAGCATTTATTTGAAATAAATACTTTGTAACTCCTTTTAATTTTATTTTAAATAAAAAATGAATGGTGATGCCACTAACCATTCAAAAATGACTCTTCAAAAAGTCATTTTTCATAGATTCATAAAAACGTATAGGCATAAGCATAAAAGTAAAATAAATGTACAAACTGCAAATGACCTTTAACCTGAGGATGAACATCTCATACTTTCCATAAATGTCCAGCTGGTGTTTAGACAGTAGCACCACTAAGTGACATTTTAATAAGTAAACAGCTGATGTTTAAAACCCCAGGAAATTGAGACTAAAAAAATAATACAAATTTTTATGTGTGGAAAAATGTACACCACATCAGTACACAAAAAAGCATAATCCTTCAATCTGTTTTAAAGCAGGAAAATGCAATCGTATGCTTAAAAAACACAAAACACTGAAAATATTAATGTAATATCTTTCCATACATGCCATCAGAACTGCTGGTCAAAACCGTCACTAGTTCATCTGCCAGCAAAACACTCCATTGACATGATGAGCACACACACTTAATCTCCTCCTTGATCTGAGGCCAGGGATTTCGTGGGATTATGGGATATTAAATCCATAGATTATTCAATCAGCTGACATTTACTCTGCCGCCACCCTCCATGTATTGCCTCGAACGTATTTCCAAATAAATCACCACGTCTGACCTGTAAAATAACTATGCTTATATATGCAAAAAACAAAATTGTGAAGACACACCCAAATTTTTCTTCTCCATTCACACAAACTGAGACAATATAAGCAAAATTCAGAAAGGAGGTGACTCATACAAGCTTAAAAATCAAATCACAATTCACGTTTACTCATTCACGCACACACTATATGCCTGCAAGGCATGCTGTTTGTTCATATTCCCTAAGTTTCTCTGTGCATGGAAAGAATGACTGTTGACTGTGTGTGATTTGCACTCAAGCTCAAGAGGATCTCTCTTGCGACTTGTCAGTGTGTGTGTGTGTGTGTGTGGCAGATGTTAAATTAGGTGTGTATCTACACAAAGACTATTCTCAATCTTGCCTCTGTACCCATCATGCAATGCTGGCCATCGCATTGAGCCGGTTCCCTAGCAACCCAGCATCCCTTGTCCCAGCCGTCTCCTGGCAACAGGACCTGCGACCGTAATCAACCTGCGCGCCACCCCACCCCCAATATATTCCACTCGCTTTCTTTCCAATCTCCTTTTTTCTCGCTTATTCTTTCAGCCATTCTATCCATCTCCCATTTTAGAACAAACACAGCTACAACAGAAACATTTAGTTTCATGCACATTTAACATGCCAAAGATGACATACTTTTACCAATACTTATATTTCTTACACAAAACACAATATTATACATTTAATATAAGACATAAATTAACTTTTTTCTTAAATTCAACATTTAGCAATGCTTAAATCAACGTATAATGGAAAATGCACATTTTAGGTGCAAGGAATGCACCTTTTTGCAGTTAATTTGCTGTATTATGAAGAAATAGCACTGAACACTGAATATTATTATGAGGTCATCGAAACTGCATGTAAGGATTAGAAAAAGGCCTTTAAATAGCATGTCGTACTGTCATTGCTTGAAATGTCACATCAATTATCCTTAAACAATAAAACACCATCTTGGCTTGACGATTGAAGCTCCTGAAATCTTCATTCTTGAAATAATCAATATACCCTAATCAATTAGCCTGTTTCAAATCTGTGTCAATCACTAGACCTCAAGCAATTACAATGGTAACGTAGACTTTAAACTGTCAGCATCGACACCTGCTTAAATAGAGAAAGATGGACGGAGAGAGGGGGGGAAGCATGTGTGAAAATGGCACCGTTTGGGAAACGGAGATACGTATTGGTTGGGTTTGCTAACTCAATATGCATATCAAATTCTGAATGTAGCACATTCAAACAAACTCGCTTTTGCCAAGCAAACAGACCTCATATAAGCGATGCTTGCAATAACGCTGATATCTAACACCCCGAACATGCCGTCAACACTGGTGATGCTGTCCTATTGTTTGAGATGGGGGTGTGACTTTATTTTTGTCCATGGGAACCAAATGCCAAGTGGATGAGGAAAGCAATGGATTTCAACAATGCATATTTGTTTGGTAGTATTTATAGATTAGATGTACTTGGTTACAGGGCTGGACGATTAATCGAAAAGTAATCGAAACCGAAATTCAGAACCTCTAATCAACATCATTTTCCCATGTCGGTTATTTCATTTTTTTAAAAAATCCTGTTAATACTTTCTAGAGCTGCAAAACATTTAGTTGCGATTAATCGATTCAAGTTTATGTTTGCACACTATATGTATGTGTACTGTGTATATTTATTATGTGTATATAAATACACACAAATATGTATATAAATATATCTATTTGTATGTAAACACTTTTAGATAATTTATATTATATATAAATATTTTACATATAAATTAACATATTTTTTAGATTATATACATTATATTATATATATTTTTTATATTTATATTATATACTCAATAAATATACACTGTACACACACATATAGTATGCAAACAAACATTTATTTTGAATTGATTAAGCATGACTAATCGCTTTGCAGCTCTAATACTTGCCCATTAAAAACATACTACCGCATGTGTAATCGGCGCCATATGGACGTGTATGACCATTGCGCTTGTATTTTGCAGCATCTCGTACAAAAGTAGTGCATTTAAGATGCCACATCAAGCTAACAGAAATTAAATTTTTACACGGAGTGCCGCTCATCAATGTCAGTTTTAAAACAGTGGACCAATCAGAAGACCACGGAGGCGGGGCAAGCGTTGCAAGCTTTTGTTTACAGTAGCAGGTTGCCATGGCAACTTTTGTATTTGACGGCAACATGGCGGAGTAGGCATACAAACAATAATCGTTCATTAATCGTAATCGAGGTTAAACATTCAATTAAACGCCATTTTGACTTTAGGTCAAATCGTCCAGCCCAACCTGGTTCTTAGTTTATAAAGAGAAAAAAAAAAATTATAGTTGATAGTTGTGCACTTAAAATAGAAATCTAAGGAACAACCATTAATTTCTGTGGTAACTGTCAAAATGTACAGTATTTAACACACAATATTATTAGTGTATAAAAGTCAATATTCTTAATTTGAAACTAGGGCTGCCTTCAACTAAAACATTTCAGGATTTTTCTCCATATAATGGACTGGTATGGTGCCCCGAGTTTGAACTTCCAAAATGCTGTTTAAACGCGGCTTTAAACGATTCCAAATGCAGTTGTAAATGGTCCCAGCCGAGGAAGAAGGGTCATATCTAGCATAACGATCAGCTATTTTCATAAAAATAATACAATTGAAATACTTGTTAATCTCTGTGTGCTCTGGCTCAAGACAGTGTATGTTGAAAAACTCCCATCGATATAGTACGAATTTGAAGTTGAGGGAGAACATGAGATGGGAGTTTTTCGACATATCCTAACTTGAGATTAAAAAGTATATAAATTGTATTATTTTTATGAAAATAACCGATCGTTTCGCTAGATAAGACCCTTCTTCCTCGTCTGAGATCGTTTACAACCACACTTGGGATTGTTTGAAGCCGCATTTAAACTCAGGGCACCATAGCAGTCCATTATATGGAGAAAAATCCTGAAACGTTTTCCTCAAAAAACATAATTTCTTTACGACTGAAGAAAGAAAGACATGAACATCTTGGATGACAAAGGGGTGAGTACATTATCAGTAAATTTTTGTTCTGGAAGTGGACTTCTCCTTTAAGAGATGAAGTCGGCGACACTGACTCATCATCTACGCAGTAGTGATGCGCCTGTGTGCATGTTTCATACAGATAACATAATATGAGAATATTTGTTTTCTAATTGAATTGGTTCATTTGAAAGTAGACACTACGCTTTCTATAGATATATTTCTCATGTCTGTAAGGCAAGTAGACACAGAGTTTCGAAGTTTCGCTCTCAAGTTCACAGAGATCGAGACGGCAGAAAGCGCTTCCTGTTTGCTTTCTTTATTGTACAAAAGCACAACATTTCATTGTTATTCCGAGTGCACACAAATAAATAACTCTGTATAACTCTGTTTAACTCTGTATCTGTATGACCAAAAATGACGGAATATTTTAAGAGCAAATGAACGCACCAGCGCCTCCATCTGTCAGTAAGCTCGCTACTGTTCAGCTTCCACACTCTGACACTTAAATAACGCACCTTTTTCTAGGTTACCATTAGATTGAGCTGCCATTTAAATTTGCTACTATATACATCTTTCAGGTCGATGAATGATAGGTGTTTGGATGCTGTGTCCGATGTATTATATTACCACACAGACCTCCCATTAACGATCTGTCCGTCACAGACTGCATGGCTTCGCCACTTCCTGCGGATTTTTTTTTCTGCGACTAAGCAACTAATAAAATTCTGGTCGACCTAATCTCTTCTCGTCGACTAAAGGTTAGTCAACTATTAGGGGGCAGCCCTATATGTCTGGTAAAAACAGGTATGGAATATAATTTATGTTTCAAAAAATCATCATGGGCGCTTCAAATTGAAAATTCGATACACCTTATTACTCATCAGGAAATCTGCAAATGCCATATTCATCATTTAGTGCCTTTATAGGTTTTCCCGAGCAACAATATTGATCTGGGACACATTCAGAAAGAAGACAGATTACCACTAGCAAACAAGCTCTTAAGATTGCATGATTTGTTGCAGATGACAAAACCAACCAAATCAAGAGAGGAAGTAGGACGGACCCAAGAGGATCTGTTGTGTTCGTGACTTTATTAAAATGAACATCTGAGCATCTCAACACCACCACAAAAAAGTAGAAAATGACCAATAGCTAGTTTATTTTATGTCTCAATGGTGTGAAAAAATCCGCTGTGCATAGTGGATACATGTCCGTCAGATTAAGTTCTGCTCTCACGGAGTGTGTAATCATCAAAGGCCACACACATGCGCGCACACACACACTCTTGCTAGCAGATGTCTGTCTTTAAGCTCGTGGCCGTCCGCCGCCTCCCCTTTCAACAGTGGCCCCTCCCCCCCACCACCACCCGCGGCTCATTATGTCAAATTTTCTTTCATTTCCCCCCTTCCCCCAATTCGCCCCCCCATCCTTCCCCCCTTTTCACATATCCGTCCAATTTCTCTTTAATTAGACCTACTTTCACCTCTCTCCCTCTTTTGCGCTCTCGAACCCTGTAACCCTTCAATTCATCCGAACAATGGACTCATCCTGTCTGGATGTGAGTATAGACACTGACACTAAGTCAAATATACTTAATCTGGCAGCTCTGGAAAGGAAACATGCGTGTACACGCAATTTCACATTCGGTTCGTGATAGTCTAATACGATTGCTTGTGTAAAAAAAACTAATATGAGTTTGCGTATGCTTTCTTACACATGATCAGTTTGGATTTTTATACATATCGTACGTGTAAAATTTCATGCAATGCACTATATTTGTAAAAAGCATTCACTGAACAAATCTCGACACATATTTTAAGGCGTACAACCACTAATCTTATCTTATCCGACTTTCCGGGTGCACTAAACATACTATGACGGAAATCAGAATGAGCACATTGTATTAAACTACAAACAAACATCCAGACATTCGCTCTCACACACTCCATCCCCCTCTCTGATAACACCTGCCCTCCCCTCCCCCACAACAAAGGCACAACAGACGCTCTTTTAAACACATGCGTTCAGACGCACAACAACTCGTCCCAAACACGAAAATGCCAAAATGTGTGCTCGCACACACCATAGATAGACATCTAACTGCCATATTGCTATCAATAACCAATGGCAGCACTAGCTCGATAGAGATCTTCTGTAATTTGATGCTTTGAATTAAAATTATAATAGTGAAAACATTAATAGTGCAAACAGAAGCTATCTGGTCCGTCCTGCTGATCTACTACGTCTTGCTTTCCTGTCACGTTTTTTGCGGCTGAGGCAGGAGTAAGAGTAAAGCTGCTCCTGAAACAGCAAATAAAACAACTTAAACCACAAAAAACTCTACGTGAAAGCTGATATTTATCTTAACTGAAGTCAGATAGGATCCAGCTGAGTCACATTTTACCATAAATCTCCAACACAACAACCAGTGTGTTAGCCCTGTAGTGCACTAGCTGCACTATGAGAAGGGCAAAGGGAGTACGATTTGAGATGTGGCCAATGCGATCGAGGGCCTGTGTGTGAATAGCGCAAACGAATGCGTGCGCGACTTAAGTGTCTTGGACGACGCCCGGCGCTTTGCTGTGCCCGTGCAAGTGGGGCCATGTGATAAACAGAGTTAAGCAAACACGTTGGGATGGCAACGATAGCCAGAGAGCTAGAGATAGGAGAGATGGGGAAAGATAAGAGGGGGAGGAGGATGCGAGCATGGGATTGAAATCCAGAAAGAGGACTCCAGGTCTCCATTCTCCTCCTCTGTCGACAATCACTGCGTGCCTCTCACCTGAAATTAAACATAAGGCCAGGTGCCACTCCAGCCATGCCATCTGTTCAACCCCTCCTCCCTTGTCTTCCTTTACCTCTCCATTCAATCCACTGCTCTCAGTTGATCTTTTATTCAGAGTTTCAACATTAGAATATTAGACTGTTTTTGTCAGTTATTTTTTTCTCATCCAAACAATAAAGTAGCCTAATAATTGAATGAAATATGAGTTTTACAAAAAACCTAAACACATTTGTATGTTTTGAATCTTGGTTCGTCTGCAGAACACAAAAGATGATGTTATGAAGAATGTTTTAAGCTTTTTTGTCCATACAATGCTATTACAGATCAGTTTTGTTAATTGAAATAAAGCCAAAATAAAGTAAATAAAAATATTGCACCTCAAAAGAAAATCAGAAATGCTGCCTTGGCAACTAAAGAAATTTAAAAAACTAACAAATTAATAACTAATAAATCTAATAAATCTAAAATAAAAATGAAAAATACAATAAAAATCAGTAACACTTTACAATAAGGTGTCATTTGTTAACATTAATGTATTAACTAACATGAACAAACAATGAACAATACATTTATTACACAATTTATTAATCTTTGTTAATGTTAGATAATAAAAATACAGTCGTACATTGTTTGTTCATGTCAGTTCACAGTGCACTAATGCATTAACAAACACAACTTGTGATTTTAATCATGCATTAGTAAATGCTGAAATTAACATTAAGATTAATAAATGCTGTAAAAGTATTGTTCATTCTTAGTTCATGTTAACTAAAGTAGTTAACTAAAGAACCGTATTGTAAAGTGTTATCTCTAAAACTATTACAGATCAGTTGTTAACTGAAATAAAGCTAAAAGAAAGTAAAATAAAAATATTAGACCTCAAAAGAAAATGAGAAATGAGAAAAAAAAAACAAATAAATTAAAGCTTAACATAAACATTTTAAATAGAAATGACACACAAGCACGTATCAAAATAACTAAATCTAAAATAAAATAAAAAAATCAGTAATTCTTTACAATAAGGTGTCATTTGTTAACATTAGTTAATGTATTAACTAACATGAATGATCAATGAACAATACATTTATTACACTATTTATTAATCTTTGTTGATGTTGTGATTTTAATAATGCATTAGTAAATGCTGAAATTAGTATTAACTAAGATTAATAAATGCTGTAGAAGTATTGTTCATTCTTAGCTCATGTTAACTAATGAACCCTATTTTAAAGTGTTACCATTAAAACTATTACAGATCAGTTTTGTTAACTAAAGAAAATAAAGTAAAATAAAACATCGGACTTCAAAAGAAAATGAGAAATGCTGCCTTGGCAACTAATGAAATTAAAAAATTAATAGATTACAGCTTAACATAAACATTTTAAATAAAAATGACACAAGTACATAACAAAATGACTACATTTTAAAAATAAATCGGTAACACTTTACAATAAGGTGTCATTTGTTAATATTAACTAACATGAATGAACGATGAACAATACATTTATTATGCTATTTATTAATCTTTGTTGATGTTAGATAACAAAAATTCAGTCATTCATTGTTTGTTCATGTTAGTTCACAATGCATTATTTAATGTTAACAAACAACTTGTGATTTTAATAATGCATTAGTAAATGTTAAAATTAACATTAAGATTAAAAATGCTGTAAAAGTAACTAAAGTAGTTAACTAAAGTTAACTTATGAACCTTATTGTATAGTGTTACCATAAATTCAAAATACTAATAAATACTGCAATGAATAATATTAAATTATCACAAAACAGCATTGGATCTCATTAACATCCATTGCATGGACAAACAAACCTTGAGATGATTTTCAAAATATCTTTTGTGTTTGGCAGAAGAAGGAAAGTCATACAGATTTGGAATGACATGCGAGTGAGTAAATGTCAGAATAGTCCTTTTTGTGTGAACTATCCCTTTTCTTCCACTATTTGAACAAGCGGTTATGTTTTCATCACTTGCAAAATGACAATGCACATACTGAGTCTTCAGATCAAATCTGAAAAACAAGTCTGAATTGGGTGTAGTGTAAACAAAGCCTGAGAGCAAAAAAGAAAAGGTGAGAAATGAAGGTTCCGAGCCAATTTCTGTCTTATCTTATCTGTCTTTCTTCCCTCATCGTGGTTACAAATTCTATCTCACCCGGACACGCACTTTAAACACACATCACGCAGCGTTGCCGGAGCGATTCGCTATGATTGACAGGCAGGGGGCGGGGCCTGCTCTGAATGGCAGGTGCCATGAGCTGGTAATAATGCCACACAGCTGGGCCGTCTGCGTGTGTGTGAAAAAAGAAAGAAAGAAAGAGAAAGAGGAAGAGAGATTTCTCTTCAGGAGAGGGGGGCTGTTGTTCTTAATAATGTGGTTTTCGTTGTACCTCATGGGGGAGGTTTGAACACCGTCTTACCAGGCTTAGGTGAGGGGGGGGGGCGCTAATAGAAGGATGGAGGGATAGAGAAGGAGGAGAGAGGATTTAAAGCCAGAGGAGCCCGCTGATCTGCGCCTGGAGAGGTCGGCAAAGGTCAGACTACTGTCATGCTAATAATGGGATTTGTTCTGGAGTTACTCAGGAGCACACATGCGCATAACGTTACTCGCCATAAGGAAAAACAGTCTAAACAGATGCTCACAAACATTGATTCTCTAAAACCAAGACAGAACATGGTTTACTTTGCTCACACTTTGATTTAATTTTGCCGCTTTAAACACTACACAACCAGCTTTCCATGTTACGTGATGTGACATACGGAGCAATAAAGCCATATATCCCTTCATTAGCCTACGTCTGGTGGGACCACAGTTGGCTTAGAGTCTGTTGAGAAGCACCAGAAGCTTCTGTTCGCCTGCTCAGTCCACATCGTGTCTCATCTCGACACGCAGCTTCCTCTAGCGCAAATTAAAATCGCTTAAATAGAATTTGAAGGGAAGCAAAAGATTCCCTCTGGGTTTGCTTGCTCCAAGTCTAATCAACAGGAAAAAAACATGCGAGCACTGAGCGTATAGTTGTATTAAAAGGATATTCCACCCAATAATGAAAATTCTGTCATCATTTGCCTAATGTCGTACTGAACAAAACAAGATATTTTAAAGAATGTTTCAGCTTCGGTTCCCATTGTATGGACTAAAAATACAATGGAAGTCTATGGGAAACTGTTTGGTTAATAACATTCTTCAAAATGTGACCATGGACCACAAAACCAGTCATAAGAGTGTATAAGTAAGTCATAAGCTGTATAAATAAGCTTTCCATTGATTTATGGTTTGTTAGGATAGGTCAATATTTGGCAGAGATACAACTATTTAAAATCTAGAATCTGAGAAAATCTAAATATTGAGAAAATTGACTTTAAAGTTGTCCAAATGAAGTTCTTAGCAATGCATATTACTAATCAAAAATTAAGTTTTGATATATTTACGGTAGGAAATTTACTAAATATCTTCATGGAACATGATCTTTACTTAACATCCTAAAGAAAAAAATCGACAATTTTGACCCAGCCAATGTATTTTTGGCTATTGCTACAAATATGCCCGTGCTACTACAACTGGTTTTGTGATCCAGGGTCACAAATATCTTTTTTGTGTTTGAGCAGAAGACAGAAAGTCATACAGGTTTCGAATGAGGAGTAAATTATGACAGAATTGTCATTTCTTTGGGTGTGCTTTGCCTTTATTACCTGCCTATAAATTACAAAACAGACCATATGATCTCATTCTCCCGTGCATCTGGCATAACTGAAAAAGTAGGTAATTTACGCACAGAAACGTAAAAAAGCATTAAAAAGATGAAGAGATTGGAGGTTTCTGAATTTACAGGTTGCCCGTCACGGCGCTGGCACGGCAGATGGCCTAACAGCTAATCAACGACTTCAGAGAGCGACACGATCGCGGATGCCTTCAAGGATTGTGCCCTCCTACATACCTAATTAAAGTCTGTTCAGTCAACACAGATTTCCACAGATCCTGTTTCCTCAACCATATAATGCGTTGTTTCCACTTTTAGAAACGATTTTGTTTTTTTCTGCCCTGTCAGAAGAGCTTTATTATAAAAGATTTATCCTATATGTAGTCTGCTATATATAGGCAATGTGTTTGTCTGACTTAAATAAATTTATCCATTCACATTATTAACAGCAAGCGACAACTCACCCCCGGCAATGTCTTCTGCTCGTGCAGTGCATTCTGGGCCTTCAAGGCTGACTCCCTCGCACAGTACGTCAAGAACGCACATCCTGAAGAAAGAAGAAGAATACAACGTGGGATGCAAAAATAAAAACGTACCAGACCTAGACAGACCATGAATAACAAGCAGCATTTTGCAGATATAAAAGGACATGACAACTGTGACTAAGAAATGGAAAAACGTTGAACAGTTTTTTTTTCTCACCACAGATGCATTTTCTATGAATAGATTTGTTTATCTCTGGAAGCTAGATTTGTTGGAACCAAACTCAAAATGAGGTAGAAGGAAATGAGTGCTAAAGCAAGTATATATCCCACTGTCAAAGACAGACGTTTCGCTTAAGATATGAAAAGGAAACTCATCTAGCACCATTAGTCTCCCATCTCCCCTTGAGACTGTCCGTTCAATAGGGCCGCGTCAATCTCGTTTAATTACCTTTGTGCATTCCCGTGTACTTGTCCTTGATCACCGTAAGCTCATAGATCTTCCCAAACTGCTCAAAGATGGGCTTCAGGTCCTTCTCCTCCAGATTCCGTGGGATCTGGCCAATGAAGAGCTTGATGGCGTCGGCCTCCTTCATTAGGACAGCTTCCTAAGGGGACGGAGCGACAGCTGCGCCCGGGGTTTCAGCACTGGAGAGCGGCTCAGCGGCGGGGGAAGAGTCGCGATGTTAAACACGAGTCCCGGTGGAAAGGTTTGAACCGTGACAGCTCTGAATAGAAAAAAACAGATGACGCTAAAAATCTAGACACTTAAAATCCTCGTTAACACTTTATAATAACTGCCATTAACAAGATTTATATTTGCAAAAAGACATGTGGTGCTTGAAAAGAAGCCAAAAAAAAAACGTGTGACTAGTAATTCGGTTTATAGCACAGTTGGTCATAAGCTAACTACCTGGAAGACGTTTAAAACAAAACACTAATGTTTTTGTTATGTTATATCTGTATATAAATGTAATAAATGTATATCGAATAAACTGACAAACCTCCTTAAAATGTTCGTGAGCGAAATACGTGAATATTATTAAGCCCTACCTAATTTGTAACTTGTGTTAACGTTTTAAAACAAGCTAAAACCTTGTTCTTAAATGTAAAACATTTTCTTTTAAGGCCCCCAACCTCTTTTCCTTGAGTTTATGAAACCCCTTTCCTACTGAGAATCAAAACGCGTTTTCCATTCCGCGATATAAAGGCATACGTAATTAGATGTCAGAAAGATAGACCAATCACAATTCAGTATGCAAATAAACTCGATAAAGACCTCCAATGGCCATTCAGCTTGCCAGAATTACAATCTTCCTCGACTTCGAATGGCAAACATTCTCACACAATGGGTGATTTTACATTTCTTTGAAAGTATAACGATTACAAACAGATAGCTTATCAAAAATAATTTCCAAAAAAAAGTTTTAATAGAGTCGTACCTTTCAGTTTGAGTTAAATTAACTGCATAATATTATGAAGGATAATAAGGATTTCTATACAGTGCTGGCTTTCTGTTTGACATTTCAACATCATGCAATGCTTAGCTAATCTGTAGTAGCTATATATATTTAAATATGTATATATTATTTTAGCTATATGGATATACATCAAAGATCTGTTTGAATGAATGCATCATGTAATGTAAATGAAGTGTCACCAAAACATATAATACGAGTTGATCAGCCAGTCTCTATAAAGGAATTTTAAGAGATTAAAATGTTATAGTAGAACAAAGAAACTTGTGTCACGAGCTCTGGCAAGAGAGCACATTAAAAGTAAATGCAATAAAATGAAATGCATATAAATATTGACGGATATCCCCATTGCTTCTTTGTTTAATCCACACTGGAGGCTCAGGCGTATGTGGCTCTTTGTCACGACAGCAACTGCACATACGCACATACATGATAGAGAACAAAAACATGCAACTATCCATGCAACTTCACGCCTTTAAATCAAAAGACACTAAAAGAAGTTCACTCAATTTTTACGAGCTCTCTGGCGTTTGTGCAAAGGCGAAATTTGCTCTCGTTTCCCTTCCTCTCTCTCTTTTGTTAATCCCAAGGGGATGTTTGTTTATTTGCTGTCTTTCTAGCTGGTTGTAGAACATGGTCTGATATTCTACGTGCACAGATAAAGAGAGCTGATGGAGAGCGGGTGGCTTGAACGCCAGCCACTGTACATTTAACTAAATCCGTACATCTGTCACCCTTGAGTCGTCTTGGTTTTTGTCTCTCTGTGCCCTCTCAAATATCTCCTGTTGACTAGAATACATGCATGAATCAATACAAGTACAAATGCAAAAAAAAAATGCATTTCACTCACGTTTTAATGCAGAAGCTGTGAAGAAGACGCACTGTAATGCTGTAGCCTATATTCACGGTGTTGACACTCCGTATAACCCGTAGCTTTTGACGTCGAAAGCCGGTGTCCCCCTCCTGTCCATCTCCTGTCCTCCCTCGGGGTGTGGAAACCGTGATGCTCACCCGGCTTAAGGGAGCGTCTACATTTTCCTCTCACAAAGCGCAGCCGCAAAACCATTGGGTGCTGTCAAACAGACACAGCTGTCCCTTTCATATCACAGTGATACTATGAAAGTAAAAAGAAAACGTAATCATGATCGCGCCTGTATATCTCAGTTGGTTTCTATTTGCACTAAAATATCTCAACTTTCATAGATTTTGTTTCTCATAACGCATATCACAAGTTTGTGACTCAAAACCTTGTCACTGCAACTTATGTAAAAAGGGATTTCGTTTATCAATAGTCATCCATCGGCCATTTTCATGACGCTGAACCGAACGAAACTCATATTTTGCTGATTATTGCTGCTGAAATGGTAAAATATTATCATGCTTTGGGCTGTACTAATCGCAGTTACTAATTGGAGTACTATAGAATGCCAAAAGTTATAACAAATCAAGGAAAAAAGTGCAAAAAAAAAAAAACCGTCTGAGGAACAAAAGGTGTTTGTGTTTGGCCAAACTGAACTGGAGTTTCCAGAAAAAAGAATCTTGACAACATTCGTCTTTGTTCTTATCATCCAGTCGGGTAGGTGAAATGTTAGCCTAATATCTTAATTAATACTGCTTGTATGTATCTTTACCACCTATTAACTTTAGTTTGTCAAAATATTGCGCCCTTTCCTGCTTACTAAGTCCTTCTCTATATGATTTAGCAGCTTCCATACGTTTTTTCCATGGTTTAGACAACATAAATTAGCGAAACAATATATTCTGTGGTACATTAACCATGCAATCCATGCTGTTGTTAAATTTGAGTATCTCCAATATGGCAGTGCAGCCGGGTAACTGACCAAATTGTGATGTAAGTGCAAACTCTCTATTAATGTATGTTTTATGTGTTTTTCTTTTGAGAATGAGTTCAAAAACCAGACCAATGAACAAAAAGGGAATCAGGATTATAACTATATGAGTAATAATGTCACACATTCCCTCATGAAGAACCAAGATCCATAACAAACATAAAATATGGCCAGATTTATTTTTACAGTTTAACACAAATAAATAAACATGTTTTACTTAAAGGAAATGTACAGTCGGATAAACAGGGCTACGGTTCGCTTCTGCTTTGAGTGTTCGTTTTTTAAATTCGCGTGTAAAATTTAGACGGTCTCTGATATCAAGGACGCTAATCCGCCTTTTGTTCTCGTCGAGCTCTGACCACGGTGCTGAAACTACATTGAGCCAAATCATGTTTTCTCTCAAATTAACGCCCACATAAACTACGTGATGGCCTCGCTATGTGGTCGAGCAATTTAGCTATCTCAGTGCGGGATCTGGCAGGGATTTCATTTTAATTCATTCTCTGCTGAGAATAAAATTAACCTTTAGGAGATTATATAGATCACATCACAAACCGTGCGCTCGATTTACATCCGCCGGGACATCAAGTTCATTTATAATTGTTAAATGGTCAGTAGCCTGTATATCAGGCTGCCTGGCTTTTAGGGTAGCCTAAACTAAATTAAAGACTAGTGTATTTGTGTCCATTTAGTGGGATTGGCAACCATCTGTCCACAAGATCCTAAATCCGCCGATGCTGTTTTGACCCCAAATCCATGTTAAAAACTTATCTTTCTAATAACCTCACGTTAGAACATACCTAAGAACTAAAACATGACCCAAAGCACGATTCATTCACGTACACAAGAGCACGCACTTAAAATCACAGATGACTCAACTGGTTATACCAGACAGTTGAATTAACGACGACATCTGCTGGTTATTTCAGCACTGCCTATTTGTAAGCATTGAAAGCTTGTCAGTGGTCAAAGTCAGTGTCAATTATGCAGGAGGATCAATTAAATAAGCTCCCAGATGCTCAACATGCTTTCTGAACAAGAGCCAAGAAATCTGGATGATAAACAAACTGCTTTGTGAGTCGCTTCTTTTATATTTTATACATATAAATTCCCATCAAGCAGACCAAGGCCTTCATATCTGAAACGTGGTATTGTTGAGCTGCATCTCAAGTGAACTGGCATAAAGGTCACCTACTGATATACCCTGACCTTTATGCTGTGGATTCTTTTAAGCAATAACCCGATTTGTCAGTTCTGGATTAGACAGTAGGCCTATATGGTCATACTCATCTATTTAAAAAAATACATTTTTGTTTTGTCTAATAATATGTAGGCACAATATTGTCTGCATATTCATTACAAGAGCAACAGAAACCACAATAAATACCTCTAAGAGAGCAAGCTAACCCAGGAGACCTGTGATAATTGCTTTTAGCAATAAAGTACCAGCTCATTAACATCAGTTTCCACCAGTAGAGGGAGGTAGAGCTCTAACTTTACACCGTGTATATTGCATTTGTCCTGAAGGCCTCAAACAACTTCAGGAGAATAAAGAGTTTAATGATACTGTGCACATCGTCCTGTTAACCTCCATTACTAATATGCATAAGAAAATATTCAATAGTTTGTGCATTTTACCACAGTTCTAAAATGCATCGCTGACTTGTCGGAGTGCCTTGCTTTGCTGTGGACTTACAGTCTGATGTTATTTACAGTTCTTGCAAATACAAATGGATAATGAATACATGCTGAGTGTGCTTTGTGCTACTGCATAGGGCCTATCCTTTACCTTGATTTGCAAGCGGACCGGATACAAGGGCATTGGATGTCCCCTCAAGCACTCTGTTGCTGGGCAGACAAAGTCCTCTCCAGAAGATCTGCATACACTGAGCATGGACAGAGGAAGAAAAATAAAACAAAAGGTTGAGTGGGTTAAAATACAAAGGGAAGGGGAGAGGAAAAATAACATTAAGTAAAAGCACAACTTTATAATTTTATATAGTTAAAATGTATTTAGTGTCATTTGCATTTTAATATAGTTTGTTTAGTTGCATACTATATATATATATATATACACACACCATGCTTTAAAATACATATTAGCATTTTTGTAAGAGTACTGCTCCTTGACGGTTTTGTACTTTTTCCTGTGAGAGTGTATATATTGATATTGGTTATTTGAGCAAAGTATTTGTTTTATGATGATACAGAGCTAATTTAGTGTACTGTGTATGGTGTATGCAGAGGGCGGATAATTTGACGGATGGCGTCCCACGCGGAACATGTTGTGGAAAGTTTTGCATGACGCTGTTAAAAAACATTCCACTATTATGAACAGTGCACGTAGGGGGGCGTTGCCCTCACTGCTATTTAAATAAGATGTTACGTAAAATAAACGGACGAGCGAGCTGATGAACTTCACGAGATTACTGTAAACCTCAGAATCACTGTTAAACGTCATCTTCGGTCCTACTTTAGAATTGGCATCCAAATTTAATTATTTAATTATATTTAGCTCTATTAGAATTCAAAACCATGATTCTACGTTAATTATAAGTTATTATCTAGCCTATTAATTAAATTATAAAATATAATAATGTATTATTATGACAAGGCGTTTAATCTTAATTATATTTTCACAGATAATATTAATGACAATAATAATGTTTAATGGTGTTATATCTTATTTTCATGTTCATTAACTTTTTTTTGCCGACAAAATATTTTGTACATTTGATTATTTTTTTTTTTTCGCAAACAAATTCGAGTAGGTAGTCTATCATATGTCGTATTGAAGCACCGGAGGACGAGACGATAGACAGGTGTTTTGACTGTCCAACATATTGGAAAGTTTCACCGATAACTCTCGCTATATTTTAACTATACGTTGGAGATTCAAAACAACTTTGCATGTTAACATGAGAGAGGCGACAGCTTTTGATTTTAAATGGTGATGGAATCCTGACGGATTTGTGTAAAATAACACTGTATATAAAATGCCAATTCAAACCATTAAAAAAATATTCGATAACTTTATTTACCATTTTATTCTATCACGTCTATTTGTGTGCACGTTAAGTCTGTAAAAACGAACAATACTAGCGGATAAGTTAAATAATTCATTTAAATAAAACCTCTTCAGTATTATTTTAATTTGCAAAAACGTGTTTTAGGTGTTTGTTAATTACTCCTAGTCCCACTAAATCTCTACACATGCATATGTAATAACTATGGATACGTTTAAGAATTTAGGTTATGTTTTAATGACAGCAGCTTCTACAGGTAATTCAAAACTCTTCTCTTCATGCACATCTGCTTTTGTCCACGACAAACAGAGAGGAGATCAACCGTATGACACCTCTAAAGCAGGTGGGTCACTGAAGGATGAACCTCAGAGGGCAAGTTTAAAAACCCCTGGTGTGAAACTTTGACTTGAAGGGATAGTTTGCTCATTTGCTCACCCTCAAGTCGTTCCAAACTTGTACGAGTTTCTTTCTTGGGTTGAACACAAAAGAAGATACTTTGAAAAATGCGGGTAACCAAACAGTTGCTGATAGCCATCAATTTACATAGTTTGGGGGGGGGTTGGTTACCCACATTCTTCAAAATATCTTCTTTCATGTTCAGCATAAGAAAAGTAAGTCAAAAAGATTTGGAACAACAAAAGAGTGAGCAAATAATGACAAAATGTTCCTTTTTGTACAAACTATCCTTTTAAAGTTTGTTCAACACTAGATGTTTTCTCGCCATGAGGATGTTCTTTTCTGAAGAAAATTAAACTTTCTCTGAAATGAACTGCAAAATGCATGGGCTAGATTTGATGTGGATGTGAAAGTTTCATGCAGTTTGGGAACTGTTTAGCTTTAATGGGCCTTTAGCAATTTAATGGCAATTTTACGATTTTAAGCAGTTTAGTAGCCTATTACAGGCAATGATTATTTCTGACTTAACTATAAAGGACAACTTAATTTAAACAGGATTATGTTATTTAGCTATATTTTCTGTATTTTATGTTTGACAGTAAATTAGACATCTAATTTCAGTCTTCAATGAAAATAAGTTAAAGCATGAAAGATGGTACCCAAAAAAGCCAGTTTCAAAATATTTTAAAGTGTCCTGCACTCTCAGAAATAAAGCTACAAAAGCTGTCACTGGGTCAGTTCCTTTTCAGAAGGTACATGTTTGGTCCATTTTGGTACCTTAAAGGTACATATTAGTAATTAAAGTGTACATATTAGAACATAACCGGTACAAAAGTGAACCGCCCCAGTGACAGCTTTGTATCTATATTTCTGAGAGTGTGCAATGTTTGCATTTGTGCTACACTTTTTTGTTTTAAGACTTCTCAATATAACGTTTGAATCAGTGGAATTTAACAAAAATGCTTCGATCACTGCAACCGATTTGAAGGGTGAAGGATTTCTCTTTTTACATTACACTTTTTTAAATGTTGTGTTGATCAAGTGGGGGAAAAAAAACTCATGAAGTTGTTACCCTGTTCTGATTCAAGGAGCTAACACCATAAACATCTATCTGTGTCTAATGCAATCAGCCACAGCTGATATTCGAGCATGAGTGATATTAAATTAAGTGGAACTATGCTAGGCCTTAATTTTAGAGGCAAGAGTTATTGTGTAAATCCCTCATCTTATCTGCTACATTTAATTCAGAGAAACATAATTCCTTGTCTTTTATGCTACATTTATTTCAGTCATCTCTTGATAAAGTCCTTATTTGGTCAGACAAAAAAAAAAATGCAATCTAACTGTCTGCATATAAATTGACAATTTCAAACAGCAAAACTGTAAATATTAGCCTAAAGTGAAATAACACGAGTAATGATTAAGTATATACTTCAGGATCACTAAGCAGGAAAGAGAAAACCCGAAGTGGAGCTAGAATGGATTGATTACAGAACGCAGTGAGGTGAAAATTTTGGTTTAATTGTCTGTAGACTCTTGTAACTCAGGCTATGCTTTCTAGGGATGTCCCGGATCGGGCGATCAAGCGTTTTTTAAATGACGGTATCGGCTCTCCTAAACCCGATCCTTATTTTACTAACTGTAATAAAACTAAAACTGTTAACTGTAATACCAGAGTCGTGCAGAAGGTGGCATATTAAATAAATATACGCATTTAAGTGGGTTTGCCAACCGCAATTAAAAGAAAGAGACGACGCAAAGAAATTAAATATGAAAACTAAAAGAAATATGCTTGCATGATGCATGAAAACCGGTGAGGTCTGTTGTAGCATCGGTGTTGCCAAGTCCGCGGTTTTCCCGCGAAATCAGGCTACTGTAACATTGTTGCCGCGGGTTTAAGCGACCCCAATAACGTCATATTTAGGTCATGGAATGCGAATCTACCAGGGGAACCCCGACAAAAAAAAACTCGAAAAGCAATTGGGTGGGTTTAGTTGTGAAAACCTGGCAACCCTGTCTAGCCTTGTCACACACATTTGAGCTTCTGCGTTAGATGTGCACTTTTGTAACGATCTCTGGTTAGGGTGACCACCTGAAAAGAGGGCTGTTGCGGGACATAGATGTGATTTTGCGGGACAATGTAGGACACGTGTGAGACTGATACATTTTCTACTGTTATGCAGTAAATACCGATTACATCGGTTGTCATATGCGCTAATCTGTGTTTCTGAGCGTGCACATGCAAGCGGGAGAAAGCGCATCATTTTTATGGGAGTGAAGAGAATCCACTTGTGAGAAAAGAGATTTATGCTTGCGCATTTTGATGCGCCCCGCATTACAATAATGTGCTCTGGACATTTGTCATTAAATTAACGCCATTTTTTATATTTGGTTAAAATGAATGGAGAACATCGTGTTTTTCCGTGTGCGCTCGACCATTTCCGTCGGTGGTTCTAGATCACTTAATGAAGTCCGCAAATCCTTTATGCAGAAACTGTGCTGCAAAAAGAATAAAAAGCTTTCTTAAAAAGGCAAAAGAACGCATGGATGTTTTCTTAGCATGATCATTAAAAACCAACAGACTGATGAAAATGCGGGACATTTTCTCAGTATGCGATGTGCAGGACAAGGGGTGAAAATGCTGTGCGGTGCAACGCAAAGCGGGACGGGTGGTCACCCTATCTCTGGTTCATTTATCGTTTACTTTTATCTGCATTCAGACTATCTCTCTGTATACAATGAACTGATTTTAACTTTAATGAACTTGAATTGTTCACTAAACACTAGGAATACACAAGAATCGGATCAGGATTCGGTATCGGCAGACACTCGATATTTAATGACTCGATTCGGATCGAGGGCATAAAAAAACCTTATCAGGACATCCCTACTTTGTACAATTTGCAGTTTTATAATACAAATGGCCCACATTTACCCATTCAAACACTAATTAATTGAGATGTACATTAAATTGGCTTAAAAGTGTCTGATTTTGGTTCTAGAACAGTGAAGGACAAACCTCAGTCATAAATAGTTGCAGTTATTTAAGTGCAATGAAATCTCTGCGTATAATGTTGTTCGTATTTTATTGATGAATGAAAGGTGTTCGCGAAACTGTGAAGAGCAAAGAAATCAGTCACTGAAGCAACTGAGATGAAAAGACTCAAAGACATCATGGTTGACACTGCACTCGGCCACAGTGGTTTTTATCAAACACATCTTTATTTATGTCAGTACAGTAAAAGCCTCAGGGAACTGAGGGAGGCCATGATGATTCTGCCCGACAACTTCGTTTCTTCGGCATCTTCTGCCACTGTTGGCAAAAACGGCTCGTCTCAGCACCTTACCTCAAAATTGTAAAGATTACTTTTTCCTCTACACTGCTGTATGTCCATGAAAGACAATAATGAAGCTTAACTACCTGTTAGGTACATTTAATTACATGTACAAAATAAGATCAAAACTACCAGCTTTGCATAACAATATAGCTTGATCATCAGTAGAACTTAACTTCGAAGTAAAAAAATATTACATAACCTTAAGGTTAAACGTTGATCCAAAAAAACATTCAGTACTTTCCCAAACATATGCACGAGATATGTGTGCACATTCTCGCTAAGGGAAAGAATATTTTGTATTAATCTTTCCATTTGTTTTTCTTATAGAACTAGACACAAAAACTATAGAAATTAAAGAAGAATTAATGAAATGAAATAGAATAACCACCTCTTGTTCGCCTGCCTTCAGATTCCATCTCATTCCCCCAGCATTCCTTGCCAGATATTCTTTCCATTTCTCTGCTCCAGTGCTCCTTGACTTCATCTTGTTGGACAAGAACAGATCTTGCTCAAGAGTTTTTGGCAAGCTGATTCCATCGCCCTTGGTTGCTCAAATTATTTTGTTATCTTGTGAAGGTGTTCAACACCCATGTCATTGTCCACAGCAATCCCAAAAGAACTTGGATTTCTTCCTTGCTCACTGTGACATGCACTAAACACCTGAGCCTTAGAATCACAAGAGACACTTCAGTAATGCGGAGGCAAGAAAGGTCTTTTAGGAGGATAAAAGGGGCCCCTGACTCTGGGAGGTCCGCCAAAAGGTGGGCCAGGTCGCTTGGGGCCTCTTGGAAAGGGCGGCTCGTGATGAACTGGTGGCCTATGAAGGGGTCTTGGACCTGGAAAGTGCCCAGGGTGAGGTGGACGAACATGGTGTGGTGGTGGAGGTCTGTGCTCCAGGTGAGGACGAACTCTGCGCTCTGGGAAGTGAGGTGGGATTTCTTCGGGATAATACTCTTGTGCATGAGGTGAAATCGGGTGCATGTCGTAATGAGGTGGAGAGGGGCTCCGTGGTGGATGCTCATAGTATGGGTTAAAGTACGGCTCTTTAGGCACAGGTCGAGGAGGACTCGAGGCTTCATGGTAGCTCCTTCCTGGAGGAGGAGACCCAGTGCGGTGATGATGGGGTATACTTTGAGGGTGCTGCAGAGGTACTCTTGGTGGATGTTGGTGGTTGTAGTCCATTGGACCATTCGGTGGGACTTTAGGAGCGAGGTGCGGTGCATGAGCAGAGTGAGAGGCCCCATCCCCATGTGGATGGAAAGGCTCCTTGTTTGGAACCTCATGGGGCAAGTGTTCATAATCAGAGTTTGCTGGGACATACGAGCCATCTCGTTCTGCTTCCCTGAAAGGTTCCTGCAAATCCCTGGTGGCAGGAGGACCACTTGCTCTTGACGAAGATCCTGGATGCATGAAGTCTTGTGGTGGAGGAGGAAGTTTTGGGATTGGTGGCAGGGGTGTGGTGAAGAAGTTAGGCGCAACGTGATCCTGTCTTGGTTCTTTGGCAAGGTACGGGTCTGCACCGTATGCGTCAGACTTCGCCAATACTTGCGTATCTTGATCATCTCTATATGCGTAGCTAGGATTTGGTCCCACATCACGAATCAAGGGGTTTTGTCTTTGCTCTTGAAGCATCACACCGGATCTCTCTGCGGCTTCTACGTTGTCTCTCGAAGGCTGGTTGCTGGGCAAAGAAGAGGAACGCATTGCTTCGATGCGTTGATGCCGCTTAGCTTCTGCCTCGGTAAGAGAGGGCACAGAGTTCTTTTTTGGTGCATTCTTTGGGTGCATGTCCGTATGAGCTTGTGCATTGGCGTGAGCATTTTGTTTCTGCCATGGAAGCGGATGCGTTGATGCATCCAAAGCTGTGGACATAGACACCGTTTGCTCTTGCTGATACGAGAACAGCTCCGATTGAGGAGCATCCATAATTTCGTCTTGCGTTGGTGTTGCACCAGCTTCATCCCTTACGGGGGTTCCGCCAAGATTTTCTGCACTTGCTGAAGGGCTATCGACGGTTCCTTTAGGCCATGACAGAACAGATGGAAAGCCCAAATTAAAGCCTTTCAGTGCTGGGTTACCTTGGAGGAAGCTGTCAATCTTGGTGTCCAAGGTAGAGTTGAGAGAAGAGCCGGGAGTTACTTTCTCATTCGCCATACTGGACTGCATAGGAGCTACATGTTCTTGGGAGTTGGGATCCCTAGCCAGTGGGAGACCAGATGAAGGTGGTAAGACTTGAGAAGACGTGTGAGTCTCTGGTGTAAGAGGTGTCAGGGATTGCTTTTCGGAATTTGAAGATGCGGTGGTCTTTGGAGCCGGGCTGTTTAGCAAAGAGGACAGACCTGGGGGAAAACAAATTATAGAAAGAGAAAGATAGTGGTAGGGACGCAAGGGTCAGCAGACTGATTTAAAAACAAAACACATTATGTGAAGAACTCATACTAAGGGCCAGACTACTAACAGCTTGTACCAGTGCAAACCCCTATTTTGGCATTAAAAAAAAAAACTACTGCCAGAATTTTCTAGAGGTATGAAAAAGTGGGGACACTGACTGCATATGCATTTGTAAAAGTTTCCCTTTCAGACAAAATTTATGGGAGGGGAATATTTAAAGAGGACACTGGATGCCCATTTTCCGCTTTAGGGTCTTCATCAAAAGTCTGCAATAAACTTTGGTTAAAAATCCTCAATGGTCATGTAAAACAACACCCTTCTTACCATGACAAAAACAGCTCTGTTCACAACGATCTGTTTCAGTGCATTTCTTTTTAAATGATAATGAGCTACTACTAACCCCACTACTCTCTTATGTTCTTTTTGTGTATTTAGTGGAGAGTTAGCATCAAAAACAAAACTAATCCACTGCATCCATAGTGACTCCTAACTGGAGAAAAAGAAGACTCTTATGTTCACTTTGACATCCAAATCCAAAATACCTGCATTGCCTACGAGACACTGTCATTGCTACAGCTGCTTGAGAAAATGGTATACAGCGGACAGCGTACAACTGTCTGAGGGCAGAAATATGCTAATAGTGGTTGTGGGTGGGGCCTGAGCAGTATAATGTCATACTGCTCAGAAAATCAAAAGGGCTTGATAATTAGATTAAGATTTAAAAAAAAAAAAAAAAAAAAAAAAGAGTGAATGGATTTTTATCATTGTTGGGTGAAGCGTTAAGAGTCCAAGCTAAAACTAATGCAAACACCATGTAGAAGTGAATTTTGCATCCAACGTCCCCTTTAAATTAATTGACCAATGTGATTTACCAAAGTTTGCGGTATTCAGTTTACTAGTATTTGCACCATTATTTAACGGCTAAAAAAGCATACTTAACCCATTTTGGCACTGTACTGCTAGTAGCTAGTAACCACACCTGATCACCATTGGCTCTGGTTGTTTGCGACCCTACGCTAATGCTATTGGCGCTTTTATGGGATTGCATTCTCACAGTAATTTATCCTGTTTAGTAAATCTGGCCCCAAGTCTTTTCTAATATCATCTGCTGTTGCTTCCACAACTAGACAGAAGGTCTATAAAGTTTTAGGTCAACATGAAATTACATTCTCAACTTACGTACTGTGATGCATTTGAGTGAAACATTGTATTTAACAAGTAAAGTGGGACTGCATCCATCAAGAATTATGGGCAAGAGTACCAGACACATCTGAATAGCCATTTTTCCACTGTGTGGTACGACTCGGCTCACTTTACTTTGGCTGGGTTTGCTTTTCCACTGCAGCTTAGTACCGCTTAAACTGGGAGGGATTATAGACTGATCATTATAGCTGTGCCGCCACCTTGTCTACTGACCACAATACAACCATTACTTTTTTGCGTGCAATGGTCATTTAAAAAATTGTGAACAAATGATACTGCGGTTGCTGACTATTTAAATCTAGCCGGTTTGGTGTCTCATGTCGCAAATCCAATGACGCTGGTAGTAACAATTCTCTCTGACCAATCAGCGATCTGCAATATTTACAAGTCACATTTTATGACCGGTACCGTCCACTTGACCCTCCGCAAACAGCTTGATTGACAGGCGATCTGACCAGTCATAACGCAGAATCCGCCATTACGTCCGACAAAAAAAATCAGACAGGAGAGTATATTAACTTAGATTAAACTTGAAAAAGTGTGTACTGACATCTTTCCGTGGTTGAAATAAAACACGTTCTGATGTTCGTTCATGTTTATTCCGTGTTTAAATACGGCCATCGGTTCACGTGTCAACTGATCTAATAAGGCAATACAGTGATCTGTCACGACATTAAAGAGCCACAAAACAGTATTTATTCTTTGAATTTCTTGAAAAATGACAACATTTTAAAGCTGAGACCTTGTTTCATACCAGAAGCAACCAGCTCTGTCTTGCCTGTTGGCATGTTGTCAGTTTCCTCTTTATTTCACAATGCATTTTTTACTGTGGATGAACAATATGTGTAGCGTGAGAGCGGCATTGTTTGTCGGACATAGCAACAAAATCTAAAGAGGACGGGTTTTTGCGAAGGGTCACTTGGAACCTCAGCTGAGGTAATACGAAAAGTACCAGATACTAGGTACTACACACAGTGGAAAATCCCCCAAAAGTGAGCCGTACCATGCAGTGGAAAAGCGCCAAATGTGAGTTCGCATTCGAGTGTGGAGGACTAATATGCTGCTAAATCACTCCCTGCTTGGCACCAACTTTTGAGGAGATTTTAGCCACATTACCTAAAACAAAAGCGTCAAAAAAGCTTGCTTATTTGTCATTTAAATGTTATGTTGGCTTTTGTTTAACATTTATGGCCAAGGTGGCATCATCTGAGAAGGAAGTTGTTTCAAAGGTGGAACAAGTTATTACATTCTGATTATAAAGATTACATCAAATGTTTTCTTCTGAATAACACACACTGATGAAATCACACATAGTAAGACCGCAAACATAGATACATATTTCATGTTGACTTAAAACAACTTGAACATACAACTACAGTGTTCAGAAATTTCATATCCCTTTGGTTCCTCAAATGATTTTGCTTTTACATTTCTCACCCTGAAAACCCCCTTGGGTTTGTGTTTTGGACAGAGCACTGAGCAAAGTGTTGGGGTTGATGTCCACCCTAGAAAGGATGCTGGCCAGTGGGTTGGCTGGAGGGGCAGTAGTGGGAGTGGGAGTCTTTTGAGTTGAGCTTGCAGTAGAAGGTACACTTGGAGAAGACCGAGATACAGGACTAGCTCCTACAGCTGCAAAGGCAAAAGCAATGTCTGAATGCATGATAGTACATACAAATGTACAAACATTCCATCTCTTTTTAGATTTTTTCTACTTTTTTCGACAAACAGTGAAGAGGAGACAAGAAAATTAGTAGGGGAATGGGAGCAGACATAACATAGACCACATTCAAACATGCATCTCTCAAATGAGCACCACAGTTTACTGCCAGGCCACGGCTTTGACTATTATGCACATTTGATAACATATTTCAACACACTGTAATATTAAATTTCAGCGTCTCACCTGAGTTCTTCATAACGTTTGTAATTGTGCTGAGGATGGAGCTGATTTTCCCGAGGTCAACGCCAGCAAGGTTAACTGGCAGTGACGGTGTGGTTGGTGTGGTGGTGGTGGTTGTTGTTGCGGTTACTGCTGAGGGAACTGTCACTGCTGGGGTTGCGATCTGCTTTGTTTGTGTGTCTTCATTTGTTGGTAAGGATTCAATCACAGCTGGAGTGACAGAGGGCTGTTTAGACACAACAGCAGAGGCCACACGCTCCTCAACTGTAAAGAGGATACAAAATGAAGAAAGTTAGAAAAAGTGAGAAACATACCAAAAAAAATTAGTAAAGGTCAAATCGTACCTATGATGGCAGGTGTTTCCGTCTCCTCTACATCCGAGAGGTCCATGTCCTCTACGTCACGATTGTCTTTGTCTCCCAAAGGGGCACTTGGTGGTGGTGAGGAACCCCCGACAGATGAGAGAGGGCTGGGAGCATCAGCCAAAGCAATGAGGTCCTCCTCCATCGCCTGGCCATCCAGCTCTGGGTCTGGGGTACCGATCCTTTCCAGAGCGTGGAAGGGTGACTCGGAGCCCGAAGGTGAGGGAGCATCTTCAATTGGGGAGGGGATGGGGGAGTCGTCTGGATCAGGCAACATAGTCTTCAGTGTATCGAGCTTGCGCTTAAGGTGCAACACCCGGTTTGCGAATGTCTCGTAGGCCTGGAGAGACAGGATTTGGAGAGATGTTAAAATATTAGTTCCAATAACTACATCTACTAAATTGTACATTTACAAAATTGGCATAATAACAAATGCTTTGTTTTGGGGGTCGAGCAATGCGAACATACATTACAGTTCAAAAATTTGCAACCAGTAAGATTTTTTTCATTTTAATTCAGAAAGAATGCATTAAATTGATCAAAGGTCACATTTCTAGTTCATATACACTACCAGTCAAAAGTTTTTAACAGTTTTTTAATGTTTTTTAAAGAAGTCTCTTCTGCTCACCAAGCCTGCATTTATTTGATCCAAAGTACAGCAAAAACAGCAAAATTTTGAAATATTTTTACTTTTTAAAATAACGGTTTTCTATTTGAATATATTTTAAAAGGTAATTTATTCCTGTGATTAAAGAAAAATTTTCAGCATCATTACTCCAGTCTTCAGTGTCACATGATCCTTGAGAAATCATTCTAATATGCTGATTTCCCGATTTTTTCAGGATTCTTTGATGAATAGAAAGATCCAAAGATCAATTTTTATCTGAAATAAAAAGCTTTTATAACATAATACACTATATAATTCAAAAGCTTGGAGTCAGTATAATTTCTTGGGGGGGAAATTATAGAAATTAATACTTTTATTTAACAAGGATTTTAAATTTTAAATTGACCAAAAGTGATGATAAAGACATTTATAATGTTACAAAAGATTTCTATTTCAGATAAATGCTGTTCTTCTGAACTTTCCATTCATCAAAGTAACCTAAAATTCTACTCAGCTGTTTTCAATAATAATAAATTAATTTTAAATAAATTACATTTTAAAATATATTCAAATAGAAAACAGTTATTTTAAAATAGTATAAATATTTCACAATTTTACCGTTTTTGCTGTACTTTGGGTCAAATAAATGCAGCCTTGATGAGCAGAAGAGACTTCTTTAAAAAAAAACATTAAAAAGCTTACTGTTCAAAAACGATATATATATATATATATATATATATATATATATATATATATATATATAAATACTCTAAAAAAATAAAAAATAAAATAACTTAAGTATATTGCTCACCTAATTACAATACCATCTATTATCATTTTTACAAAAAAATGTTCAACCTTACAAAACCAATAACCACGAATGGAATTCTCCAAGAAGTGTGGCAATTACAAACACTGTGAACAAGCTAATTATAAACTACACAGCACTATGTATTTTTCTGAAATAGCCAAATATGGCTGTCACAGATAGCTTAAATAAAACAGGGACATTTTGCTACACAATGGCCTGGATGTCTTTATTTTTGTACAAATTCGATTGCGGCACAATGCAGCTGAAACCACTAAAAGCATTAAATGAGCATTTGGTCATTACTTCTGAAAGGGCTATTTGCTGCTTTCAAATATAAAGATAGTTTTTTATATGTGCATTGAAATAATGAGTCTGCTGGAAGGACAGAGGCTGCTGGGAGTGAGGAAAGATTAAGAGCTCTTGTTGAAGCAAACGGGAATAATTAGATTTCATAAAGTGCTTTTTGGAAATATAAATAAAATAACATTTTACTTATTTCCTATCCTACCATTTCATTTGAAAGGACCTGGTGGTTCTCTACATTCATTCTAGTCTCCCAGTGTGGAGAATTCATACATTTAGTAATATGTTTGCAACACAAACTGCAAATTACACTATTAAATATTTTGCACAAGAGTGTAGCTAATGTACGTTTATAATATAATTTCAAATTACACCCAAACATTTCATCACATTAACATGCAATACTCACTTTAGCCACAATCTTGACCTCTTTATATTGCATCTCATAGAATATGTCTGCATTCTCCAGAGCTTCCATCAGTGGAGGGCCTTTTTTGACCTCTCCATCCAGAAATGAAACAAACTCCTGAAGCTTTGCACTCCCATCCTCAAAGTCTTTAGAAAACCTTTTACCTCCTGCCTTGTCTAAAGTATGAGATGCAGAAAGAACAAACACACAAAAATTAGAAAACACTGATATATTAATTAATGCATATCCGTTTAGAATCTTAAAGGCCACTGTTTACCAACCTTTCAGTTTCTTTAGAGCCTCTGTGCTACACACATCCACTCTCATTGCAGCTAACTGTTTCTCTTTGAGCTCAATCTCATCCATGGACTTCCTGTACTTGGACAGATGCTCGATAAACGCTGAGGGCTGACAGGTTAAAAAAAAAAAAAAAGTAGGTAAGTAGGTAAGAAGTTGCATAAATTAAATGTATATCCAGTTTCATATTTCCCAATTCCAGTGTGAATATTGATTATTTACCACAAACTCAGCAACAATCTTGGATTTCAGGGCAGATTTAGAGTTGGAGTTAGAGTTGACTGGAGCTGAAAATAAAATTACAGAATATTAAAAAAAGAAAAATCATTACTTTATTATAAGAACTTCAAAAATATGTACAAGTCTTAACACTTAGTATATTAAAGGAGAAGTTCACTTCCAAAACAAAAATTTACAAATAATGGACTTACTCCCTTGTCATCCAAGATGTTCATGTCTTTCTTTCTCTGGGCGTAAAGAAATTATGTTTTTTGAGGGAAACATTTTAAGATTTTTCTCTTTATGGTGCCCCGATTTTGAACTTCCAAAATGCAGTTTAAATGCAGCTTCAAACGATCCCAAATGCGGTTGTAAACGATCCCAGCCGAGGAACAAGGGTCTTATCTAGCATCAGTTATTTAAAAAAAAGAAATATATATATATATATACACAATTTGTATACTTTTTAACCTCAAACGCTTGTCTTTTCTTGCTCTGCCTGAACTCTGTTTTTCCCAGTTCAAGACAGTTAGGGTAAGTCACAAAACTCCCATCTCATTTTCTCCCTCAACTTCAAAATTATCCTACATCGCTCTTTTACCTTTTTTGTAAAGGATGTTTTGTCTTATTTTAGGACCCCCTTGAAAACAAGATGACGCATCTCAAGGGGTTTATCCCAAAGAATAAAATTTGTTGCAATCTTCTTTGCATGTTCACTCTGCAAACACTGGGTCGGTACTTCTGCAGTGATGTAGTATGATTTTGAAATGATCTTTGCAGTTGAGGGAGAAAATGAGATGGGAGTTTTTTTGACATACCCTAACTGTCCTGAACCAGAAAACAACTGAGTTTAGGCAGAGCAAAACAAGACGAGTGTTGGAGGTTAAAAAGTATATAAATTGTACTTTTTTTTTTTTTTTTAAATAACCAATCGTTTTACTAGATAAGACCCTTCTTCCTCAGCTGGGATCTTTTACAGCCACATTTGAGATCGTTTGAAGCCGCATTTAAACTGCATTTTGGAATTTCAAACTCGGGGCACCATCAGTCCATTATATGGAGAAAAATCCTGAAATGTTTTCCTCAAAAAAACTATTTCTTTACGACTGAAGAAAGACAAACATGAAAATCTTGGATGACAAGGGGGTGAGTACATTATATGTGAATTTTTGTTCTGGAAGTGAACTTCTCCTTTTACAACTTTTACTGTTAAACTTAAAAACATACTGACAAGCCTATAAAATGCTCTCAAGAGCAATTAACCCCAGGTATTAAGACTTGTATGACTCAGTATAACGTGAATGATGTCTCTCTGAAATATGTAGTAGAAACCCCATGAAAGAATTTATTAACAAATTATTTAAAAAATCCACATTGTTTTATACATATTTTGGACTACGGGGGGCGCCATTATTTTGATAACGTGAAATGATTGCACTTGGTCGTGCTTTTTTTTTAATCACAACCCAACTCGAAAAATAAAAAACTGATACAATGAACACAGCTACTGAAAGAGCTTACAGGTGGTGATGGATATAAGCGTAGGCTTAAACCAAATGCTGTACCATCGATTTTACCATACAAAAAGTCTAAACACCCCTATATATCGGGTAAAATTTGCACTGAGAAACTCCTTCAGTGGCCACGTCGTCATGATAAGCGTCAACATGTTTACATCCTGCCAGGATGGCATCTAGCGTTTCTTGTATCTGCCCTTTGTAAGCTCTTTCAGTAGCTGTGCTCTACTAAAAGCCTCAAAGTCATCAGGGCTAAAGTGGTCTTTAAGAAGTTTTATTCTTCCACAGGCATCTTCCCATCCTTTTCTCCTCTTCTTATTGCTAGGAAAGCAGTGAAGACTTACATCGCTTCTCTTGTTGCAGTTCAACTGAAAATAACAACCAAAAGCCGCACAACGTGGCATTGTATCAGTATTTTATTTTCCGTGTTGTGTTGCAGTAAAAATAGCAACAGGTAGCTTCAGTAATAGTCCAAAATATGTATAAAACGATGTGGATTTTTTAAATAACGCAAATCTTTTATGGGTTTCTCCTACACATTTCAGTAAGAGACATCATTTACGTTATATTAAGCAACACAAGTCTTAATACCTGAGGTTCCCTTTACGATGATACATCCTTAGTTATTAATTCAGACCTTTCACTGGTTCTTCTTTTTTCGGAACCAAACCGTTCCTCAGCTGACTGATGAATTCGTCTGAATAGACATTTCTCTCTTCCCAAATGGACAGTATCCTCGCCACTGCCTTGTTCACCTTAGAATCCTTTGTGGCACTGAAAGGAAATCACATATATGAAGATTCATAACATAATGCAATTCACACAATGCAACATCATGACAGATTTTAGAAAAAAATTAGCATAGAATGTCACATTAATGCCTACTTGGTGAGATGCACTTATTACTAGTGAAGTTACTTTTTTAGTCATTGATGGCTTTGTAGATTTATTAGACAAATATTTTGCTTCAAAACAATGTTGTGATTCATTTTTTAAATTGTTGGTAGGTTCATGTTGATGAAAGGAGACTCACCTGATGAGCTTCATAGCTTCTGGCAGCACATCAGTGAAGGTGGTGCGGTACACTATGGCGTTTTTCCTTTTACAATTCTGAATGACATCATTCGCCAGGTAGAAGAGGTTAAGCCTGTGTGATCCATCCGCTGGGAAAAGAGTAAAAAAAAAAGTTTAACTTCATCATAAAACAATCCGTTTAATGGCCTGCTTACAATAGCACAACCTTTGTCTAATAATACTAGTGAAAACAGGCAAACCATAATCAAGTTCAAATTCACATTACTAACATTGAATAATTCATGAGGAATGTCACAAATTACATCTCTTTAAATTCCATCACATGCTGTTCTTATTAAAATGTATCTACATCAACAACAGATGTGACCCTGGACCACAAAACCAGTCATAAAGGTCAATTTTTTTAAATTGAGATATATAAATCTGAAATAAAAGCTGAATAAATAAGCTTTCCATTGATGTATGCTTTGTTAGGATAGGACAATATTTGACCGAGATATAACTATTTGAAAATCTGGAATCTGAGGGCAAAAAAATATCAAAATATTGAGAAAATTGCCTTTAAAGTTGTCCAAATTAAGTTCTTAGCAATGCATATTACTACTCGAAAATTAAGTTTTGATATATTTACAGTAGGAATTTTACAAAATATCTTAATGGAACATGATCTTTATTTAATTTCCTGGTGATTTTTGCTATAAAAGAAAAATCAATAATTTTGACCCATACAGTGTATTTTTGACTATTGCTACAAATATATCCCAGCGACTTAAGGCTTAAGGTTTTGTGGCCAAGGGTCACATATAAGTACAACAACAGGTACTTTTATGGCCTAGGGCTTGTATTTCATTAACTCTAATAAACTCGATTGTATTATTACCACTAAGAGCCCATTCACACCAAGAACAATAACTGTAAAGATAACTAAAACTATATCAGTATCCACACCAATCCATTCTAAAGTTCTGTTTATTATAAGCATGTGCTGCAGTTTGTCATCTGCCACTTCAAATGCCTGAGCTTGATTCTAAATGTCTATCAATGTTTTTAATGTTCATGAGCTGAAAAAGTGAAATTGTGAAAGTGATTATAATGATAACAGTCCAGGTGTAAACTTTGCTATTCTTTTACATTTAAAACCATTTTTAAAACCACATCTATATCATTATAGTTATTATCCACCAGACACCAGAAGATTACAGAGAACGGTTCGGACCGCAGAGAGGATTATTGGTGCTCCCCTGCCCACCCTTCAAGAACTGTATACATCCAGAGTGAGGAAAAGGGCTCAGAAAATCACTCTGGATCCCTCACATCCATGTTATCCCCTTTTCGAACTTTTGCCATCTGGTCGGCGCTACAGAGCCACAAATACCAGGACAGCCAGACATAAGAACAGTTTCTTCCCTCGGGCAATCTACCTTATGAACAGTTAAATGTTCACCCATCCCCCCCATTGTGCAATAAAAATATGTGCAATAACCTCATTCTACTCTACTCTACTCTACTCTTTTTCTATCATCTGTAGCACAACTGTATATACAATTTATTTATTTTCTTAAATCTTATATTGCAATTTTTCTCTATTTATATTTACATATGTGTATTTTTTTTATTCTCAACTTATATTATTTTCTCTGTGTTGTTGTTGTCATCTCTGTGCACTGGAAGCCTGTGACACCAAAACAAATTCCTTGTATGCGTAAGCATACTTGTCAATAAAACCTGTTCTGATTCTGATCCATTTTTTTGTTTATTTATTACAGGGAACAGCCCTTAAATCAATTTTTGTGTGTGTGTGTGTGTGTATATATATATATATATATATAAAATTCACATTAAAACTGTCTTGTTTTTACTATGCCTACACAATTCTGAATCACATTTCTGTACATATTTGGTTGTACCCTTGTCTCAGAACCAGACTTTATCATCAAAACAATGATATTCTGATAAATAAACAATTTCAATATTAACTGTCTAAACAGTTACATCTGTAACTTTATTCCAAATAAATTTTAAATGTGACTTCACAATCATTTCCACCACATATGGTAATAAAATATAATACATGATTAGAAATGCATTAGAAATTTATGGAAGCCCATTTCTACCACTAAATAAAAAATTAAAAAAAGATGCTCATTTTAACCGGTTAATCATTAACCAACCGAAATAATTTTGACCGAATAATACAATCAGTTAAACAGGTTAAAAGGTCATTTAATTTTTTTTCCCAGTCATTTATCTAATTATTTTAAAACATTTACTGGATGGTTAAAATAAAATTTATCAATTCAGGCGTATTTGAGATGTATTTGAATGCCAAAATATTTTATTATTATGTAAACCTGGTTTTGTACTTCACTCACATTCCAATATCCACATAAAACAAATTGTTTGGCATAATATCACGGCAGTACATTGATAACGATTAAGCAGTGTGATATTTCCATATGTTTGGCTGACTGTATTTTATTATAATAACGGAAAGACTACATTGTCAAGTTAGCAATGCTTAACTGTGTGTGTGTGCGGCGCCGGCACAATCACTTGCTTTTTTCCTTCTAACAGTGGAAAAGACGACTCCTAGTCATACAGATACTGTAAACGGTTTGCTTTTATTTGTGTACATTCACAATAAAAACAAATCTTTGTGCTTTTGTAAAATAAAGTAAAATAGGATGCCGCTTTTAGTTGACTTCCTTTCGCGCAGCACAAAAATTAACCAAAACTCTGCATACTAGCTACTTGTTGCACAGTCTTTTCTTTCGTTTTGTTAATTAAGTAAAATATTTAGCGTATAAGCCTATTCAATCATTATATTTTTATATTATATATATTTTTAACGGGTCACAGACACTTATTCTTACACTAAATTCTAATTTAAAATAATCTTGTCGGTTAACGGTTAATAATCGGTTATGTGCGTTGGCTGTCGGTTAGGAAAAATAATCGAAATGAACATCACTAAAAAAGGTAATTAATTGCGATTTTTTTTCTCAGAATTGCGTGAAACAAACTTGCAATTCTGAATTTTTTCCTCAGAATTGTGAGATATAAACAATTCTTCACAAAATCTTTACAATTTCCAATTCTGAGAAATAAATGAGCAACTCTGAGATATGAAGTCAGAATTGCAAAACATACAATTCTGACTTTTTGTCTCAAAATGATAAGATTATTAGGGCCCTATGATTTCCACGATGAGGAAAACGCAAACGGAGTTACTGAATAACGCGGAATGTCACGGAATTTGTCAAAATTTGAATCAATTAATCAAAAGTAGGTCATTATACTTAAATCAAACTGCAATATGAACTAGCATCTGTAAAAATTACGCCGTAAAAATGCCATTTAAATGCGAATCTTGCATGTTCTGCGTGTCTGTGTTTTGATGAATGGAGCAGACGAGTGGTTTTGTTTACTACACACACTGAAGCACGCGACGCTTACAGTGATTTCAGCATTTGACCGTTACATTTTAGGAAAACTAACGTCATATCATATACACACAGAAACGTAAAGGTAGACACGGCAACCCGTCAAAATAAAAGTCCGTTTTAACTTGAAGACATTGTGCCAGAAATATATTACTACCATTACTACTACTAAAATAATTCCAATAATTTTCATTAACTAAAAGATAAATGAAATTAATGCTTTTTGCCTTTATTTGATAACCAGAACATTTTAAATACACAACACAGAATTTCTGAGGGTAAAAAAAAAAAAATTTCATAAGGCTATTTTAAGAATAAATTTGAATAAATTAAGTATGCATTCAAATAATTAGACATGCTAAAACACAGAATTTGATAACAATAAAACATAGTGAGAAAAAAATAAAAGATTTCATAGGGCCCTAAACATGGCATTTTTGTTAACCTTTATTAAATTGATGTGAAAAAAAACGGAATTTGGAAAAAAATAAAACGGAATTTGGAAAAAAATAAAACGGAATTCATAGGGCCCTAGATTATATCTTGCAATTGTGACTTTTCTCAGAATTGTGAGTTTATATCTTGCAATTCTGAGAAAAAAGTAAGAACTGTGAGTTTGTCTCTTGTATTTTTGACTTTATAACTCTTAATTAGAAGTTTATATCTCACAATTCTGAGACAAAAAAAGGTCAGAATTGTAAGATAAGTAGTCGCAATAACCTTTTATTTATTTATTTATTTCAGTGGTGGAAACGGGATTCCACAGAAAATCCATCTGTTGGTTAAGAAAAAAATATGATTCAGAAAAAGACAAATAAAAGAATACCTGCATATCCAATATGCCTAAAGACAAAAAAACACAATACACAACTCACTGTCACAATCCTCCTCAGTAGAGTTGAATAAATCAGAACAATAGTAATGTTTACCTTAATTTTTTCAGTATTACAATGTGTTTAGTGACCTGAGGTTCAAATGTGTATTCACAACACTAATCTAGACAATGAGATTAATGCATCTTATACTTTCCTCAGAAGATCATCACAAGTCTTTTAGATCCACAAGACTAACTTCTGCAAGTGATCCATCAGTAATGTTATTCTGTGCAACACATTTTACATTAACACTTCACCTGATAAATTATACATGTAAATCATAAGCATTTAAGTGTTTATAGTGGTTATAATAATAGCTTGGTAATAAACATAGTGGAAGCCTTAAAGTCATACCATTCCTTCCAGAAGACCACTTATAATGTTAGTAAACACTGTGACAGATTCACAAAATAGATCCTTCGGAAGGAAATGCAGAACAACGTGCTATAAACAGTGAACACTTTAATTCTGGCTAGTTCTTCTAGTGTTGATTCTAGCATTTATTCAACTTCAATTCATCTTCTTTTCATCATCTGTATCTTCAAATCTGAAAATTACAACATTCAACTCATCTCCAAAGATCAAGGACAATGTGATTCCTTACAACACCACTGCTTTTTGAGTCTAAAGATGCTTTTATTAGAAAATATGCATAATTGCTGTATAACAAACTCAAAACATGCTTTGTGGGAGTGAAATACACGTGTTCCTCAGTCTAAGAACATAAACTTCCTTATAATTTGACAACAGATTACTGTTTCTAAACATCTTACTTATCTTGTGGTCACTTGTTACATAAGCCCAGCAGAATGCTGACAAAACTAAACAACATCCTAACAAATAAAATGCCACAGGAATGAGTGCTAAAACCTGGAAACGAGTTGGCATTTTGATCTTCCGGTTCCATTAGCCCAAAGTGTTTTTTTCTGAATGGATTTTGGTTAAATGCCTGAAATAAGGTCTGTGGTGAACAAGCGCAAGACATTTTCACCTTTTATTCTATGACTTAAAATTCATTTTTAAGCTTTTACATGTCTTAAAAAAGGCATTTGCTAACGAGCTGCTAAATGAGACTACAGGCTTTGTCAGGGGACCCATGGGATTCATGTACTTAGTAGTCTGCTTTTAAAGCCTCATTGTGTTTATAGTACACTCACACTCTTGCAAACTTTTCAACTTGCCGATTTTTAATAAAAACTGAAATAGTTTCAGAACCTTAGTGGTGGTGGCGGCATTAAAGTCATGTGACCATGGTGTAGTATGTTTATAGCTTAACTTAAATTCCATTTTAATTTTTTACAAATTCCGTTTTTTCCATTTAAAGTTTTCTGCATTCCGTTTTTTTCCCCATTCGAATTTTTCTAGACTCTGTTTCAATGGTTAAATTAACTTGTGTTAATCTAAAAGCACGTCTACTTAATTGAAATCATGAAGCTTACACAATTTAAAGCAATTTATTAAAAGTTCAACAAAAATTTAATTTCTAAAGTGATCGGATCCGCATTTTCCACAAGTTGATATGATTCTTTAGGGTCTTAATGAAAAGTCTATAATATATTTTGGTTAAAATTTCTCAATGGCAGTGTAAAAACACCTTTTTTACCTTGCCAAAATGAGCTCTGCAAAAATCATCCTGTTCTGGTCGAGGTTGCTTTAAATGTTAATGAGCTCTGCTCGCCCCGCCTCTCTCTTCTCTCTGTGGAGTGACAAGCCTGTTTACTTTAGCAGCATTTAGCCACGTTTAGCTGCTAAACTAGCTAACTAGCACGTTATTAGGAAAGGCGATCGCAAAGATTCATAACAAAACCCTTATAAACCCTCACTTCTGCTGTAAGTGAAGCTGGATCATGAATGATTCGCACGAATCATTGCATTTCATTCAAAAACAAACGCAATCCACTGCATCTTCAGTGGCTCAGATGTCGGGAGTAAATGACGACCACTATGTTCATTATTACATCCAACAACAGAACACCTCAATCACTTAGGAGCCATTCTTGTCTACGTCCCTATTCTGGCATCGAAACAATGGTGATCGGACTGTTACTGCTCATTGAAGGCGGGTCTAAGGTAAGACGGCCATGTCAATCAACTATTGTGGGAGCCGCCTCTGTCAGTGCGTCGTCACACAGACAAAATGCTGAGAATGGCTTTATTTGAAAAAGGGGAAATTATTTTTACAGATTAAATAAAAACCACCAGGTGGATTTTTATCATTATAGGGTGGTTGTGTACAAACACTCCCAACACACATTTATGTTCAAAGTGAACTTTGCATCCGACGACCCCTTTAAGGCCCTAAAAAATACATTTTTTTTTTTAGTAATTCTGTTTTCCATTGTAATAATTTCATTAAATTTTAATAATCAAAAGGATCTCTAAATAATCAATTAAACAATTTTTTAAAATAAATAAATTCTGGTAAATAATTTATCTGGTAAATATTCCTTAAAAATTGTGTTTTGATCATTTTATTACTAGAAGTAGTACTATCATTACATTAAATAACATATTTCTGTCACAGTTTTTTCAAGTTAAACCGGTCTTCTTATCTGCCAACTGCATTTAGGTGTCAAAATTTTAAGTTGTGTTCAAGTTTTGTTACACAATGTGTAAGAACCACAAATTTTTGCAAGTCACGGAGTTTATGCATCTTAACAAAAGGCTTAACAATGGCACTTAACCATCTGGATCAAAACAATCTTTTTAGGTTCTGAATTAACCATATAGCTGAAACGTGAAATCCAATGCACAAGACAATTAAATATTATGAAACAAAAAGTTTAACTTCAACAGGATTAATGAAGCAAATTCCATTTATGAAATATTCAAAGTTTATAGAATATAACAGTAAAAAGAAAATTTCATCCTAAAGAATAGCATTTCAACAGCAACTAACAGCACATTTGAATGAAACTGCATGCTCAAGACCTTACTGAAGCATTTAATATAGTGTTAACGCTTTTGGCACTTTTTTAAGACACGTTTATTCCTCTCCAAATCACTCCTTTTTTTTTAATCGGTTTGTTCCATAAACACATTTTTAACTCCTGTTAAGTGATGCAACGCCACTGACGATGGTGCTCTATGCAAAGCACAAAGACCGGAATAGGTGCATTGTAATAACTATTTTCATTATTGATTAGTTATTGCAGCACTATAAAAATACCTTCATAAGCATATTCTCAGAAACGAATTATGTTTAAAATACAAGACACTTTTATCCAGATCAATAACGCCACAACAATAACACACCAAGCCATCTAAAGAGATCGAAACCTGTATTTAAGAAATGTTTGTGCTCTGCATACCATTTCGAAACAGATGGATCAAAAATGTTTAATTCAATGTGTATGTAATTTATCTTGATGGAAACATCCCTGAGCGGTACAAATACATGGCTGGCATCCACTTACAAATAACACTTACATTTACTTGATTCACTTACATTCCCACAGGAGTTTGATTTAGCGATAGAGGACCTGACCTGTCCTCCCTTGCATTAAAAAAGCAATCTGACGTAATAACATTTTAAACTATAATCAATACTATTTCTTCCAACATATTTTTGCTTTTTATTATTAAATTACAAATATCTTTAACTAAACATTGTCCTAAATAAAAACAGTCAGTAATTAGACTGTAAAGTGTCACTAATCTTAAAAATAGGTAATATTTTTGGGTTGAGTCATCAAATCAAATCAGTTTATGAATCAAAACAATGACTTCAGTGTTCAACTCACAATTAGGTTTGACTGATTCAGCCGATGTTTTTCCCATCTAAACATAATAAGGATAGAGTAAAATACAAGCATTTAATAATGAAATATGAAAAAGTGTAATTTTACTTTGAATAGATAATTGCGCCATGTTCATCTTTGAACAAATTCAAAAGCATTTAGCAAAGACCTTTCCTTTTCCATTACACTGGCTATGACCAATGCCTTTCACCACATCATGCAATAATAATATCATAAATTTACCATGCAAAGTCAAGCTCAAAATAACTTTAAACTCCAAGACAGTCTAAATACATCAAGCATGAACCAATTACTAGGATGCCAATAATTGTGACATACACTACCATCCAAAAGTTTAAAATGGAAGATGCATTAAATTAATAAAAAGCTGAAGACACATGTGACCCAGACAACAACAACAATAATTAATATTTAATTTATTATAATTATTAATAAATTAATTCAATTCTTCTGAAACTTCAATGAAAAAAATCCATTCCAGTTTCCATAAAGCTTTTAAGCAGCATTACGCAACACTGAAGACTGGAGCAAAAATTCAGCTCCAGGTTATTACAGCTTATTACAGGAATAAATTACATTTTAGAATAGAAAACTTATTTAAACTTTATTAATATTTCACTATATTAATGTTTTACTGTATTTTGGATCAATAAATGCAGGCTACTTTTTAAAAAAAATCATACTGACCTCAAACTTTTGAACAGTAGTGTATTCTTGCATATGAGGAAACAAAATTTGTTCCAGGAAACCCATTTTTATGACTAGTAAGTATTTTATTGTTTCATTTTGGGGGGGATGGAGAGGTCTGCGTGCAATAAATAGTCAGAATGAAGTCAGATAAAATACAATTGCCCACAGTTTTATGTTTTTCTCTTTAGAGAAACAGCAGTAACATTTATGGCTATTTCTCATAAAACAATGTAAAGGAACCAAAGGAACAACAGCCAAAGATGCACAGATCCAATTAAAGTACTTATCTAAGCTAGAACTATGACATTTATGGCATGAAGTCCAATGCACAGAACTGTCCTTCAATGCCTCACATATTTTATAAATGAAGCATTCATGTTCCTGGAGCACACTCTCATCCTAAAGCCACTTCAAAACCCAAAATATACCACAATTTGCACTCCTAATTCGCACATGTCAGAATATACTTACAGAAAGAACTGCAAACAGGGCTTGGAAAAAATGTTCTGCAGCAAAATGTGCACAATCAAGATAAAACAGTACCTTTCACCTCTTCACAAAAGTCTTTTCTTTTACTTTTTAAGCTAAAAGCTCTTAGCAACGGTCCAGTTAATGCACAGTGGTTCATATATGACATCCCAGCAGTCCCAAGAATTATAACAAGCTACAAACAACAGGCAAACAAATGTTTCAAGTAACAACCAATCAGAGTTTTTATAACACAAATAAATTAAATTAGTACTGAAGAGGGTGATTATAAAATCCAGATTGTTCTAAATTCCACTGAACAGTGAAACAATGGCTGTTTTAATAACACATTCTAGTGCCTGAGGCCCAAAACGGCAGCTGACTTGGAACACACCTATAGCCAAATTTGCATCAAGGAAGTTTGTGCAAAAGGTTTAGTGCATCAAAATGGTTCAATAAAGCAGTTAAATGTAAAGATGACATTATTATGCACAGGGAAGCAAAATCTCCAAACTTGTTTTATGCATTTTCACACCAATAACACAACAGCGCAAATTCTGGATGGAACTTTGGCTTATGAAAACACAGCCTATGCTGACTCTTAAGTGCTAGTTACACCCAAAAAAAGCTGCTGACTTGGAACCCGTGACACCCAAAATGCAGACTCTGAACACTGTCATTCTGTCCCAGAGCGCTGCTGAACCCAGACACACCCAAAAACACTGCTGAATCAAAACATGCCTATGATGCCCAAAATGTGGCTGAACATAAAAACGTCCCATTCTGCCACAAAATGCTGCTTACACCAAACACACTATTAAGCCCCAAAATTCACCTGATCCCAAACATTCCCCTGATCACCCAGAAACACTGCTAATTCAAAACGTGCTGATACCTAAAATATAGCTGACCTCAAAAGGCCTCATGCTGCCTTAAAATGCTGTTGACCCCAAAACCCTTTTTCATCGTCCAAAAACATTGCTCATTTAAAACTTGTCATTGACACCCAAAATGTAGCAGACCTTAAAAAACTCATTTTGTTCAAAAACAATGCAGATCAAAAGATGCCTATGACACCCAAAATGTAACTGACCCCAAATGCCCTATAGAGTGTTTTCATGACGCGTCATCAATCGGCCATATTGGCGGCACTGAATGTAAACAACGCCACTGAACCAAACAAAACTCACATATTTTGCTGATTACTGCTGCTGAAAATGGTCAATTATTGTCCTGTTTTGTGCTGTACTAATCGACAGATCAGGAAAGACATTTGGGGTACTATAGACTGCCAAAAGTTATAACAAATCAAGGAGAAGAGTGCAAAAAACTGTCTGAGAAACTGTCTAACTTTGTGGTTAACCAAACAGAACTAGGATTTCCAGGGCAAAAATCTTGACAAACATAAATGTATGTTTGTTCTTGTCATTTCTGGTCAGGTAGGTGAAATATTAAGCTAATATCTTAATTAATACTGCTTGTACGTATCTTTACCACCTATAAACTTTAATTTGTCAAAATATTGTGCCCTTTCCTGCTTACTAAGTCCTTCTCTATATAATTTAGCATTTTCCACATTTTTTCCATGGTTTAGACAGCATAAATTAGCAAAACAACATATTCAGTAGTACATTAACCATGCAATCCATGCTGTTGTTTACATCTGAGTATTGCCAATACAGCTGTGCATCCGGGTAACTGACCAAATCGTGACATAAGTATAAACCCTCCATTCTGTCCGAAACTGCTGCTGATGCCAAACATCAATTATTTATCCATTTAAAACATGCATATGATACTCAAAATATCGCTGACTCTAAATGCCCTATTCTGCCCCAAAATGCTGCTGACCCCAAACACCCCTATTCAGCCCAAAACTATTGCTGGTCTCAAATACCCCTTTACTGCCTAAGTAAAACATTGATCAAAACGTGCTAATCACACCCAAACGCCTCATGCTCTGACCCCAAAAACATTGCTTATTCAAAACTTGCCTGTGGCACTCAAAATGTACCTGACACTAAACACAAACACCGCTCATTCGAAATGTCTATGACACCTAAAACGTACTCTAATTCTGCCCCAAAATACTGCTGACAACAAATACCCATATTTTCCACAAAAAATACTAGGTCTCCATTCTTTATAAAGTTGCTACTGCACTCAAACAACCATATTTAGCTGAAAAAATATCTAGTCACTCTGAATGTCGCTTTCTGCTCAAAAATGCTGCTGACCTCAAACACCCCTTTAGTGCCCTAAAACGTTGCTGACTCGAATCCGACACCTAAAATGCATCTAACCCTGAACTCCCCCCATTTGGCCCAAAAATGCTGGTGACCCCAAACTCCTCTACTCTGGAAGTTGACGTTCCCCTAAAAGAACGGCTGTCTTGGAAGGTGCCAAAATGCTGTCTAGGAAGGCAGCTCACTAGCTTTTGAAACACGACCTATGTCCTGACCTGATAGAAACAGATTAGCAGTTTGCTAACTAGCAACAACAGTTGTTTAGTGGGCTGAGGAAGAAAAACTAGAAAGTCATGGTCACTTACAGGATACTTATATACACAAAAATCACACACGTCCAGTTTGAAAGCCCAACTAACGCAAATTTGAAGCCGTAAACAAGTTGTTGTATCACAGCTAGACTCAGATTAGCAGGCTAACGTGCTAAATACTCACACTTGCGCATCCACTTCATCCAGTACCGCACGATCACGCTGTTAAATTTCTTGTTCTCGATGCACCAGGCGGATAGTCCCTGAATGGATTCCATGGTGTTGGATACAGTCTGAAAGCGACGGTCCAAAGTGGACTCCAAGCGCGGCGAAGAGCCACTATTGTGGCCGCTAACGCCTGCACTTCCAGCCGCCATTTTCCAGGTCTTCTGGTCGCGGTGCTGCCCCTTACAGGTTCATGTGAGGATACTGCAACATCATGGGACACTGAGCCTCCATTATTTCTAATATTAAAATAACAACATTACACATGTACAGCTGAATGTACATATCTTTTCTTTCTTTCTTTCTTTCTTTCTTACTTGTTCAGGCTCTGGTCTGAAATCAAAATGGCAAGGAGAATGTGTTATGCAACACAAAATACGCAGTATACAGAAGTAGAAACTTAAGTTAAAAAGTTAAACGTTGAAAAGTTGAGTTAAAAGTTAAACGTTTCTGTAAATATTGATATTTAATATTGCTCAAACATGCAAATATCCAGCAGGGATCAGTCATGGACAGACAGAACAAGTAAAAAAAGCAGACTTTCAAGTGTACCAGTCCTACATGTTATGGGTAAAAAATATATAAAAATACATTTTGCCACTAGCAATTTATGTTATTTTAGGTTAAAGATTATTTTGATTTTTATTTATAGGTTATTTTTATGTATTTATGTATATTTTTTTAAGGTATTTCTGGGTATTTATGTATTTTTTAAAAACACTACCATTTGTTTGTTTGGGGTCTTTTTTAAGAAACATTTTTTTTAAGCAAGGAATTGGTAAATTTATCAAATGTGACAGTAAAGACATTTACACTGTTACAAAAAAAATCTATTTCAAATAAATAAATAAATAAATAAATACATTTTTAACTATTCATCAAATAACCCTGAAAAAAATGCATCACAGTTTCCACAAAAATATTAAGTAGCAGCAGTTTAACGGTTTTCAACACTGAAAATAAAAACTGCTTTTTGAGCACCAAATTAGCATATTAAAATGAGTTGCATTTTAATATGCTAAAAACTGAAGCAATGACTGCTAAAAATTCAGCTTTGCATCAATGAAATTTTAAAAAATATTAAAATATATTAAAAAGTTATTTTACCTTGCAATATTTCACAAAATTAGTTTATTTATTTATTTATTGGCGAGCATAAAAGACTTTTAACATTTAATATATATGAAGAGATACGTTTTTTAACATTTTCAAAAATCACATTCAGTATCTTCATGGAACATGATCTTTACTTAATATCCTAAATATTTTTGGCATAAAGGGAAAAAAAAACAAAAAAAAACAATCATTTTGACCCATACAATGTATTGTTGGCTCCTGTTCATCTATATAATTCCATAAACAGAAAAAGAAATTTAATTTAATATTAAATAGAAATAGAAAAAAGAAAGAGAGGGCAAATTCAAATATAAGAAACTTGGAAACATTTAATGATATCAAAAAGTGGAGCATGTTGAAAAACATTTCAGCAATTTTGACAAAAACTTTGATACAAGAACAGAAATGACTTACACGAGAAAATGGTTTTGAATAATGAATAGAAAATAACAGTGGTGCTACAACGGTTGACGTTTCTGAAACAAATAATAATAGTAATAAAAACATCTTCCTCAAAATGCTACCTTCACAATCACATGAAGCTGTTAAGTGCCATTAAATATTAAATCACAATACATCATGTGCACTTTTCCCTTATTGTATCATCTCTAGTATAGTTCCAACAATACACCTACATGTATTTTTCACACGATACTCGTACAGCTGCACAAGGATGTGACTACATGCGTCTCAGTCAACATACCCACAAAGTTCTTCTCATCCTTAATGAAGCGACTATCAAATACTGCATCGCTAATATCAGAATATATTCTACAAATAGCTAAATAAAAGTCTTGTCTTCCTCAAGGTGACCTTTACAGTGTGTGACATGCCACATCTCATCATTATAGCTTGAACATGTTAGTCTTAGAAAATGGTTAATAGCTACAACGTTCAGATTCACAAATTCTAAACAGAAAAAAAGGTGAGTAAAAGAAAACAATTGTGCAATTTACAATAACGAAAACCAAGATATCAATGACAAAATGAACTATTAGAACATGGAAGCAGAACAACATAAATGTGCAAACTGTTTTTGGCAAGAACATTTTGCTCTCCAGATTATAGTATAACACTTCACGACATATCCCATCTGGTGTTTCTTGGGATTATTCTTTCCGTCACTTAATAAATATAAAACACCGAGCTATGATAATGGACCACGGCCCGCTTGTACTGATTCTTTAAGGCTGCTTTAGTGAATTCAGTATCTTCAAGTAATAATGCAATAAATAAAACTGCCTCTAAAACATCCTCCCGTATAATGCGTTTCCATTTCATCCAATGCTCAAAGTGGTTTTCAATTCAAGTCAAAGGACATTAAGGTAGATTGCGATCGTAGTCACACCTCTGGACGTTTTACCAGACCATCCTCTGCTGATATCCGGCTGGTTTCGTGTTCATAAAGCGGCAGATATTGTTGGAAGTCTGTGTTTATCATGGAAGGCAGTGCAGTAGAGTGTTTGATAGCTGTGCATGTTTCGCCACTTGACTATACGGCTTGCGCATGTATTTTAAGACACTTCTCACTTCTTCGATCCATAACCGTAAAAACACAAATCTTACGTCATACTGTACATATGATTATGTCTGTGCTGTACATATATGTGGCAAAATCAGACTTTGAATTTGTGAAAACCAATGAGTTCCAAAATATTAACAGGCTGGGGAAAAGGTTCAACCATTCAACATGAGAAATTTCAAAATGCTATGTGTTTAACATTAAAGTTTTAACCTGTTTTTTTGGCCCTTCTCTTTTTACAGGTTCACCCACATCGTTCCCACTCATCACCAAGTCTGCTGGTGGGTCGGAAGTAGGAGTAGTGGAGGACACCGAACAGTCCTGCATGCCCAAGCTGCTGCCATCTGTGGCCGACGGTGGTATTACAAGCGGAGGTGGTCTTCCTGTTGCCGTCACAAGGGTTTCGTTTAAAGAGTTTGTCTTTTGCCTGACTTGAAGATTGACATTTTTAAAGAGTTTGGGTTCAGGTGTCATAGTATTCTGATTCGTACAGATCGGACTGTCTTCTTCAAGTTCGCTAGATGTGGTATCGGAGCTGCTGAGCCACGAGCTGCTATCGCTGGGGCTCGGGCCTCGATCGTCCTCTTGAAAGCGTTTGCTGCTTGAAGATCCTTGCGAGTCAGAGTCAGACCAACTTAATCTGCGTTTCTAAACGAAAAAGACAATGTAGTTTAGTAAGACTGACATGGAAGAGAAGATACCGCTGAATAAAGTCATTATATTTGAATTCTTTCCACACAAAAAGTATTGTCGTAGCTTCATAACATTACGGTTGAACCACTGATTTCACATGGACTATTTTAACGATGTCCTTACTACCTTTCTGGGCCTTGAATGTGGTAGTTATGTTGCTGACTAGTCTATGCAGAATCAGAAAGCTCTCAGATTTAATCAAAAATATCTTAATTTGTGACCACAAACCAGTCATAAGCATCAATTTTTGGAAATTGAGATTTATACATTATCTGAAAGCTGAATAAATAAGCTTTCCATTGATGTTTGGTTGTTTGGATAGGACAATATTTGGTTGAGATCTGGAATCTGAGGGTGCAAAAAAATTTAAATATTAAGAAAAATCGCCTTTAAAGTTGTCCAAATTAAGTTTTTAGCAATGCATATTACTAATCCAAAATTATATTTTGATGCATTTACAAAATATCTTCACAGAACATGATCTTTACTTAAAATCCTAATGATTTTTGGCATGAAAGAAAAATCAGTAATTTTGACACATACAATGAATTGTTGGGCATTGCTACAAATATACCCGTGCTACTTAAGACTGGTTTTGTGGTCCAAGGTCACATTTGTGCTCCGAAGATGAACTAAGGTCTTACGGGTTTGGAACAAAAAATAGTTTTACCATTTACTGCACTAATGTTATCTTACTCCTCTAATTATTTACCTAAAACGGCAAATGAATTGGAGGTCTCGCCCATGCACAGTCTGCATTGCAAAACAAGGTTGATATCAGCCGCTTACCTTCACAGGAATATGTAACTGGTCTTGGTTCCAGCGTGGAGGCAGGCTGTGGAGTGAAGAAGTGTCATTGCGAGGTTGAGGCCTCACTTGAGGGAACCAAACCTTTAACATCATCTCCAGCTGCAGAAGAGTGCCCATATACTTCTCCCTACGGAGGTATAGCAGGAAAACATGATTTATTAAAAGGCATTATATGTGTTGGACACATTACTGAGAAATGAGTCAATGGTGAATTTGAATAGAATAAAATGAAATACCCAAGGTTAGGTTTTTGTAGAACTCCCACAATCCTTCGTAGTCTATCAATGGCAACACTCTGTTGAAATGTGCTCAAACCTGCCAGGGAAAAAAAAAAAAAAAAAATTTAAATTAAGTAATAAAAATACACAAATACATGTGTGGTGGAGGTTACTAATTAGTAAGTTTGGGGTGGAAAAAAGATTTTTTTAAATGAAAATAAATGCATTTATTTGAAATTAAAAATACAGTAAACCCACACACAACCAGTCAAAAGTTTTTTAATGTTAAGATTTTAATGTTAAATGTTAAGATATTTAATGTTTTTTTTTTGTTTTGTTTTTTTAAGAACTCTCTTTTGCTCACTAAACCTGCATTTATTTGATCCAAAGTACAGCAAAAAAAAAACTGCTTTCTATAGTTTAAAAATGTAATTTATTCATGATTTCAAAGTTGAATTTTTAGCATCGTTACTTCAGTCACATGATCCCTCAGAAATCATTCTAATAATCTGATTTGCTGCTCAAAAAACATTTTTATTATTATGATTATGTTGAAAACAGCCAAGTAGAATTTTTTCAGGTTTCTTTGATGAATAGAAAGTTCAGAACAGCATTTATCTAAAATAAAAATCTTTTGGGATGATAAATTTAGATCTTGATAAGTTTTGAAAAAATAAAAAAATTATATATATATATATATATATATATATATATATATATATATATATATGTATGTATATATATATATTTTTTTTTTTTCCCAGATAACTGTTCTTTGGATCTTTCAATTCATCAAAGTATCCTGAAATAAAATGTACTCAACTGTTTTAAATATTGATAATAAAAAAAATGTTTCCTGAACAGCAAATCAGCATATTAGAATGATTTCTGAAGGATCATGTGACACTGAACACTGGAGTAATGATGCTGAAAATTCAGCTTTGATCACAGGAATAAATAACATTTTAAAATATATTCAAAAAGAAAGCAGTTATTTTAAATAGTAAAAATATTTCACAATATTACTGCTTTTGCTGCATTTTGGATAGAATAAATGCAGGCTTGATGAGCAGAAGAATAAAAGTGAATAAAAGTCCTACAGACCCAACTTTTGAAAGGTAGCATATAAGACATTTTTTGTGCATTACCTTTATCATATCGACCTGTTTTCAGCCCCTTCAACAGCTCCAACAGGGGTCTGATGTACCCGTGCAGCTCTGCACACTGTAACAGAAAAGTATTAACACATTAACACCA